>QXTE01000172.1:0-173365 GCA_003942145.1 Platysternon megacephalum
ACTATAGAATACTATATTCTCGTGGGGGCCTGGGGCAAATTGCCCCACTTCCCCCCCCCGGGCGGCCCTGAAGTTATGTCAACGTACTGCCACTGCAGTATTTAAATTGCTTTTGCACGTCCATGCTATGCTCCTTGTGTCGGCAGTGCACCGCCTCACCAGGAGTGCTTGCACCAATTTAACTGCCAGTGGGGGGCATTGTGGGACAGTTTCTGAAAGGCAGCAGCAGTCCACGTAAATCAGGGGTCAGCAACCTTTCAGAAGTGCTGTGCCGAGTCTTCATTTATTCACTCTGATTTAAAGTTTCGCATGCCAGTAATACATTTTAACGTTTTTAGAAGGTCTCTTTCTATAAGTCTATAATATATAACTAAACTATTGTTGTATGTAAAGTAAATAAGGTTTTTAAAATGTTTAAGAAGCTTCATTTAAAATTAAATTAAAATTCAGAGCCCCCCCAGAACGGTGGCCAGGACCCAGGCAGTGTGAGTGCCACTGAAAATCAGCTCGCGTGCNTCGGTGGCACTTCAGCGGCGGGTCCTTCACTCCCTCTCTTCGTCTTCGGCGGCACTTCAGCGGCAGCTCAATCTGGTTTTTTTTTTCTTCGCCCCTTGGGGCGGCAAAAAAGCTGGAGCCGGCCCTGACCAGATGTCCCGATTTTATCGGGACAGTCCCGATTTTGGGGTCTCTTTCTTATTAGGCTCCTATTACCCCCGTCCCGATTTTTCACATTTGCTGTCTGGTCACCCTAGTGCCGGAAGAAGAGGATTGGGCCCATACCTTGCAACTCCTGACTTGGCAGCTCATGCAAGTAAATGTACAACTACAGTACTCTTTGTAAGCTGGTCTCTGGCTGCTTCACAGAAACCAGAACCATGTGAGTGTCATCTTAGGAGTCATAATTGCCCTGCTTTTTGTCGGTGAAAGCATGAGTCACTGTTTACTCATGTATGTCTATTTTTAATAGGTGTTATTTGTGGACTTGAACGGCTGCAGCTCACACTTGTTTCTGAGCGTTCAGGCTGTATTGGCAACTTTATTAAGGAGAGTGGGAGGCAGTTATTTTAGAATGCATGAAATGAATCTCTCCTGTGGGACCGATTCCCTCCGCCTCTGCTCCCCGAGGGCAGCATCAGCTGCAGGTCACCTAGTGAGCTCACACTGATTTCCATTCTGTAGCAGAGAACCTCTCATCATCATCCTACGATGCCAACACCAGCCTAGGAGAATTTGTATTTAGCCATGATGGATTCAGACACCCCGCGGACTTGCTCTGAATGCTGGAAGACAAGGAAAATAGCAAATCTCTCCCAATCAGTCTCAGTGCACTGACTTCCTGAAGACCGAGTCTCTGAAGGGGTGCAGCCGTGTGTGTGCTCTCTTTGCATGCCAAGGAGCTCCAGAGGAATATTACTTCTATGAAGCAAAGGGCTTCTCAGAGCTTCCCCCGGGACGGTGTAACTCTGCATGGCTCCCAATGTGAGGCCCTGGTGGGGTCCTTTGGTATCTCTGTTGAATCTGTGCTGGTGCCCATCACTGCGGCATCTGAGCACTGTACGAAATGCAAAAATGTTTTGTCAGTGTCCCCAACTCTACTGTCTTTCACAAGCAGGAGAGTAATTCACTCCTACCATTAGCCACACCTGCATAGGGCCGAAACGGGAACCCTCCCAACTGTGTCCCAGCAGAGCAGAGAACGCCTGGTCCAACTATGCACCTTGCCCTGAGGTCTGAAAGCACTTACACCTGAGCACTGATAGACTGTGTGTGTGTGTGGGGGGGGGAGTTTCCCAGCTGTCAGCCCCTGAGTTCAGCCTTGGGGACGGAGTGACCACAAGAAAGCCTCACAGATCCCAGATGTTGATGGGAGGTCAGAAGAGAGGCAGCCTCTCAACGAGCCCTTTGCTCAGTATACGTATACCAGAATCTCAAGGTCACTAATACGGCATTTAGGCTTCTTAAACCTACAGTTTAGAAAGGGGAGAGGGCAATGTGAATTCTTGGAGCCTGATTCTGCTCTCGTGCCAATTTTAAACTCATGTAACTTCATTGACTCCGATAGAGGTCCTCCTTCTTTACAGCAGTGTATGTAAGAGCGGGCCTCCAAAATGTGCCGTCGTACGTTGTGCAGAGTGCAGTACAGTTATTGGGAAGTGAGAGTGGCTTTGTAAACGGAACGGCTCTGTTTATCGCCAGCTCAGCCTGCAGTGCAGGAATCCAAACCACTGATACCCCAGGCTGCCCTGCCAAAGTGTTTGACCCTAATCTGAAGGGATTTTTCTTTCTTTCGAGTAAAAAGTGTGACTTAGTCACCATAGGACCACGAACCATTCCTAAGAACAAAATTATGTCTGGTGACTTGTTTTCTGGACAGGGTGTAATTCTAGGACTGAGCAAACGCAAAACACTTCTTTCGTGATTTAGGGCTGACAGGAAATTGGATTTAAAAAATAGACTTAAAAGCCAGTTTTTATGTACACTGGGCCTGATCCAGCAGCCCTTCTCATGTGAGTAATCCTTATCTAGGAGAGTAGTCCCCTTGATAACAAGGCCACGTTGTTTAATGTGAATGCAGCTACTCTGCTGGGTGAGCATTACTCACGTGAGTGAGGCTTGCAGCATTGTGCCTTCAATAGTGACGCTTTGCACTTCTCTGGTAGACCTAATCTCTCCTCATGTGGTTCTGCCGCAGTGATAGCCAAATGCAGTGCTTAAACTAACAGCCCCCTGGTTGGAATGGGAGGGGGCT
The DNA here is from genome assembly GCA_003942145.1 of Platysternon megacephalum. Taxonomy (NCBI): domain Eukaryota; kingdom Metazoa; phylum Chordata; order Testudines; family Platysternidae; genus Platysternon; species Platysternon megacephalum. The sequence goes on from QXTE01000172.1 coordinate 2,750, forward strand.
GGAATTGGGGCAATTTCTGGACCCCGCTGCTCTCCACTTGATTTGACAAAGCTCAAAATCATTGACTTGCGAGAGCACGCGTTATCTTTTCCTTACTTTCCCAAGCCTTTTGGCAAGAGGGAGGTCAGATGAGGGGTGCTATTACTTGGCTGGGAGGTTTGCGTTGTGTGGGATGGGTGTGATTTGGATGGGCTTCAGGACAGGAGCTATTAGAGGAGTTTGAAGAAGTAAATAAAATGTTACCCGCTGTTTTAGGGCTCATCTACATGGTCTGTTAGTCCACGGCAAGCCAGAGTGTGAATGTACAACATAGCGGCCTACCACACACTAATTGGCCATATGGACCCCGCTACGCACACTAAAAGTTCTGCAGTGCGCTGCTTCAAGCAGTACACAATGGACTCGTGTGCTGTGCATTCACACCCTGGCTTGCTGAGTGCCAGCAGACCGTGCAGACAAGCCCTTAGAGACCACTCTGGCAACCTGGGATTGCTGGGACATAAGACAACCCCAGTCATGTCCCTTTCTCCAACCATGTCCCCATCATTGGTGGTTGGGCGCGGCGGGGGGGCACGGGGTTCTGTGCTTCCCAAGCTTTCCCTGACTGCGAGGTTGAATTCTTCAGTGGTTGGCTTAGGGGAAGTTTTGCACCTCTGGAGCCGTGCTAATCAACCCCTGTCCAGGGGATAATCTGTCATTACTGCAGAATTTTGTGTGATCATTATAGGATACTGTAGCATTTTTTTTATAAGGGCATCTCAGAATCCATGCATAGTTTTGCATTAACAATGCAACTGGAATATTCAGGGAGGAGGCAGGTCCCACCATGAAATACCTGGCTCCTACTAAATATCAGAAATGGGAATGAAAACAAAGGAAGATCCTTGCTATTTCCAGGTTATACATTTAAACTACACCAAACTTCCCCGGCATGCCTGTCAGAACAGGACACATTCCTGAAGCTCAACCCCAGTCCACGGAGAGCTGTGCCGGCCTGCAAACAAGACACAAATGAGCTGCCAGGAGAAGGCTTCTGCTCTTGAATAAACACATCTATGAAACAGTAAATAAACCACGTTGCTTTAGATGAATGCGAGAGCGTGGCCAGTTTGTCGTAAATGTGAATTTAGGTCATGCTTGAGGTTCAGGAGTGCAAGATGCCGACAGGGAGTGACTCCATTAATAATGAGTTTTTTCAAAGGATAGGTAAATCCGTCTCTATAATATTTCACTCAGACAGCTTGTAATTTGACTTGGAACTTTTCTGAGAAAGGCACCAGAAAGCCATCGGGGCACTGAAAAGTCTATCTCCAGTTTCCCCAGTTTCTCTTTTGATGTTAGGTCAAAGCACATTTTCAAAGGCAATGAAAACACCCCCAGCACTGAGGAAAATTCATTGTAAAGTACTAATTATTGAGGTTTGTTAAGGGAGATCATATGACTACTTCTGGTGCACTAAATAGGATTAAAGCATCCTCAGAATCAAACAGCAAACATAAAACACTACCAAACCCCCCCCACACACACACACACAAGCTAGCTGAATCTGCCCCATGGTTCTTCGCAGAATATATAATTTGAGGCCGGTATCATCAAAGTCACCTTTCATAATGTCACTGGTAGAAAACTATTGATCACAACACCATGTCAGTTCCTTTGTTTGAAGGTAGGTCTTGTGTTTTCAAATGTGCTGAGCTTCTATTTAGGCATCAGAATAAGGGCCAGATTTTTCAACAGCGCCGCACCCCCATGCTCCTCGTGAAAAAGGTGTCCTTTCCTGAGGGCCGTAAATGGGAGCTGAACTCTTTTTTTTTTTTTAAATGTGGCCCTGAGCATGAACACTGAGCCGCTGGCAATCCAGCCCTGCGAACAGGAGCTGCTCCAGCCCCCATCTCTGGTGTGAAACGTAGCAGCTGTTTAACAGTGCAGGGCAGGGCGCTGCAGCTGTTCAGGGCAGAAAGTGAAGACTCTCTTCTCCAGCTGAAATTAGAGGGGGGTTTCAGCGACTGTAATGTGATTTCCCAAACTGGAATTTGGCCTGGACACCACCCACAATCCACGGATCTCAAAGGACTTCAGATGTTAACAAAATACGTTTCACTATATGAGGTATATGCTTCCCTGTAACTAAGGCCAAGCCTCCACTACAAAATTAAGTTGCCTAAGTTATGCCGGGCCGCCCAGAGGATTCAGGGGGCCTGGGGCAAAGCAAGTTCAGGGGCCCCTTCCATAAAAAAAAGTTGCAATACTATAGAATACTATATTCTCGTGGGGGCCTGGGGCAAATTGCCCCACTTCCCCCCCCCGGGCGGCCCTGAAGTTATGTCAACGTACTGCCACTGCAGTATTTAAATTGCTTTTGCACGTCCATGCTATGCTCCTTGTGTCGGCAGTGCACCGCCTCACCAGGAGTGCTTGCACCAATTTAACTGCCAGTGGGGGGCATTGTGGGACAGTTTCTGAAAGGCAGCAGCAGTCCACGTAAATCAGGGGTCAGCAACCTTTCAGAAGTGCTGTGCCGAGTCTTCATTTATTCACTCTGATTTAAAGTTTCGCATGCCAGTAATACATTTTAACGTTTTTAGAAGGTCTCTTTCTATAAGTCTATAATATATAACTAAACTATTGTTGTATGTAAAGTAAATAAGGTTTTTAAAATGTTTAAGAAGCTTCATTTAAAATTAAATTAAAATTCAGAGCCCCCCCAGAACGGTGGCCAGGACCCAGGCAGTGTGAGTGCCACTGAAAATCAGCTCGCGTGCTGCCTTCGGCACGCGTGCCATAGGTTGCCTACCCCTGATGTAAATCATGCAGGGTCTACACAGACACTGCGTCGCCTTATCTACATTGATCTAAGCGCTATATCTCTCACGGAGGTGGAGTTATTAAGTCGGGGTAGTGGGCAACTTACGTGGGCGGGAGCGACATTTTAGCGTAGATGCTTACAGAGTTAGATTGACAGAAGATGCCTTACGTTGACCTAACTCTGTAGTGTAGACCAGGGCATAGTAACGGCTATTATCAAACCGGGGCACTGCTTAATACTGATGCAGAGAGCCAGGTACTAACACCCTTCCTCATGCTGAGTAGCACTGTACTCCCAAATTGGTCCCAGGGACTTCAAAAGGAATAACATACTATTCAATATGAGTAAGGGTAGCACAATCTAACCCAGAGGGATTATGGCCACTTATTAGGAATTCGTATGGAGAGGTTCTGTGAGCGTTATGGATTCTTAGCAGTTCTCAGGTGAGGCCTTTAATCACCAATTCCTACAGCACCTAGTCCTTGAGTGGTGGTCTCCTGTCCAAGTACTGACCTGGCCCAGCCTCGCTTATCCTGAAAGTACTGACATGATCATTGCTCCAGGCACTCAGGCTGCAAGCTCTGATGCTGACTTCCTCTATCAGAATGTGTGCTTGTTATCATCACTGCTAAGTAATTCGCAGCTGGAAAGGCCGCGGCACGCTGCCTGAAGGTTTGCACCTGGGCTCTCAGAAACGCATAACGCTGAAACAAACCACCGCCAGTTACAGCGAGTCTGAGGTTTTAGAGGGCAAGCTGTAGTTGTTAGATTTTTATCACAGGCAAGAACAAATGCCTGTTGCTGAGAAGCTTTTATGATTATAGCCCAGGAAGGGACTTTGTTTCATTGCCTGAGAAAAGTTCTGGAAAACTGTTTGCACATCTCGGTTGCATATTTCATATGGTGTAATTACATTGGACCCATGTGTCTCATAATGGAATGAGCATGAACCGGCAATACACACTATAGATTTTACAGTGGAACAGGCCCTATAAAATACAGCCCCTGGCTTGACTGCTGCAAAATCTAGGGCAATTACGTTAATTTGATTGGCTAGCAAAAGTCACGTCAGGCTTTAGCAGAATGAATGCAACGTTGAGCAGAAATGGTCCCCTGGCCCCAAGGAAATCAGGACTAAGCAGTCTGCTAGTGGTGGGGGAATTGGGAAGGATTATACTGAAATCTCCACTCTGCCAGTAGCTCTCTGTGAAAGAATCCCACACAGATAGCAGCCAGTTTGTGACTGCCTGACTACTTTATACCAGAGGTGGACAAACTATGGCCCACGGGCCATATCCGGCCTGCGGGACCGTTCTGCCCGGCCCCCGAGCTCCTGGCCCGGAAGGCTAGTCCCCGGCCCCTCCCCTACTATTCCCCCTCCCCTGCAGCCTCAGCTCACTGCACCGCCAGCACAATGCTCTGGACAGCGGGGCTGCGAGCTCTTGGGGCAGCACAGCTGCAGACCCTGGCCTGACCCGGTGCTCTGAGCTGCGCGGTGCGTGGCTGGCACCAGCTGAGCGGCGCAGCTGCCTGTCCTGGTGCAGCCGCGCCGCCAGCCACTGGTGCTCCAGGCAGCGCGGTAAGGGGGCAGGGAGCAGGGGAGGGGGGGTTGGATAGAGAGCAGGGGAGTTCGGGGGGGGGTCAGGGGCCAGGGGTGTGGATAGGGGTGGGGGCGGTCAGAGGGCAGGGAGAAGGGGTGGTTGGATGGGGCAGGGGTCCCGGGATGGGGCAGTCATGAAGAAAGGGGGGTTTGATGGGGCAGCGGGGGGGCAGTCAGGGGTGGGGGATCTGGGGGCAGTCAGGGGACAGGGAGAAGGGGTGGTTGGATGGGGCAGGGGTTCCAGGGGGGGGCAGTCAGGAAGGAGGGGGGGTTGGATGGGGCAGCAGGGGACAGTTAGGGGCGGAGCATCCGGGGGCGGTCAGGGGACAGAGAGCAGGGGGGGTTGGATGGGGCAGGATTCCTGGAGGGGCTGTCAGGGTGCGAGAAGCGGGGGGGTTGGATAGGGGGCGGGGGCCGGGCCACGCCTGGCTGTTTGGGGAGGCACAGCCTCCGCTAACCAGCCCTCCATACAATTTCCGAAACCCGATGCGGCCCTCAGGCCAAAAAGTTTGCCCACTCCTGCTTTATACAGTCGCTGAGCAAGGTGTCATGTGTGGGATTCTTCCGTGGAGAGACGCTGCAAGGGTGGAGATTTCAGTCTAAACTCTCCCCACTATCCCCACCCCTAGCATACTGCTTAATCCTCATTCCTATATACCCAAAAACTCACCTTGCACGGCCGAGGAAGCTATTTCTGGATATCAGAATTAATCCCTCTCTGTTCTAGAGAGTTGATGGCATATCCCCTTCATGGTAGGTATTGGAGCTATTTTCACTTTCCTGGATGGTAATCTGGCCTTTATTAATCAAACTTGATGGACATGCTAATTCTGTAATATAGCTAAAGTCATGCCCATCTAATAAGCTGGCGTTGTGCCCAGTCAGGTGGTAACATACCAGTGTTTACTGGGGACAGGTGTTCACCGTGAAGAAGCATAGTCTGCAGAACATGGAAAGTGACATTTCTCCTGCAAGATCACCGTCGTGGCAGACACATTCAGGTCACAGGCTTCATTATTAGCGGTCACTTACAGCAGTTATGCCATCACCCACAGCCTTTCTCCTCTGTCCCATTTTCCAGTGCATCCCAGGATTGGGAAGGTGGCACATGGATGTGTTTGGTATGTGCGTCTTGCTAACCAGTAGATTTCTCAGGCTGGTAGCATGGAAGTGGTAGTGAGAGCAGAAGCTGGCAACCTTGTCTACATGGAAAGTAGTACTGGTTTAACTTAAGGTGTGAATTCAAGCTGATTCTAGCTAAACCAATGCAAAACGCTGTGTAAACACTTTGATTTCAGTTTAGGAATGACTCATTTTAGTTCAGTTTAAGATGATTAGGAACACATTTAAGCTAAGCCAAAACAAGACACACTTAAGTCAAAATAAGACTGTCCACACAGCCTATTTCACTGGCTTAACTATATGAGTTTAAAAGCCAATTTAAATTAAACCAATGCTACTCTCTTGTGAAGACAAAGCCCTGGGACTCAGTTGGCCTGGGTTCTATCCCCAGCTTTTCCACAGGCTTGCTGTGTGAACTTTGGACAAATCCCTTATCCTCTCGGGGCATAAATTTCCCCGTCTATAGAATGGAGATAAGAGTAATCGCCACTTTTGTAAAGCTCCTAGAGATCCTTGAATAAAAGACACTTTATGAGCAAGATCATCGACTGGTGGAAACTGACCTATATCTCCATGGAGTTACTCATCTCTTGAGGGGAACAACTATATTTCTATAGGCTCCATCTGCTCTTCTGTTTGGAGTCTAAAATGATTTTTTCCCCTTCAGCAGTGGATGTACCTCACACTTCCCTACTGGTTTGCAGTCCTCCCTTTTGCTCAGCAACTGTGTGCGGCTAGCAGCTTGCAAAGGTGTGAGAGTTAAGTGGTGTTAAAGGTCTTTGCGTGAGGGCTAGACTCGGTATTCATGTTCTGGTGCAAAACAGGAAGAACAACAGAGAACGCTGAACGGGCCTTTCAGCATGAATCAGCTGCGAGCACAGAAACGGCCCTCAAGGAGGACAGAGGGCAAAAAGGGGGGGAAACAGGTCACTAAGGGATGAGCGTTAGGTACCGAAAGGATGGGAGTTCAGCTTTTGAACTGACTGGTTTCCTCTTGGGTATCCCCTTGGGCCTGATTTTTCCTCCATTGGGCCTCCTCGCTTTCCGTGGTGGAAATCAAGAGTGCCTCCGTGGAAGTCAGTGGTGTGGCGCTGGTGTGAGTGAGTGGAGGATCAGGCCCTTTGACTCCCGTAGAATTACTCCTGATTTACATCAGTGCGAGCAGAGAACCAGGCCCATAGATTGCAGTGGGTGCTAGGCCCGGTGTGTCTGGTTGTGGTGTTATCACAATACCGGAGAGAATGCACAGAGGAGGAAAATGGTTATTCCCTTTGCTGTAACGTGAGCTTTATAAAAGCAGTGAACTTTTTACCTCCTATTATCAATGCTCCATTTGATCTGCTCAGGACTGTAGAGTGGCTACAAACTAGGCAGAGACTTTTGTTTTTAATCTAAATCCAGAACGAAGCTGCCTCTCCCAGCTGAGCAAGGAATCAGTGCATCTCCATCTGCTAGTAGCCCAGTGACAGGAGGAGCAGGGATGGGGAGGCAGAACAGAGCCTGACCTGGGAATACTAGATCCATTTTCAAACTGGAGGGAGCCTTCTGAGCCATTGAAATGCAAATACAGCCCTGAGCGCCTTGAGCCAATCCGAGCAGGTTTCTTGTGGGATTACCTGAGACTGGGAGGGAACAAGGAGAGGGTTGGATGATCATTTAGGAGCTGTGAAAAGTGTTGTGCTTTCCTGACCAGCTCTGGATGTGCTGCAGCAAATATGTGTGTGAGTTATGCTTCCTGTCAGGGCTGTTTGTCAACTGCATAGTCGGCTTCTCGCATGCTGGCTTGCCTTAAATCCACTTTGGATGCCGGATCACAGCAAATACGACTGCACCGAGGCACTGCTGCTTGACAAACCGTGGAGAGCGGGGCTGCGGAGAGTAGGCTATTGTTGCAGAGTCTCCTGACTTACCCCCCTGGAGAAGCAATGCCTCCCTCTCTCACTGGAGCAGTGGCAGGGCTGCAGCCTCCTCAGGGAGTGGGACGCCAAAAGATTTGAACTTGGGCTTTTGACAGGATTCTGGGGGGCTGATGTGCCCTTGCCTGAGGCTGGACCCGAGGATTTATTTTAGGAATGGTAAGTGCTGGCTCGGGGATGGGGTGTTTGGAGAGATCCATACAAATTCTGAGAACTTGGAGGGTTATTTTTCTTTTCCCTAATGCCTGAAAGAAACAGAAAATCCCTGTATTTGCAATGGAAGTGTATGAGGCAGCCAGAGCTGGGGTACTAAGCTTTGTGTGTAGAAGGATTCTCTCTAATGTTAGTGGCTTATTTTGAGAGGTTTGGTCAAGGAGGAGCCTATGACTTTAACTATGGTTAATTATTTGCCAAGACAATGTTTTCACCTACAGCTAGGGAGAGAGAGAGAGAGATACAGTTCGATGCTGAGAGACTCATTGTAATAGAAAATCTGATTTTCCTCTCATGTATACTGGTGTAAATCAAGAATAACTCCACTCAAATCAAGAGTTACAGTAAAACTGGCGTGAGACCAGAGTGAGGTCCATTGTTCTTAATGTCTCATCCTGGAGGTAGAAAGCAACTAGGCTTTTTTTTTTTTTTTTTTTTAAAGCAAAACAAAGAAAATTGTTCATCTTGATTATAAGGAAACTCTTAAATATCAGGGGCCCAACTCATCCAGTGAAGTCAGTGTGGTCTCACCACCAGGGATAAATGTGGCCTGAGGAATGTGGTGGTTAGTTTTCATTAAAAAAAAAAATGCTTTTGACATTTTGCTTCTTGGAATGTTTTAAAATAACAAAATTTGATCAAGTTGTAGCATTTTTCCTGTTTCACTGTGTCATCTGTATGTTTCAGAGAAGGAGGAAATTAAAGTATATTTTAGGGCCTGTTTTCCTGAGCAGACCCGACATAATACAAGTTGAAAATCCCAGCCAAGTTCAACAGAGACAAAATGATACAAATGTATCATAGTAGTTCAGTTATCTAGATTGCTAGTCTTTGATGGCCACTAGAGGGACAATACGGTTATCTTCCTGAAAGGAGTTATAACCATAAAACAGTATATGAGAAAATGAGTTGAGGTCTCTTGTGTGCATTTAACATATTGTCATATTACTGCTTATTATATATCATAGCTTGTTAATATCACCTAAACAAAACAGCTTAAAAATCTTACCCGGAGGTGCTGTTCACCTCAATTTTGCCTCTTTGATTACAACATAGTTCTAGCAGAGGATGTGTGTTTGTTTGCTAGGTCAGATATATGCTACCCTTGTGAGTAAGAGTTTTATTTTTACATTTTGAAATTTGAAGCCTTAGACTTTAAAAAGAGTCGATGAATGAGCAGTTCTTGTCAAAGATAGAAGATCAGATATATCCCCATGCTAGTAAAGTATTTAGTTTTCAGATCTAATTTTTCCTTTCATTTCATCATTTTAGTCCTCTACGCTCCATTATCTGTGCATCCAAAACTCCCAGGGACCTCAGTGGGAGGGAAAGGAATGCAGGATTAGGCCCTTAATTAACATACTTTCCTGGGATTTTCAATCTGAAATCTTGCTCCAAAGATAGCGATTCCCCAGATGTGATTCAATTCACTTCTTCCTGTTTGGACGACCTTCCCACCTTCAGAGCCACATAAATCCCCTTTTGTGTCATATTTGTAAACTTTCATGTCATGTATCGGCAGACCAGTGAGAACTCTGATATAGTGGTAGTAAGGACTCTGTAAGTCTAACATTGTTAGGCAGCTCAGTGTGCTAGGTGTAACACACGTCTGAGAGCAGAATTTATTGAGACAAAATTGAATGGCTTTTTTTTGTTCCCGAAGACATATAATTGGGCACTTTTAATCAATCAGCAATCTTCTGAGTAAGCCTCCACAGATCTCATTGGCACATGACCTCTATTTGTTTGTGCTTTCCAACAGATCCCAATGGCAGCAGTAAAAGCTGCCACAGCATATCCTACCTTAGGGTCTGTAGTGAGGTCCACAGGGCCTGATGTATTCCTTGGGTTCTGTTGGCAGAAGCTCTGTGGAGAGATGCAGTGGTACAAGCTACCCATTTCCCCCCCTACCCCTTTCCCACTGGGGGTGCCCAGAAAACCAGGCTTGCTCTGCCCACAAAGTCATGTCCTGTGATTTAAAGGGATACAATGGTATTTAAGTGCAGCACTGGCAATCAACCTTCTTTGTAAGAAACTTTAAAGAAATGTGACCCATAGACCTGGTTTCCTCTTCCTCACGTCTCTCCACTTTGTCTTTCCTATTATAGATCAGGTAGTTTCTTTTTCCACTCCCTCTTTCCCTCCATCCACATATCCCTTCCTCTTCCCCTAGATCAGTGGTTCTCAACCAGGGGTACGTGTATGTGTACTCCAGGGGGTACATCAACTCAGCTAGATATTTGCCTACTTTTACAACAGGCTACATAAAAAGCACTAGCGAAGTCAGAACAAACTAAAATTTCAGACAATGACTTGTCCATACGGCTCTATATACTATACACTGAAATGTAAGTACAAGATTTATATTCCAATCAATTTTTCTTAATGATATGGTACAAATGAGAATGTAAGCAATTTTTCAGTAACAGTGTGGCTGTGACACTTTTGTATTTTTATGTCTGATTTTGTAAGCAAGTAGTTTTTAAGTGAGGTGAAACTTGGCGTGCGCAAGACAAATCAGACGCCTACAAGGGGTACAGTCGTCTGGAAAGGTTGAGAACCTCTGCCCTAGATAGAGAGCAGTCAGAAGACAATCTTTTTGCCTATATTGTCCATCTCCTGCATCTCCCCAAAGATCTGTCATTCTCTATCATGTATGGCTTTTTAAATTATCTGCCCACGTTTTTCTCTCCACTCCCATCTCCCAGAGCTGCTCACCAGCCCTCATGTACAGTACCTGCTCTGCAAACTCACCCACATGAACCCATTCTAGCAGGTGCCCATCCATGCACCCACCCACATGCCACCCTGCATGTATGCACCCAACCACTCGTCCACAGACCCATATGCACCCACTCAAACACGGATGTACTCACCCACTACCTGAACCCACATAGACTCACACTCACATATAGTCCTATGCAGCCAGCCACTCGCAGGTTCATTTCTGGGTTCCCCTCCAATTAACGGAGCACCACTTCCTGTGCCACTGCTCCCATCCCCCTCTCTTAAAACAACAGCAGCCCCTGGGCTGCTCTGCTCCCAACTTGCTTCCTGCCCGCTAAATCAACAGCTGTAGTTGCTCTGCTCCCTGTTTCCCAGCCAGCCCACTCCTCTGCTCCAAACTCCTGCTTGCTCCAGGCAAGCAGGTGAATGAGGCTTTCAGGCCCTGTGCATTTCCTCAACAGTATGGGCTCAATCTCCTGGTCCTATTGAAAACATTGGGGAGTTTTTTCAGCTCCAGTGGGAGCAGGATCAAGGTATAAAGGTTGGAGTGTGGAAACCCTTTGAATGAGACATGAAGCCTAGTCCAGCAAGCCCCTGGGAGAAGTCATTGTGCCCTCACAGGTCCAGAAAGGCTACTCACATGAGTAGAGTTGCCACCCGTCCAGGTTTCCCCGGGATCATCCCTTTTCTGAGGTAGCTGTCCTGAGAAATCTGTCCAGCTGTCCAGTTTTATGGGCTCAGGACCATCCCCCATGTCCCGTTTTTTTGTACCTCGGAGGTGGCAGCTCTATACGTAAACAAAATTTAGAGGATCAGGTCATCCCTGGTGCTTGCTGAGTGGCAGTTAGTGCCCTTTGGGTAAGATCATGGGAAAGAAGCAAACTCAGTATGGAACAATCCTGGCTGGCGTTTCAGTGATTGCAGAGGCTTTTCTTCCAGAACCTAACACATCATTAGCTGAGATTTAAAGCCTTTCCAAGAAGTCAGGGGTTGAATGTGCAGTAAACTCTGCACCAGTATCCTTCCCATCCTTCTGCCCATGGGGCTGCCATTGAAGGGCATGAGAGTCCTGCATACGGATTGGAAGGCAGGGAGTGATCCCGTGCCGGCAATGAAATGCAGCTAAAAATCCTGGGAGTCATTAAGGTTTTTTTTAAATACCCTAGATTCCCAGGCAAAGAGAAAACAAAAGGACGCCGGCCTTGCTCCTGCTCCCACCGCAATTGGGAGGAGGTTAGTCATCAAAAGCAAGAAGAGCATGGTCTGACCCAATGCAATATGCTGCTCGAAGACACTCGACATTCTTTACTTAGACTGTAAGCTCTCTGGGACAGGAGCCATCTTGTTGTTCTGTGTTTGTACAGCGCCTAGCACAAAGGGGTCCTGCTCCAGGACTGGGGCTCCCAGGCGCCATGGCAACACAAATAATAAATATAAAAATTGATCTATTTTAAAAGTTCGATATTCAGTTGTAATTCATGCTTCTGGCAGATGTTACTGTTTGCCTGTTAATGTCTGTTGACTCAAACTGGGAAGTACAAAGGGTTTGTCTTAACTGTGTGAGGTGCTGAGAAACCATCTGCTGGTGTCTGACCTCTGGGCACCCCACAGAGACTGCTCGCGGAAGGGATTGGCTGGAAACTTAAATGACACATTTTTCAGGGGGCCCTAATTCGAAAGATCACTTAAGCACCTGCTTAATTTTAAGCATATAAGTAATCCAGTCCCTTGTCAGCAACGTCCCATTGTGATGTCAATGGAATTTGAGCAGGAGCTTAAAGGTAAGAATGAGCATAAGTGCTTTGCTGAGGAGGGCCGTGATTCAGCAAGGTACTTAAGCACGTGCCTAACTTTAAGCACGGGGAGGCTACTCATGGGTTTAAAGTTGGGAGTGTATTTAAAGACCTTGCTGAATCAAGCCCTAGGTATGGACTTCAATCTGTGCCTAAAGTTAAGCATATGCTTAAATATTTTGCCGACTCAGGGGCTAAGAAATATTTTAATAAGTCCAGTTATATCAGACCTGATCCTGCAAACCTTTGATCATGTGAGTAGTCCTCCATACTCACAATAGGCCCATTGACTTTTATGGGACTACCGGAGCAAGGAAAGGCAACTTGTGTGACTAATGGTTTGCTGGATCAGGCACACTAAATTCACAATATATATAATATAATAATGGGGGGAAATGAAAATATATTCTGTAAGCTAAAAGAAGAAACCCTGTTATATGCAATCAATTTGCCCCATTTGAGGATCTGGCCTAAGGTCTATGATACATCTGGTGTTTGAAATTAGACATAGATTTATATTTTAAAATGTTTAAGTGCTGATTTCCCAAAATAACCCCTTATCTAAGTGAAGCTAATGTATGTTCTTGTGCATTCCTGCGGTAATATAGCTTGAGGGCCTGATTCTCACTTACACTAAGGCACCTTTGCACTCCTCTGGCAGTGTGAACGGGTGTTAAAATGGGGATAAATGTCATACACCAAATGAATAATAATAATAATAATCCCTAGCTCTAAATGAAATGGATATAAGTCCGGGTGAAGCGATTTACGTGTGTTCATGGGGTTTGCACCAGTTTAAATGGATTTGTAAAACTTTTTGAGTTAAACCAGTGCAATCTTTGCTTCTGGACAAGGCCCAAATCGAAGGGCCCTTGGAGGCTGCTCTTCAAAAGTTGGGATTTCACAGACCACTGCTTTCTCAGCCATGATGTTTGACAGCATCCTGTAAATCTACCCATTGTGTGACCTCAGATCCTATGGCACTTTCCCCCGTTTTGACAGTGGCAATTAAACAAAAGACGAATGCCCGCCCACCCCCACTCCCACTGCCCTGGGAGAGCATTGGTGGCGAGCGCCAAGTAGCATCCGTCCTGACAAGAAGATTGAAAAGGTTGCAAATGTCAGATTTTTAGACAAGTCCTGGCCAGCATTTCCTTTCTCTCGGCACGTACTGTACTGATAGGAGACAGGCTGTCATTACAGGTGCCACTCTGGATTAATAATAGTCACTGAGACGGACATTCCGTAAGTGTGCATGGGCTGTTCACAAGCATTCGAAAGGAAATCTGCAGCGCGATTGGTTGTTTTATCCACTGCCTAGCGGCACAGAATGAGCTAAATAACCACACTGTGATTAACAATGATAAACAACCCTCCCCTCTGCCCCCTTCCAGTGCTGGCTGTATAAGATGTCCAAGGGCATCACTGCAATTTAACTTGCTGCTGCTGAGCAAATGTCTTGCTTAGTGGCGATGCCGTAGCAAATGCTTAACACTACCTGTGTGACAACCACCTCTCTGTTTGCTTGCCATGACTTGAACCGTCGTCGTCGTGGAAGGGAACTCAAGAGATCATGGAGTCCAGCCCTTCCCTCCGACTCCCCCAGGCAGGATTAAGTAGAGCTCCACCACCCCCGACAGATGTTTGTCTAAGGCCTGGTTTACACTTAAAAGTTGGATCAACGTAGCTGCGGGCGCTCAGGGGTAGGACAAATTCCCACCCCTGAGCACCATTGCGCTGCTGAAGAATTTGTCCATCGACCTAGCTACCGCCACTCGGAGAGGTGGGTTACCTGCAGCAACAGAACCCCCCACCCTTTCATCATTGTAGGAAGCATCTATGCTATGGCACTGCCGCTGTAAGCACCCACGGTATAGACATGCCTCCTCCCCTCCCCCCTCTCCCTCCGGCCTTCTTCAGTTACCACCAATACTTTGTTTTTAAGGAGGACTCGGTTGCCAGTGGTTTTTAGGCGGGAAAAGGTTATTACGTATTTATGCTGGAGATGGTGCTGGCTGGCTGGGGCTCTGTTTCATTTTTTTAAAGTGGGATCTAAAGAAAATTAAACCGGATGAAATGGACTGGTTTTGATTTAATCGTCTTTACATGAAATACAAAACTGCCTTTCTGGTAATGAAGGCGGGGGACTTTCAAAAAGGCCAAGAGGATAAGGAGCACAATTCCCATTGACTGTCAATGGCGCGTGTGCTCCTAAATCCCCTAGGTGCTTTTGATAACCTCCCGAAAGCCTCCCACTCGTTAAGCTACCTTAAAGAGGCATTGAGTATTTGATCAGACAATCCAAATAGCCATGTCAGTTGTTCCTAAGTTGTGACCTGATGTGCATCAGGGGCTGGGCAGTCTTCAAATTCCATTGCAGCTAGAGGCAGATGCACATGTGAAGTCAGACTCAGGTTCGTAGGTTTCAGGGTAAATTAAGCAAAAGCACATGGTGACCATTACTACTAACGGCTGGCCCCTGGTACAGTTATGGCACTTCCAGCATGATACTTTCTAGCTGTGCTGTGGCAGTTTAGATGGGTAGATGGGGCAAAGCTGTGTTATAATTATGTTCCAAAATCAATGCTACACCCCTAAAAGAGACCAGGGCTGAGGCATGGTTCTCTTAACATTGTTATAACATGGTTTTATCCCATCCGTGCAGCTCACACTAAACTATGTTACAATATGTCTGAGTCACCACATTGTAACTCCTACCTGCTACGTGGGGCCACAACCGTGGTACCCCTAACCCACCCAGCAATATCGTCAATCTATCCAACCACACACTCAGCCCAGATGAAAAGTCTGTCCTATCTCGGGGACTCTCTTTCTGCCCTGCCACCCCCNAGAAGTCATAATAGTCTTTACCGCGCTTGTGGAGGGGTTGAAGTTCCCAGTGACCGTGGAGAAAGCAAAGAGGAATGCTTTTGTGCTGCCCGTGGGCTCAGGAGATCGGGGTTCACTGCCTGGCTGTGGCACAAAATTCCTTGGTCAAGTCACTTAACTTCTCTGGGCTCAAATTCCCTTCTGCAAAACTGAGATGAGCATCCGCCCATTCCTCAGAGGAGTGCTAAATGGGAGTGGGAGGGTAAATCCACTGGTGTCTGTGAGCTGCTCGCATACTGTGGTGATGGGGGCCAGAGAGATGAAAAAGTGTGTGGTCTTGAAAAGCGCTGTATTGCAGGGCTAGAAAGGCATCCTATTTTTAAAAGAAATCATTGCACCATCTACTTTATCTCTGACAAGTGTTGTGTGCTCAGGTTTTTTGTAAATATACTAAGAAAAGTAGTTAGTTAGAAGGCGTAATTAAGGTAAATTCTGAAGTGCTACTTTGTCTTCTTCCGTTGAGAGATCCCATGTGGTTCAATAAGACTGCCCCAAAACTTGTCAGCGAAAGGATGGTTTTGTGGTTAAGATACTGGACTGGGACTCAGGGAACCTGGGTTCAGCTCTTACCCACAGCCACGCAGTCTGTGGTAGGGCTAAGTTGATTCCTCTCTCTGTGTACCAATTCCCCATCTGCAAAACAGGGCTGATAGTGGGTCCTCCCCTCCACCTCTGTTGTCTATATAGACTGAACACTTGGTGGGGCAGGGACTCTTGCTGTATGTTTGTACAAAACCTGGCACAGTGTGGCTCTGATCTCAGCTGGAGCCTCTAGGTATTACAGTAAATAAATAAGAGAGCACATGAGTCAACAAATTATCTCTGGCTGTGGCGAAGGGAAAGTCTATAGTAACCACCTCGGTGTCATGTTGTTATTGATACATTTGGGATTGAAAGAAAAAAGCCTAGTGGGCCTGCCTTAAAAGATGACAAACCTTCAAGCAAGCAGCTGGGTAGCCTAGGCAAGATGTAGCCGCTATATGAAATGCACCAGGATTTTGTTGCCTAAGTGGTTAATGAGTTTAGTACCTTGTTCCTGTCAGGGTTTTGCAGGGTAGGTGCTGATTAACGTGTCATGCCCTTTCCCCCACGCCTATCTTGCTGCCCTTCCATCTCCCAGGCTCTAGCTGACACCTTTTATTAGCAAACTTGTCCGTGAATCGTTAGGAATAAATATTGACAGTGATGGCTGCCTAATAGGATTTAGCTTGCAGTTCACTGGGTGTAAGCGTTTGGCACTTCTGGCTCTTGGTGTGTTGGCTTGAATGAGAAACTGTGTTTGGGACAGACCCAACCAAGATTTAGTCCAGGGGGGATTTCTTAATAGAATGTTCTCCGGACCTGGGGAGGGGTGGGCCAGGGACACACACTGCTACCCTTTGTCTGTTGGTATGGAAAGCAACGCTCGGATTTCTATACATTCCGCCACTGAATTCCACTCTGTGTATTGCATGGATTCAAATCCCTGAGAATCCTGAGCAAGGGGCCGGTTAAAGACAATGTTTAGAGACAAATGGTCACTCGATGGAACCTTTTTTTTCGAGAGAGCGAAAGCTGCTGTTTCGTACATCTGATCGCGGAGTAACCATTTTGATGAGAGTTTTCTTCTCTCAAGGAAGGCTTGTAAAGTAGATCCGCTTATTTAAATTGTGCGATGATGGTTCAGCTTGACAGCCCTGGAGACTGAGGCCCTCTGTGGAGCCTCAGCATGGGTGTGACATAGGCTGTAACAGCACAGTCTTTCCCTGCAATGCCTTGCCTATGTGCATCAGGGCTACCCTTCAGGAAACGTCTGATAGAATTTAATATAGGATGATGATGGGTGGGAGTTTCAACGGTGCCTCAGGGACTTAGGAACAAAGTCCCCATGAGAGCCAATAGGACTTGTGCTCCTAAATCACTTGGGTAATTTTGAAAATCCCACCCAATGACCTAACTGTAGAGTTTGTAAGCCTTAGAGTAATTTCTGTGGAAATCCATTTAAATTCAGTAGGACTTATCCTGGAGAGTGACCTGCAAAGATCATCTCTAGATGAGGGAATAGCTCAATTTTCATATCCATTCAGTCCTTGGGTTCTCTGCTAGCGGCGTCCCAGTTCAGCCCAAGTGGAGGTTGGTTTTGCATATGGAACCAATCAGCTCGCTAGCCAAACCCAAAATGAAAGAAAGACGACATTTGGGGAACGTTTTACAGTTCATATTACTGGAGGTTTTGGAGGCAGTGCACAGCAAAGGGATCTCACGCTTTTAGAAATGATGAAACTAACTTGCCAGTAGGAGGAAGTCAGAGAAGGGGGAACTTCCAGGCAGCCTGTCCCTTCCGGTCTCTGCGAGCTGTGAAAACCTGCACCTGCTTCTTGTGTATGTGGCTCTCATGTAAGTTATGCATCTGTCTCAGCCTGGCACTAATCACAAGACTCGAGCCCATTTATCCTTTCCACACTTACAATACCGCCCACACGAAACCCCGTTGAAATTAGAATAATTGCTTTATTGTCTCTGACAGTCCTCCCTCTCCTTCGCCTCCCTGCTGCTTCCTCTTTAAAATTAGCTCCTTTGTGTCAGTTCCCATAGTTTACCCCTCACCGGCAGCAGCGGGAATGTGAGATGGGGCCCAGGTCTGGCCTGTGGAGGCCATTCACCCACAGCTGGATCTTTGTGTTGGGGTTTCTACCTGTCTGGAAAGGAGAGGAAGTGTGAAGCAGCTTCTGTGGTCTCTTTTGCTGCTCTGTTTGTGTGAGAGGGGTTTGTGATGAGACAGGACACATAGGGCTAGGTCAGAGATACCAACAGCTTGTCTCCTGCGATCAGAAATGTTGAGTGACTTCATATTTTCTCCCTCCCTAAACTGTTCTCAAATATCTAATCTGAATGGGGAAAGACAGATAGGTGCTAAAAACAGAATGAGAAACCGAGATTAAATGAATGAGTCATGGGAGCCCCTGGGAGCGTATTGGAAGCCAAACGGCTTGCGTCAGACACTGTGTCAGCAGCTGAGATCAAGGACCAAAGTGAATTTTAATGAAAAATACTCACAGGCCAGATCCTCTGCTGGTGTCAATCGGTGTAACTCCATTGACTTCCCTGCCCACTGACTTCAATGAAACTATGCGGATTTACACCAGAGGAGGTTCAATAAGCACAAAGCCTGCAGTAACTCTATTCCAAGTAGCAGGGGTTTGGGCCATGACTGCAGGAAACTCGTATTCTGTTTTAAAAATCAGCCGGACTAAAGGCTCTTCAGTGATCAGCGGTCAGCTGCTGCATGGACTGCTCGATCATTCAAGATGCTGAACTCCCTCGACGGCTGCCAAGTTCCGTGGGAGTGGGAGGTTGAACCTTCTACCTGCTATTTCCTTCTTCGCATATATCATGCTGTTGCCTCTCTCCTGTTTGAACGGGCATATCAAGAAGCAAAGGAGAAAAGTGGGTGATTGCAGGGATTATACATTCTCAACTGTCCCTTAAGGGCACTGGGTGGTTTGTCCACTGCAAAATGGGCACTCATTCTGCATTAGATCTCCCCCCCTTCCTCTCAAAGGGACAACAGTAACCCGATATTTCAGTAGCACTCTTCGTCTAGAACAGTATTTCTAGATCAGGGGTCAGCAACCTTTCAGAAGTGGTGTGCCGAGTCTCCATTTATTCACTCTAATTTAAGGTTTTGCGTGCCAGTAATACATTTTAACATTTTTAGAAGGTCTCTTTCTATAAGTCTTTAATATATAACTAAACTATTGTTGCATGTAAAGTAAATAAGGTTTTTGAAATGTTTAAGAAGCTTCATTTAAAATTAAATTAAAATGCAGAGCCCCCCGGACCAGTGGCCAGGACCTGGGCCGTGTGAGTGCCACTGAAAATCAGCTCGCGTGCCGCCTTCGGCACGAGTGCCATAGGTTGCCTACCCCTGTTCTAGATGGTTGTAACTCCAAGGAAGTCATGAAGGGCAATTGTGTGTGTGGGTGAGGGATGGGGAAATCACAAAGCATTGAAAATTGTATCGCTGTCTAAGCAAAGAAAATCTCACTCCCCGCACATCCTACCCTTGAAGGTCAAGTATTCTCTGTCAACCTGTTGAAATGAAACACACACACAAATACATCATTCTTCTTTATCATTTGTGTTGTGGTTGCACCTAGGAACCCCAATCCTGGAGCTGGACTCTGTTGTTTTAGGTGCTGTACAAGCACAGAACAGAAGAGCTTACAATCTGAACAGATATATAACATTGGTCTCACTGAGGCGCATTTTTTACTCTTACAGTTAGAATAAAGGTCAGGCAGTCATGAACATTTATTTCAAATAAGGCGTTGCCAGCTTGAAAAAGTTGAGAAACACGGACCTGGAAGGCTCCCCAAACCCCTGACTTTGTGTAAACAAGCCCTCTGCAAATCATCCACCGTAACTTCTGAGCACACCTCCAAACCCTTGACAAAAGCAGTTTCTCCCACACACATACCCCCTCCACACACACACACAATCAACACAGTGCGGATGGGATAATATGCATCAGTGAGTGTATTCCTTGCTTTGCGGTTTGAATTGTAAATGAGCAAGGCCTTCTTATGTTGTATCTATTGTGGATTCCTTTACTCCACTGTTAGAATGTTTTTCTTGTTGTAGTTCTCTGTTAAAAATCCCAAGGGCTATAGCTCTTTGAGCTTTGCACCAATTATGCCATTGACAACAAGATGCCACATCTTCTATGATATTCGAATTGCAGTAAAATACTCCTTTACAAAAAATGAAAACAGATTGTGCCTTTAGGTCTGTTATTAATGCAGAGCATTGCCATATTAAAGGAGCTTTGGTCAACAGTTAGCCACTGAGTTCTTCTTCATTACCTCTTTGATTACCTCGGTTTGGACCTTTTGTTTCACCCAGGGATGGTAACAGTGGTTTGGAGAGAATGACAGGTAATAATAGTTCTCATCATATGCAGGAGAAAGGCAGGATGGAGCTAAGTGGTTTTCCCTCCCAGAGAGGCTGTAAGCACAGTGTGACAATTAACAAACACACAGGATTGCAAAGCTATTTCCCATCTCAATTGCTTAACTGACTGGGCTACAAACCATTGGTGTATGCAGTGTAGTTTTAGGCCTGTCGGTCACCCACCTTGTCTGGGCTGTAAACCAACAGTAGGTGGATCACAGAGCTGAAGAGTGCTAGTCCTTCTGTAAAGCATATGGGCAGAATCCTCATGACATTTTTACTCCTTATTTGAGTTCAAAAAGTGCAGAAGTCATTGGGAGTCCTCCTGAATAAGGACCAGGGCCAGCTCCAGGCACCAGCGGAGGAAGCACGTGCCTGGGGCGGCACATGCTAAGGGGCGGCATTGTGTCCATTCTTGGGGCGGCACAGTCCAGGTTGCTTTTATTTTTTGGGCGGCAGTCCGAGCGGCTTTTTCTTTTTTATGCTTTGAGCGGCAAAATTGTAGAGCTGGCTCTGATAAGGACTTCAGGGTTTGGCCCAAGAAAATGTGGGTGATGTTTAAATAAGTATGATTAAGGAACAGGGACATATCCTCGGAATTGGGCTCTGCGTGGGCGGAGCTATTTCAGGCCATTACCCTCAGCCCGTTGATAAGTCCTATCAAATACTCTAATGGTACTGCAATTAGAATTTAAGCATATGGGAAAACACTTGAGGAAAAGATGCAAAGAGACAGATTAGATAGCAGAGCTGGGTTACAGCTGCAGAGTTCAAATTCAGATCCTGATTCTGAACCCCCACCAAACTTTGGGCATATTTGGATCGGAGGTTTTAGTCTTCTGGAAACATGCAGCCAAATTTTTGAGTGCTCAGCCTCCACAATCGGGGCCCAATTTTCAAAAGAGGTGAGCACCCAAGAACTCCCATTGTAACATTTATGGCCAGATTCTCAAAGAAGCTCAGCACCCAACATTCTGAGCACTTTTGAAAATCTGGTCCGGGTTATGCTGTGCTGTGCCCGTCTGAAAATCTTGCCTAAAAGGGCCAATTGTAAATTAAAGATCTGGAATCTGAACTCTGCACCTAGAGTTCACGCGTGTTTGGACTGGGTGTTTGGATCAAATTAATGTAATGAAGCATTTGTTTAGTTGGCTGGAAAATGCCAGTGTTCTAAGAGTTAAGTGTAAAAAATAATGTGGAAGGATATTATTTGTTTACAGAATATCTTTGTCTGAATACAACTTAGAGTGTCTTCAGCTTCTAGACCCAGTCAACTTTTCTTTTAGTGACTATTTTATTTTTATAATTAGGCCTAAAAGGGGACATCTTGTTTCACATAAACAGGAGACCTGTTTTCCTTTTGTTGCTGCCTTCCTTGGCATGTGCTGGGAGATTTTCTGTTCATTTGGCAGGCAGTTTGCACTTTACTCTCATTACTGTATCGTGTATGAGGAAACAAATGGTATAATTGAAACTGAATGAGTTTTGCATAGGTCGACTCTCACTGTAAATGTGTGCTATATTGTGCATGAACAATTTTATTACTTTCACCTGTGTAGATTAATCATTGTACCAAATGGCTATATGAGTTACTTATTGTTCTATTATGAGGTAGATCATCTATACATCAACATGGCAGAGTTCTTATTTGCATGAGAAATAAGTCAAGCCAAAATGCCAGATCTGAACACTCCTACACATGGGAGAAGTTTGGATCCAGATTCAGGCTTTATGACTGGCCCCTAGTTCTATAATGGAGCGAACCAAACTCCCCAATCAACACACCCCTGAAATTTGGAAACGTTCAGATCCCATTCCAAATGTTGTGGCTTTCACAGTAGAGAGAGCTTGACTTATGGTGCTACTGTCCATGGTGAACCTTAAAAGGTTTTGAGGTTCAGATTTGGTTTGATTTGGCATCCAAAAGTTTTCGGACATCTGCCTGTCTGTCCATATTGATAATCAATTGTAGCTCTAGGATGCCTGTTAGCATGGTAACTCTACTTATCTAAAGTTTTAAACATACCTGAACACACCTTGGCCTCTCCAGTCGGGAAATTCTGTGGGAAATCTGTCGAGAGCAAGTTTGTGAAATCTTGTATAAGATTCACAGCACTTCCTGGCCTGGGATAGAGTGGATATTGACTTTCTTGGTATTTCGGTGTCTATTTAAAACTGTGCTAAGTGAAGCTGTTTTCCCAACAGATCTGGCTCGCCACTAGTGCAGACTGGACTAAAATGTTTAGCTTTCAAGGAGAGATTTAGATATAGAATGCATTGCCCTTAAAATTCTACAGCTTCCATTGGGATGCTGTTTGAAAACCCAAGACAGCTGTGATTTGTTTAATCTAGTGTACTTCATTCACAACGGGCAATATGGGCGAGATCCTCAGCTGATGTCAACTGGCCTAGCTCCATTGAAGTCAATAGAACTATACTGATGTGGCCCTAAAGTTTTAGGGTCATTTTCCATACAAACAGGTTTCAGAGTAATAGCTGGGTTAGTCTGTATCCGCAAAAAGGACTAGGAGTACTTGTGGCACCTTAGAGACTAACAAATTTATTGTAGCATAAGCTTTCGTGNTCCTTTTTCCATACAAAATGTATCCTAAAAATCTCTTTATAGAGTTAGGCCCCAATCCTGTAAAGACTTACTTTAAACACGTGCGCAGTCCCATAGATGTCCGTGGGCCTGCTCATGTGCTCACAGCATTTGCAGGATTGGTTAATTCTTTAATACAAGGCAGGAACTGGATGGCTCAGTGGAATTTTCCTTTGGGTCAATAGTTTGAATCCATCCCACCTTACTCGTGGCTGAAAATTGCCACCAGCTGATGGCCTACATGAAAGATTGAGATATTTTAGAATTTTGATTGTTCATGAATTCAAGTTTTAGAAACATAGAAATTGACATTTTTAGCATTTTTAGATTAACATTTACATTATTTTAACTGTAAGCTCTTTGGGGCAGGGACCATCTGTTTGTTATATGTGTCTATGAGCGCAACAGGGCCTCCATGCTGGATTGGGGCCTCTTGGTGCTGCTGTGATAGAAATAATAAACTATAATCAAATAGGTTGGTGGTCCCCGTCTAGTGACAGGAGTCCATAAAAGCCAGCTCTGAGCTCTTAACAAAGATGCCAGGTGTTGACTGGGCATGAAAACTTTGAACTATACCTCCCAACATTTCAAGTGGCTAAAACAGGACACGACACCAATCGGGTTTGGCCCATTTGCTTCTCTGTAGACGGAGAAGAAGGGCAAATGGGCAAATTGGACTGGCACTGCAACCTGGTGCACAGGGTGGGAGTGCCACTCAACTTTGGCCCAGCTGCCCCTCCATAGACAGTCTAAGGGGTGTCCGGGCCAGACATGCATGGTGCTGTGACACTGTGCACCAGGTTGCAATGCCACTTGGTTTGGGAGCCCTCTCAAACCAGGTCCCAGGGCAAACTGACCCTTTTGTCCCCTCAGGCTGCAATTGGGACAGGAGGGGGTCAAAGTGGGACTGTTGGGAAGTCTGCTGTGAGCTACCTTTTCAGCCCTACAGGTGATTCCTTTCCATCACGGTTAAGTCACACTGGCAGGCCGGATGGGCAGCCTTCTGCTTCCATGGCCTGTTCTGTGGATGAATAAGGGACTTAAGTCACCAGGGCTGTGAGCCCGACGGCTTTCATAGCACTAAATTCACACACACGGAAAGAACAACCAATACTGCAAGACCGTGTCAGGCATTTCAGAAAGCAGCAATTTAGGGTATTTTTAAAGAGTGAAAATCTCTAGGTCCAAGGTCTGGATGCATTTAAATGCTGTGGAATGCCTATTATCTAACCTAAAGAGCAGAATGAAGTCTGGATATTGTGGACACAAATGCTGTTGGCACAAGCTAAAAATGTGCATGTGAGCGCCTTTCTAAATACCCGATAATCCCCCAGGGCCAAGTGAAGATTAGGTCTCTCTCCCGAACAAAGAGGGAGTTCATTTTCTCAAAGATCCCTCAGCCAAAGCCAAATTTAGCGAGGAACCCATTTTCCCCAAATGAATGAAAATCCCTCATTCAGTTCTCTGCTTGCAAACAGGTATAGAGGTGAAGCATCTTTATTTCCGTGTGTGTTTGTGTGTGTGTGCACGCGAACAGAGCGTGGGGGATTGGGGTCAGATCAACTAAAATAGATCCAATCAAACACTAAAAAAAAAGCTAGAAACCTTTGAGATTAAATAATATTGCATGATCAAAATCCAGCCACTTCTCTCCACAGCCTTCCCCCTGCAGAGCTGAAGGTCAGTGTGCATTTGGTGGTTCTTTTTCACAGAAGTCTAGTTTCTGGTTGTTTAAAAGAAACCGCCTCGCTGGGAGAGACACGTAATTTATTTCAGCTGGCTTCTCCTTCTCTCTTGTTTCTTCTTGCATTGCAACGCCATGTGCTCCGCACTGCCAGCAAGGAGCCCTTAGGATAAATGCAACAGATTCTTCAATCTGAGACTTTATTATTTAGGAATTCCCATATCAGGGTAGCCCAGTGACCTCTAATCTTTTAATCTGTCTCCAATGGTGGCCTACACATTGAGAGAGGCATAATCTCTGTCCCTGTCCCCCATAATTCACCGAACTGTGCTCTACAGTTCCCTAGAAATTTCTCTTCTTGACTCTAGCCGGTGATCATTTTAGGCCCTGCCTAGAATGAGGATCCTTAGCCCCTGTATTTCTGTCCTCGCGAATGTAACTGCAGATGCTACTGTGATTTATACAAATCTCTATTTATTTTTTTTAATATTCCTGTTTTGAGGGGGATGGACCTTAAGAAGGATTTTTTCTGAACGTGCATATCAGCATCTGAGCACAAGAGCATATCATTGCTGTTTCTAGTTTGGCCACAGGTCACGCTGCATAGTGACATGAGGGACTCCTTAACTCAGTGGTCCCCAAAGTTTTTCGTCTGGCGGGCGCCAGACGACGAGCCACGGAGGACCGTGGCAGCAGACGAGCATCCGCCGAAATGCCGCCGACAAGCGGCAATGTCAATAGGTGTTGCCACCGAAATGCCGCTGACAAGCAGTGTCATCCAGAGGTGTCGCCGCCGAAAATCGGCGGCATTTCGGCGGTGACGCCTCTGGATGACGCTGCTTCTCGGCAGCATTTTGGCGGATGCTCGTCCGCCGGCCAGTACACGGGCGCACGTAGACGCCCCGGCGGGCGCCATGGTGCCCGCGGGCACCGCGTTGGGGACCCCTGCCTTAACCCCTGGAGCTGATGGGCAGGGTTCTAGGTCAGAGTTAGCACAGTGTATTGAACTCACAGATCCTGCCAACACAGCGTATTGAATCCAGGGCTACACTTACACAGGCATTGCCGTTATCAGCTAAGCCACACGACAGCATCCAGAATAGGACTCAGGATCCTGTGCTCTCAATCCACAGGACACGACCACTTAAACTCAAGGAGATTCTCTGTTGCCTGTGCCAGCAGTATGGATTATGTGCTATTTTTGGACCAGCCGCAGCAGGAACAAAATGACAGTTACTTGAGCAGCACTGTCTTTCCACCCAGGGGAGCGCAGTGATATCTACAACATGCATGCCGGGGAGCGAGAGATCGGTCCCTGCGGTTAATAGAGTGTGTCTGACATGGTAATGTCTAGTTCAAACCACAGGACTATAGGGTTAGCCCTTCATTTAAATATTGTCAACCATGAAAACAGTCCGGAATAGTGTAGAAGAGGAAGAATCATAGAATCATAGAATATCAGGGTTGGAAGGGACCTCAGGAGGTCATCTAGTCCAACCCCCTCCTCAAAGCAGGACCAATTCCCAACTAAATCATCCCAGCCAGGGCTTTGTCAAGCCTGACCTTAAACACCTCTAAGGAAGGAGATTCCACCACCTCCCTAGATAACCCATTCCAGCGCTTCACCACCCTCCTAGTGAAAAAGTTTTTCCTAATATCCAACCTAAACCTCCCCCACTGCAACTTGAGACCATTACTCCTTGTTCTGTCAATTCCACTTTCCAGGAGATAGAGGATTTTCATCTTGGGGACATTTTCATTCACGGGGGGCGGGAAATAAATGTTTCACTAGCTGACAACTGTCCCTTTGAGAGCTGGCCTTAAGCCTGTAATATGAGGTATCAGAATTCAAGCCAAAAGACTGCCCTTATCTCACTGGCTGAGCCCAGGGCTGCTGGGGCAGGGATTTCAGGACAATGTGTGACATTATGTAACAGCAACCCAGCACCACAGGGCATGATAAGGATAGAAAGGGAGCCTTAACCCCTTCACTTCCTTCCTCTGGTGGGCATGTCAGATGTGAGTGTCATTTTCCTGTTTGTAGTCAGATCATTTAATGTTTCAGTGTTTGGGGGTTTTCAGTTAGAATATACAAGAAAATGCCCAAAGAACTCAGTGGAACTGCAGAGGACAAATTTTTGTTATTACTCACATGGCCGATTGCTGCCTTCACTTTCCATCCGGTGTAAGAAGTTCCAGCCTTTGTGCAAATTTTTGTAGTGAAATGTAAACCTGGCACGATACCGTTTATCGTAACAGTATCGTCAATCCCAAACATTAAAAATAAACATGTCAGGCCCCCAAAATTATGAAATTGGCTTAAAAATAATTAAATTTGAAAAATTAATCAACGGAATCGCTTTATTTGCCTATTGGTTTTGAACCCTTAGGGGTCTCGTTTTCAAACTTGTTTCTGTGACTATAATACCTGGAAACTTCCTCCTTTCTTTTTTAAACAAAACCCAGGATTTTCTTGTAGTCAGTTGACTCCAGGAGCTGGGGATTTAAGGAAAATAATATAGAGCACAAAGTTCACAATAGAATTGCGAGAGTTGGCAACACTGTAATAATTGGGGGTATTGAGATCCAAAGGTTTGGTTGAGGTCCACTCTAATCTAAAAACAATGGACAGACCCAAACATGGTGCAGAATGTTAGCAGTGAAATTCTGGAAGTGGATACCGGGAGTGTTGGAGGAAATCATTTGGACAAAAGCAATGGAAGGAGAGTGAGCACAGAGGGCCAACAGAAAGTGTTCAGAGAGAAATAAATGTGTTTCCAAGAATTATGTATAATGTCTGGCAATAAAATACACAGAGACACCAAAAGTACATTAAAGAAATAGATATAAGAGAGAGAGATGGAAAATATCAGGTACACAAAAGGACTGGAGAGAATGCAGGATGGAATGCAGAGATTGTAAATAATGATAAAGAAAGCAAAAAAGATGGGAATGAAAGGCAAAGTGCCTGAGAGGTTAAGATAAATAATAAGAAATGTTTCAAGTATGTAGGTAACAAGAGGTCAGTGCAGGACACAGACAAGCCTTTAGGAGGAGGTCAGAGTAATTTATGGACAGAAGAGGTGGATGTTACTAAAACATTCAATGAATTCTCCAGAAAGGAAGGTCTGATGGTGGAGGTAAAGGGAGGATGAAAGATATCAAACGCTAGAAACAGACTACATGTTCTGGGGGAGTTGATTAAGGGCTATTATGAGTCTGAGGCCACACAAGATCCATCTCAGAAATCTAAAGGAGGTGGTAAAAGATGGGGAAACCTTTAAGCATTGTTTAGAAAAAAGGCAGTGAGTGATGGACTGCAGAGATAGTGCAATACTTACAAAGAGAAACGTGCCTTAATGGAGGTGGTCTTCTAATAAATTGGAGCCTTGGTCCTCAGTGGACCAAGATCTTCAGTTGGGATGGCATAGCTCCATTGACTTTACTGGAGCTATACTGATTTATACCACCTGAGGAGCTGGCCCAGTACACTGTGGATACTAAAGTGGCAGTCTCTTAAAACAGAAGATTGCCTAATAAGGTTGATTTCTTATAAAGATTTTAGTGTATTTTATGAAGGGTCTAATGAATGCCCCAAAAAGGGTAGATATGTCAGCTTTAACTTTAAAAAAGCAGCTACAGATTCTGACACCTTAGTCATGATGAATAATATCTTATTCCACAAATAGCTCATTGGGTGACATTCTGGCCCCATTGAAGTCAATGGCAAAACTCCCATTGACTTCAGTGGGGCCAGGGTTTTATCGAATAAGACTATTTGTGGAGTGAGGGTGATAAGTGTTTTTTTCATTGAAAAACCCTATAGCTATTTGAGAAAGGGGAAAGAAATGGATGAGGGAAACCAGTGTTCTAAAGCAGGGGCGGGCAAACTTTTTGGCCTGAGGGCCACGTCGGGTTTCTGAAATTGTATGGAGGGGCCAGTTAGGGGTTGTGCCTCCCCAAAACAGCCAGGCGTGGCACGGCCCCCGCCCCCTATCCGACCCCCCCCTGCTTCTCGCCCCCTGATGGCTCCCCCGAGACCCCTGCCCTATCCACCCCTGACCACCCCCGGACCCCCCACCCCTGAGTGTCCCCTGCCACCCCTTCCAACCCCTCATCTCATTCCTGACTGCCCCCCAGGACCCCTGCCCCATCCAACCATCCCCTTCTCCCTGACCGCCCCCGGAACCCCTGCCCCCCGCCGCCCCTTCCAACCCCCCCTCTCATTCCTGACTGCTCCCCCGGGACCCCTGCCCCCATTCAACCTGCCTGTTCCCCATCCTCTGACCGCCCCGAGCCCCATTCACACCCCCGACCCCTGACCACCACCCCGAACTCCCCTGCCCCCTATCCAACCCCCCCACTCCCTGCCCCCTTACCGCGCTGCCTGGAGCACCGGTGGCTGGTGGCGTTACAGCCGCGCCGCCCAGAGCAGTGGCGCCACCCGGCTGGAGCCAGCCACACCACCGTGCAGCACAGAGCACCGGGTCAGGCCGGCTCTGCATCTGCGCTGCGGGGCAAGAGCTTGCAGCCCCACCGCCCAGAGCATTGCGCTGGTGGCGCAGTGAGCTGAGGCTCTGGGGGAGAGGGAACAGTAGGGGAGGGGCCGGGGGCTAGCCTCCCGGGGCAAGAGCTCGGGGGCCGGGCTGCGGGCCGGATGTGGCCCGCGGGCCGTAGTTTGCCCACCTCTGTTCTAAAGAGATTACAACAAAGATGGCTCCAAAACCTAGGTCTGTATTCTGTAGTAAAGGAGATAAAGAGGGATATTTCCCTCTTCAATACATTCCAATTAGCCATCCTTGAAGTATACAAAATTCTTAAAGGTTTAATGCCACAAGACTGTATCCCTTATTTTTATATATATATAGTATTTCAATATTCTACAGAAGTGACCCAAACTACTTCAGTATCGCTAATGCAAGGAGTAGTGTTTTGTATTATTAAGGCAAAATTAGGCTCCTAAACCTTTGTTTTAGCTCCTAAATAAGTGACGTGATTTTCAAAAGTGCTGAAAACCCCGCAGCTTCCACTGAAGTCAGTGGGAGCTGCTGGGTGCTCAGAACTTTTGAAGATCAGGTTACTTACTTACCTACTTAATAATGGATTTAGGAGACTAACTTCAGACTCCTAATTTTAGAAATCTTGGCTTTAACGTATAAGACTGCAGTATTCTTTTGCTAATGGCTGAGCAAGTGCTAAGTGAGGAGCAAAAGGGCCATACACCTAAGCTAAGGAAAGGCTGGACAGAATGTCTTTGTACAGCGAGTAGTTAACGTGTGCAGCATTAAATACCAAAGGCACAATGGGAGCAGCCAGTATAAATAACATTTAACAGTTCGACAAGAACTTTGCAGAAAAGAAAATATTTTGGGTGCAGCTGCCAACTTCAAGTGGGGGGTAGAGGGATGTTACATAGACCCAGCTAGCCTTTAGAAACAGTGTTCTATCTGGGTGACAGAAAAAGGACAACTGCGGGATTGTGCTTTTCCGAGATGGTCACTGTGGTTTGTTTTTTTTTAAACTATGTAACTGAGGCTGTTTTCTGGGTACTGCCAGTAGCGGCGCCAGCTCTTCCGGCGCCCTAGGCCGAAATGCCGCCCCCAACAGCGAAATGCCGCCCCCAACAGCGGCGGCGGAAGGTCCCGCCCCCAAATTTCAACGGGCGGCCGGGGCGCCGTCGCCCCCAAAATAGCAGCGCCCTAGGCGACCGCCTGGGTCGCCTAATGGGTTGTGCCGGCCCTGGGTACTGCAATGTAAGTGGAAGGGACCTGCTAGTCTGTCTGCCAGAGCACTCCCAGGGGGGAACTGGACCCTGCTCCCTTGTGGAGATTTCATATTGTCCAAAAAAAGTTGCTGTAAATAAGGTGAGAAAGTGACTTGTGGGCCTTGAGCTGAGCAATGACAGTCTAGGCACAAGGTATTTCGCTGATTTATTCCCTGCACTGAGGTGACTATTTCCATTGTAAACTGGAAAAGGGAAGAAAAGCCAGGTATCATGTTTGTAAAGAGCCTTCCTAGAGAGTGAACGTACTATCGAGTAACTGGCTGGGTCGCTGGATTCAGTGCGGTGTCGAGGATTGCTATGGGATTGCGGTGATGTGGGAAGTTTCCATCTTTCAGGGGACATGTCAAGCCAAGGCCTGACGTGTAAAGATTCTGTAGCACCTTTTGTAAGAGTAGGTGTGTTAACCCTACTGTCCATTTAGCTAGAAATTGTCTGCCTATCTACAATTCCCCCTGCATATTTACCTGGGCAGGATATTCTTCTTCACGTCCTGTCCTAAAAGGTCATAGGGTGTTACTGTATGCTGCCACTGTGTTCCATCTCAGAGGCATCTGCGTTTTAGTGATAGAATTATCCCTATCTCTTAGGTACTTCGCAGCAGTTGTGAGGTTTAATTCGTTGTGTTATTTATTAACTGTTCGATTATCACATGGGATGTTTTTGTCTTTTATCATTTTTCTATCACCCATGGGTGAAGGCTTTTCATGACACGATCATTCTATATCTGACTTCCTGCTCAGTCCTCCTGCTCAAAAGAAATCAGCACAACACCTTCAAAAGATTAGCCTGGGAGCTTAAATTCATATCTTTGCTAGACACTAAATATCATGGTTTAATAAAGACACTGGATTTATGGCATATTAGGACAGTCTGTCACCCACTAATCCCCGTTTTTTGTCCTGTAACTGCAGAGGTGTTAATGGGCCACTTCGCATAGCAGCGGTGGGAATCCGTAGTGTCTTTTGCTTTTCCAACATGTTTGTAAAACCATTAAAAAAAATCACGGTGCTTCTGTTACAGTGGTGAGGAGAGCATGTGTTCCTCAGACCTTTATGGCTGCTAGCTACTTAGTCTCCTTCCCCATGGCAGTTAGATGCCCAATAGTCACTGTAATGGTTTCTCAGTCCCCCGTCTTTCTCTTTTCCATGACTGCTGAGGAGATGAATGGAAGGGAGAGGAGGGCAAGGGCTCAGCTCAGAGCTGAATCTGAGCTGCATTAGTGCAGATATCATGTAGACTGGGAGAACTGATGTCTGCCATTTAGGAGAAGCGTGATGGGTTCGGTCACAGAGAACCCCTTGGGCCTGTCACCTGCCGTGCTGAGATTACCTCTGAGACCGTTTTCCCTGCCAGCTTGGGACTCCAGAACCCTGCCTTGTTGAGCCAGACACACTAACCTCCTGCAACACAGACTCAGGTCTGGACCACGCCCCCAAAGCTGCAGACTTCAACCAAAAACTGCTCAGCAGGTCACCTATTTCCAGCACCCAGACACCCAGCTCCCAATGGGATCCAAACCCCAAATAAATCCATTTTATTCTGTATAACGCTTATACAGGGTAAACTCATAAATTATCCAACCTCTGTATCACTGATAGAGAGATATGCACAGCTGCTTGCTCCCCCAAGATATTAATCACTTACTCTGGGTTCAATAATAAACAAAAGTGATTTTATTAAGAATAAAAAGTAGGATTTAAGTGATTTCAAGTAGTAACAGACAGAACAAAGTAAGTCACCAAGCAAAATAAAGCAAAAACACGCAAGGCTAAGCCTAATACATTAAGAAACTGATTACAGGTAAATCTCACCCTCACAGCTGCTCCAATAACCTTCTTTCACAGACTAGACTCCTTCCTAGTCTGGGCCCAATCCTTTCCCCTGGTACAATCCTTGTTAGTTCCAGCAGACATCTTAGGTGAAAAATGGGTGTTCTCATGACTGGCCGCCCCCTTTGTTCTCTTCCACCCCCTTTTATAGCTTTGGCACAAGGCGGGAATCTTTTGTCTCTCTGGGGCCCCACCCCTCCTTCTAAATGGAAAAGTACCAGATTTAAGATGGATTTCATTACCCGGTGACATGGTCACATGTCACTGTAAGACCTCATTCTTCATTACCCAGGGGCTGGCCCACACCTACACCGGAACATCCACAACCATTTGTCCTAGTCAATGGGAGCCATCAAGATTCTAAACCACCATTAATGGCCCACACTTTGCATAATTACAATAGGACCTTAGAGTTATACTTCATATTTCTAGCTTCCGATACAAGAATGATACATGCATACAAATAGGATGATCACACTCAGTAGATTATAAGCTTTGTAATGATACCTTACAAGAGACCTTTTGCATAAAGCATATTCCAGTGACATCATATTCACGTTCATAAGCATGTTTTCATAAAGCATATGGAGTGCAGCGTCACAAGAAGAATGGAAAGTTATATTACCGAGGAGCACCTGTTGGTGTTTCCGAAAAGTTCGGTGCTGATCCTTCCATTTCTGGGCCACGTACTGGACACTAGGAATACATTGACTTCTAACTCCCAGAACGGGTTGGTGCCGAATGTCCCTGCTGTAGTTAATGAGTATTTCTCATTTACACTACGGCGTATGTGTACACTGCTAAATGCTGGGCACAGGCTAGCCTACCCCAGCTCGGGTGCGTAACAACGGCAGCGAAGCCAGCGCAGGCTCCAGGGTGAGCTGATGAGCAGTGTATTTTCCCAGGGCCCGTGCTGGCTTGTACCGCTCATGCTGGAGCATGCGTTGGCTTCACTGCTACTGTTACCCGGGCTAGCTGGATTCAAGTTAGCTCGGGTAGGCTATTGCTAAACTCACTCTCCACCAATCGGGCAGTGCGAGATGGGGACTTCAAGTGGCATAAATTAGTTACACTCACTTTAAGGCCCCTTTACGCTACCCGAGGGGCATAAAGTGTAACTGAGAATCAGGCCCTGAGTAGTGATGTCAGAATTTGCCCCAGAGCTAAGGACAAGTGCATGTCCTGAGAATCTTAACATTTCAATTGGATCCCGCCGTCTCCCCAGAATGAGACAGCTCGTTACGCCAGGGTCAAGCTTCCCCTTTGCCATAGAGTGAAGATGAGCTGAGGGTTGGTTACTGTTTCCATGTGTTGACTAATGGAGGATTAGAAATAAAATTGCTACTTCTCTGTATCCGCTCCGCACGGTTGTGTCAGGCCAAAACTGCAGCCGATGGGCCACATCCTGACCCTGCTGCTGCATGGGGAGGAACCTGGCCACAACCCCACAGCCTGGTCAGTATGAGCACCCAGGGATGCTAAGCAGTTCCTGGGGGAACTGGCTTCCTGGGCAGCAGCTGAAGAGCTATTCTGCAGCCAGGCAGCCCCATTCACTCCCACGGAAGAAGCGACCGGTGCTCGGAGGGATGTTGGGTGGAAGTGGTGCTCTCTCTTCTCCAGTATTGCCACTTGCAAGCTCTCATAACTTGAGCATGAGTTTTGCGATATTTGGTGGTTTTCTTAAAGCCCCAGCTCCTGGAGTCATGTGATTGTAGGAGACTCCCAGCTTTCGTTAATAAACACAGAGTACATTTCTGTTCTCATGGTTGCCAAGCAAGGCTTGAAACCGTGGCCTGACTGCCTCTTGAAGGCTCCAACCCCACCAGGCAAATGAAAAGAACCCAAAATGGATCATTCTTAAATTCCATGTATTTTAAGCCTGTCTCATGGAGCGAGGGAAGGCTCACTCGTGGTTTTTGGCTGGCCATACTGCTTCTCTGCCAGTGCAAGGCTCTCCTCTGCAGAAGTACAGGACCTAGGATTTGGCCTAGTATCAGTGCAATAGTATAGCTGTATATCCTGCTTTGTACTAGTGATAGCAAACCGCCAAAGGGACCAAATCCCTACCTTTTGTATGTGTCCAAAGCTACTGAAATCAGTGGGAATTTTGAGTACACAAAGAATGCAGGGTCAAGCTCCTCATTTGGAGACAAGTTACCAATCAGCGTCCATCAGCTGAGGGCTTTTCTGATCTGCTGAGGTCTGCCAAAGGGTGCTGGAAATCTTGCAAGAATAGATTTCTCAGATGCTTCCATGTGCTCACCTGTAACAAAGATCCCCCCAAGAGCAGCTCTGTCTAGAAACAAGTAGAGCAGATGTGTAAGCTCTGCAGGGTAGGGGCCATTTCTTTGCTGTATGTTTGCAAAGAGCTTGGCATTTCGGGGCCCTGTTGTCATGGATCCACAGGTCTGGTCCCTGGGAGAGCCCCTTCAATGTGTCAGCCCCCTTAGGGTCACACTCTCTCACTGGGGTAAATCCCGTGGCTTCACCGCCTCCTGGGACCGAAACTCGGAGCCTTCCGCACTCCTGCTTTATGCCGTGAGCTCCCTGCAGCAAGTCCACCGGGATTGGACCCCGGAGGGAGACTTACACACCTAAAGGGAGCAATGCACCCCCAGTTTCCTTTATCTGGAGTGACTCCCAGACAGCGCTGTAAAAGCAGAAGGGCGTATTAGATGTCTGGAACGCAGCGTTGAAAGTCCTTGGTTATCACAGAGAACAGAGAGTTACAGCATAGGCCATCTGGGTCAGTTCAGAGCCCAGAGCTCTCCTCTAACCCTTTCTTAGTCCCAGTCCAGAAGCTTTTCCTGCTTCCAGCAACCCACACTTAACAACCCCCCCGGCCCCTCCTCAGTCCTTTGTCCTTGTTCCCAGGCAAACATTGTCACCTGGCCCTCCTCCTAGCCCTTTGTTCTCCAGCTGGTCCAGCCAGGCTGGCTTTCTGCAAAGGGGTGGGTCATCCATAGTTGTTATTTGCTAGGTACCAAAAGTCCGAGCAATTGTCTTCTGAGACTCTGCATAGCATGGGGTCAGGCCCAGACAGCCAGGCATCAGTCATACCTGGAGCTCTGCAAAGGCTACACAACCTTTTCCCCCAACCTAGTTAACCATGCAGCATGTGGGGGAAACTGAGGCACACCGAGTATTCATACAAAACATGATGAAGAATTCCCACTTCATCACATCTGTCCTCTAGGCACTCCTGCAATATAAGCAATAATATTTATTTTTTCAAAAAAGAGGTTAAGTTTAATCTTATCGAGACCAGTTCTCTCCTCTTTGCTCTATCCTGCACTGAAATATTCTTCTCCCACACAGGCGTAAATCAGGAGTAATAGTAACTACGGTATATTGATGAAACTGGTGCGAGAGGAGAAGTGGAGCCATTGGCTTCAGTGGCATGTCACCAGGGCCGGCGCAACCCATTAGGCGACCTAGGCGGTCACCTAGGGTGCTACTATTTGGGGGGCGCCGGCGCCCCGGTCGTCAGCGGCATTTTGGGGGCGGGACCTTCCGCCGCCGCTGTCGGGGCTGGCATTTTGGGGGCGGGACCTTCCGCCGCCTAGGGCGCCGAAAAGGCTGGCGGCGCTCCTGCATGTCACTGGTGTAACACAAGAAATTTGGCTCCCAGTATTTATGCGGGCTTCTTCCTGAGAGGAATCTGGTTCGCTTTATACAGAGGGAGATCTATTTTGTTTGGCATTAGTCAATCAGTCTGTATTGTTTTGTATGTGCATCGAGTAACTGTGAGGGCCCACTGTCTCAGTTGCTAAATAACGCGCCCTTACTCATACCTACGAGGTTCCCCAGAGGTTTATACAGGGGGAAGAAGTAGGACACGGTCACACTGGGTGAGAGGCAAAGTAGAGTGAGATTTGGTTTAAAAAAAAAAGGCAGCTACAGCAGGATTTGGGGTAAAACGCAGACACAGATAAGCAGACGGAGGAAGGAGGCCTTTCTGTCTAGTTCTGGACCAATGAAATTCCCCAATCTAGGTGAAAGTGCTGCTGCTTCCCTGGTATATCTCATCTGCAATGTGAGACTTAAAATTCTTGCCTGACACGTGGGGGGCTTGCGGGGGAGAGGGGCTTGGAGGGGGAGGATTTAAATGGATACAAAGAAGACTGGCCTCTCACAGGAATGGAATCCAAGCCATCCGAAATATCTAAAGCCTCATATGTTGGCATGTGCTCTCAGACCGAAGCCTATTAAACGTAGAACAAGGGCCAATTACTCCCCATCTTAGTCTGCAGCTCTCCTCAGGGCTAGGCAGGAGGGAAGGAAAGACAGGGAAAGAGCATGCGTCTCATACAGATTTGTATGCAGTGTTCTCCTTACATTAGCAGAGAGGTGACTGTAAACCAAACCCACATTTGACTGTGAAAATTAGAGTCATTAAGAACACCCAGTGTTTCAAGAGATTTTATTTTCTATGCTAAAAGAATAGACATAATTAATAATCACCTGTGTTGTTTTTGATGGGGTGGGCTAGCCCTTTGTGTGTTAATCTAATTGGAAGAACGTTGAACTGCGGATAGACCTTTCTATCTCGCCATCATTCCGGGTAGGTAGGACTTGTCTGCAGGCGTAAGATCAATGGTTTTGCTGTTAGCAAAGCTAGCCTGGAATATAGCCTTAAAACAAGAAGAACTAGTGCTCACCCAAGCTAAGTTCCTCAGCTCTGCAACGCAGCTCCTGCTCCTCTTACAGGAAAGAAGGATGTTCTCGTGGTTAAGGCGTTAGCCTCAGAGACAGGAGATCAGCGGTCAGTTCCTGGCTCTGTCACAGACTTCCAGTGTGACCTTGGGCCAGTCACTTAATATCTTAAGGCCTCATTTGTAAAACGGGGATAACGTTTCTTTTCTCGTAGCTTTTGTCTTGTCTGTGTAGACCAGGGGTGGGCAAACTTTTTGGCCTGAGGAATAGAAATTGTATGGCTGGCCATGAATGTTGACAAAATTGGGGTTGGGGTGCGGGAGGGGGTGAGGGCTCTGGTTGGGGGTGCGGGCTCTGGGGGGGGGGTGGGGGGGGTGCAAGGGGGGGGGGTTGGGGTGGGGGAGGGTTTCCTGGGCTGGGGCCGGGGGGGTCGGGGGGGGGGGGGGGTGGGGGTTCTGGGGGGGGGCTGGGGGGGGGACGTGTGGGGTGGGGGAGGGTTTCCTGGGCTGGGGCCGGGGGGGTCGGGGGGGGGGAGGGGTGCGGGGGGGGGGTGGGCGGGGGGGGGGCAGATGTTGGGGGGCGGGGGGGACGGTGGGGGGGGGGGGCTCGGGGGTGGGGTTGGGGATGAGGAGTTTGGGGTGTAGGAGGGTGCTCTGGGCTGGGACCGAGGGGTTCGGAGGGTGGGAGGGGAATCAGAGCAGGGGGTTTGGATGCGGGAAGGGGTGCAGGTTCCGGCTGGGGGTGCAGGCTCTGGCGTGGGGCTCGGGATGAGGAGTTGGGGGTGCAGGAGGGTGCTCTGGACTAGGACCGAGGGGTTTGGAGGGCGGGAGGGAGATCAGGGCTGGGGCAGGGGGTTGGGGCATAGGGAGAGGCTCAGAGGTGCAGGCCCCAAGCGGCACTTACCTCAAGCAGTTCCCGGAAGCAGCGGCATGTCCCTTCTCCGGTTCCTACGCGGAGGCGCAGTCAGGCGGCGCTGCACGCTGCCCCGTCCGCAGGCACCGCGCCTGCAGCTCCAATTGGAGCACCGGAGGGGGCCATTGGAGCGCGTAGGAGCCAGAGCAGGGCCATGCCGCGGCTTCTGGGAGCCGCGTGGTGCAGCCCCCAACCCTGCACCCCGGCTGGAGCGGGGCAAGCCCTAGGCCCCGCTCCCCAGCAGGAGCTCGCACGCCGGCTTAAAACGGCTGGATCCAGCCCGCAGGCCGTAGTTTGCCCACCCCTGGTGTAGACTGTAAGATCTCAAAGGCCAAGGGCTGCCTTTTACTATGTGTAAGTTCAGGACCTGGCCCAATGGCTGCCCCCTCTCACTATTAGCATTTGTACTTCTCAGTAGGTTAATGCATTAACCTCTGGTTACCTTCTCCAGACCTGAGGATGAGCTCTGTGAAGTT
Source organism: Platysternon megacephalum (assembly GCA_003942145.1). Lineage (NCBI taxonomy): Eukaryota > Metazoa > Chordata > Testudines > Platysternidae > Platysternon > Platysternon megacephalum. The sequence continues at coordinate 40,692 of QXTE01000172.1, forward strand.
CAGAAACTTGTCCCCTCCACCAGAGGTTGGCCTAATAAAAAATTACTTCACCCACTTTGTCTCTTGTTGATTCTTCTTGATCAGTGACAATATATGTTGATCTATTGCACAGTTGCTCCAAAACATTTAGGGAGGAGGGTTTTAATGACCAAACTCTGCCTAGCTATAACGGAGAGCAGAAAAATTTCACCCTACGAATCCAGTTTTGGTGGTGATGTATCCTTTCATCTTTCCCATGGAGAAGAATAGGCACATCAATGGCTTTTAGCAGCTGTTTTCCATCAGACATTTTCCTTTGTGCGTGTTAAAAATGAGGCTTTGATGTAATACCCCCTATCTACATATTTCTTTGATATTTTGAATGTGATCTTAATGTGTGTCTGTCTGTCTGTCTGTCTGTCTCAGGCACTCCGTGAACTTTGACACTCCCTTGGTTTCTTTTGACAGGGACACATGTGTAGCAAAGGAACACACTGACCTGCCAGCTTCCCGCTCACTCAGTCCGGAGTGTATCCCCACTGACCTACAGCACAGCAAAACAGCATGGTCCGGAGGAGTTAAACCACGGCTGAAGAACAGGTGAGAGAGAAGATGGTTTTGCTCATGATTCTCTTCCCGCCCTCTACCTATTCTGGTTATTTATCTACTTTGAATTTCATTCTGGGACAGATCCTCAGCTGGGTTCGTTGTCAAACACAACTTCCCTCATCGGGGAGAAGAGTCCATTTATACCCGTGTAAGTGTCAAGTTTTTGAAGCGTCAGGAAGTGGGATTGTGTCGGAGTAATTATCTCACCTCACACTTAGCCCTTCGCACACCTCCAGCGTAATGCCAGGGAAATAAACTCAATCTTGTGCCCTGAGCAAGGGACAACTTTGCTGGCGTTGATAATGTTTGTGTGGGGCTGTGCACAGAGTAGCTAGTCACTCTTGTTGCTGATATGCCCAAGGGGAGACTGGTTGACTCGGGTGTGCTTTCCTTTCCTCTCCTTTATAGAACTTTGTCAGTCCTGGAGAAGACAATTAGAGAAGTAGGGCCAAATTCAGCTTTCCACTGCACTGGGGTAAATCTGGAGTAACTCCATTGCTTTGGACCAAGGGATAGATTTGTAGAGGTATTGAAGCATCTGAAGATTAGAGCTGTGCAAATAACACATTTTTTGATTTGCTGGGAATTCTGAAAAATCAAGGAAAATTTTCAGGGAATTGAAAAATGAAAAAAGAGTTCATTTCAGATTGAAAGAAATATTTCATTTTGACAAAATCCAAATGTTTCCCTTTTTATTTTGACCAGTTTTTAATTGTTTGGTTTTTTTTAAACTAATGGAAATTTTGAAACAAAAGGTTGTTTTGAACTGAAAACAAATCAAAACGCTTTGGGAGTTCAAGATTAGTACTTCTTGCTTGTAGATCTTTCATTCCCAACAGTAGTTACTTGAGAGAAGCGTCACAGTTTAGTGCTTCATTGTGATATTTTACCATCAGAGACATAGTCACAGGGTTTTTTTTATTACACAGAGGGTAGCATTTCAGGCTGTGTCTGCTGCCTGTCTATATTGTGTATCAATGGTTGACACTTTGGTTCCAAACAGGAAGTAGCCTTAATGTAGAAGAATTTGAGAGTGGGAGGGAATATGCTGCATGGCCTTAACCTTTGGCTGTGCCAGCAGGGGCAGCCCCACAACATGTTTGCTTTCTGTAAACACATCCGAAATGATGAAGTGCTTTGGATCGCCGATTGTCTAAAGCGTTCTGTGAAATTCAGGGTGGAAAATAAGTGTTTCCAGTCTTTGGGAAATTCCAGGATTCTAGGGCCAGATTCTTAGCTGCTGGAAATTGGGGTCTGTTGAAATCAGTGAAGCTGCACCTGTGTTCACCAGCTGAGGATCTGTCCTGGAGTTGGCATCGTTAACTATAGAATGCTGTGTAATTTTTGAGTACCACCTGCCTGATTCTTTGTTGCCCAGCACTTTGTGGAGTGCAAAGTGGGTATAAAATGCTACTAGATCGTAATGATCCTGTTTGACAGCCACTCTGCACAGGCATGAATGACTATACAAGGTACAAAGCAGTGAAGAATCAGGTCTAGAGAGTCCAGGTCAACTACTCTCTTCAGGGATGGCTCAGTGGTTTGAGCATTGGCCTCCTCAACCCAGGGTTGTGAGTTCAATCCTTGAGGGGGCCATTTAGGGATCTGGGGCAAAAATCTGAAAAATTAAAAGGTTTTGTATGAAAGAGGTGCTGGCTCCTTAGTCATCTGAGCTATATTACATATTTGAGTTACATTACATATATGGTCTGTATTTTTTAGGTTTATTAGGCACTGCAAGCCACCAGAGGAGGCTAGTGGAGAATTACCACTGTGCCAGGTAACTCTCTGTTGGTGTAAATCTGGTGGAGGCAGCTCTGCCCTCTCCCATCCCCAGGGGAAGGGGAAGGAGGGGCAGGGAGGGAAGGGATCATGGCAGACCTGCCTCTTCACTGATGTAAGGTCCCTGAAGGACCTTAGGCCAGTGACATAAGTTAAGTTGACCCTGGCAGCTTGAGCTTGCCCCAGGGCTGAATCAGGTAGCTGCAACCAGCTCCCTGCAGCAGCCCTGCTCTCCACTCTGTCCAGGCTGTGAGAGATTGAGGCCATAGGGCCTGGAGACTGCTCTTACAAGCTCAGGGGCAAATCAGGAGAACTCAGTTGAAACCAGAGGGTCAGATCACCTGTTGGCGTCGATCAGTTTATCTGTGGGTTACGCCAGGTAAGGGTCTGGTTCAGAATCTATGTAGTATGTAAATGCGTACATACATATGTACATACACTGGTGTGGGGACAGCCAGGCCTTTTATGTGTGTAACTCCATTGAATTCAACTGAGCTGCTTTTGATTTGCATCTGGGTAAATCGGAGGCGAATCAGGCACAGCAGTATGAACGTATAGCACAAAAAGAGTGGAATTCAGATATCCCATCTGAAACTGTTATCCAAAACAGGATCATGTTCCTGGTGTCTGCTAATTACACTGCAAATCCCCTTTGCTATCTGCAGTTATTCACTGTCCCCATTACATTTGGATAATCAGGCTTATAGTGTGACATATTTCCTGCCAGTCACCGGCTCTGTACTGCTCATTATTGGAAATGAGCGAGAGTTGGAAAGCACATTCCATCCATTGTTTAGAAGTCTCTCCTGATGCGGTTGCTGTGTGTTTTCTAGCAGAGTGCGTAAGCATCTTAGTCTTTCTTTATTCTCTTGTCTTTTTTGAACTAATTATGTATTGACTGAAGAAGAACCAGAAAAATTGTTTGCATTAAACCTGTTGGGCCAGATCCTCAGTTGGCATAAATCAGCATCGCTCTATGACTTCAACAGAGTTGTGCCGATTTATGCCAGCTGGGCCTGGGGGTCTGGCCAAGGGTCTTTTGTTTTGGCTTCACTTCAGGAGACTATAGTGGCAATGCTTGGGGAGACAGAAATAGCTGGAGTTCTTCCCCAAGACATAAGCTGAAAAGTATAAAAGCCATACAGTACAATCAGGCACCCTTTCCATATCTCTACTTTCTTCCTCTTTTCCAGTAAAGGAAAGTACCGTGAAATTGTAGCAAGAACATGAGAACAGGGGAGAGGCTGTATTTCAGACCCCTCCAGCCTTTCATTCCAGCCTTCCTGTTCTCTAGGTAACACCAGGCAAGAACAATTAATCGGTCCTGACTCCTACTTGCCTAAGCCACAGTCACGTGTGAACGGCGTGAATGTTCTGGCAATGGAACCCAACCAGTATGGCTTCCCTTCAAATTTCGGATCTGATACACCCTTTCATTTACTTTATATAGGGGGTTAAATAAATACTACTGGCTGTTAAAAATCTGCATTCAGAAAAGATTCCAGTAGGACACACTTGTTGAATCTAGTAATCAACGAGCATGTAGTTATTCTACATCAGCTCTCATATTAACAGCTAAATCCTGCTCACTTTATTCAAGTGCGTTGTCCAGTTAATGTCAGGTGAAGTCAGTGGGACTCTTCGCTTGAGTAAGATGAGCCTTAAATCTAAGAGATATTGTCTGTTAACTGCACTTTTTACTGAATGACAGTTAAGCATCAGGTAATTAGGGGGGGAGGGATAGCTCAGTGGTTTGAGCATTGGCCTGCTAAACCCAGGGTTGTGAGTTCAATCCTTGAGGGGGCCACTTAGGGATCTGGGGCAAAATTGGTCCTGCTAGTGAAGGCAGGGGGCTGGACTCAATGACCCTTCAGGGTCCCTTCCAGCTCTATGAGATAGGTATATCTCCATATATTATTTATTATTTATAATTAGTTAGAGCATAATCCAGTTACCAGCTCTGGGTGACCTTCGGCAAGTCACTTCACCACTGTGTGCCTCAGTTTCCCCACCTGTAAAAGCTCGCCGGATTTCAGAGCCTGGGCTCCAGCACAAGCAGGAATGCCGACACTGCTATTTTTAGCCCCGTAGCGCGAGCCTGAGTCCGTTGACCCAGGTTCTGAGACTCACTGCTGCGGGTGTTTTTTGCTGTGTAGACATACCTTTAGTTCACAGCAAGGTGGGGTGTAAATCTACCCCATGTTAGCCTGCTGTTCACTCATTGTCCCTGTGCACCCGGCTGCTGCGCTCCAACGGTTTCCTAATGCAGTCGGAGTGACACCACTTTGAAACAGGACTAGATCAAAGCTCACTAGGGAACTTCTGGTACACTGCAGCAGGGTCCGCGTGGGCTCTTAGTGCACAGCAGGCTAGTGTGAGGTCAATTTTCACCCCAGCTTGCCATAAACTAAATGCTCGTCTAGACAAGCCCTAAGTAAACGTAAAGTGATTTCAGAGGTGTGTTAAGGCTCCCACAACTAATGCAACGTGACATGGCTATAAAGATTCAACGTGGCACAACTCAGGTATCCTAAATGTAGCTTGTCAAAGACGGTAAACAAATAGCATTTGAATGTATCAGCTAAAGGCCAAAAGTGAAACCTGTCTTAAGCACTGGGAATGGGGCAAGCAATACCAGTGGGACCAAACTGGTCCACGCTAGAACTCAGGTGATCTCAGCAGATAAATTTTACCCTTGATCTTTGACTAAAGATCAAACAAGCGAGAAATCTTGGGGACACTTGAAAATGATTTCCTCAGGCAGAGAGTTGTCTATTGGAAACGGCCCATGATGTACTTCTCAATGTATTTTGAATTATTTAAAAAAACCCAACAGGATTAAAAGCCAGTTTGCAGTATATTCACAGGTCTTACCTAAACTGTGTGAAGTATGTCCTTTTTTAACTGGCGTACACTGCTGTTAGTGGGAACGTTGCCTGAGCATATGCAGAAGAATAAACGTGTGTGCATTTAGTTCTGTCCCATTTTTGCAAACCTTGTGGGGAGATATGATTGGCCCGATGTTGATCTGGTGACATTTTGAGTAACACTTCACTGACTTGAGTAATCTTTCTGGTGAGTTTTCATTATTCTTCAGTAATGTCTATTAAGGAACACAGCTTCCTCCCAGCCTGGCACCAAAACGTCTTCGAGGAGTTCTGTGAGTCTAAACAAACAGAATCAGTAAAGAGGAATAAAGCTGAGGCTATTAAGGTTGATTTTCTTTCTAATTGGCCTAGTCCGATGTGCTATTTTGAGAACCATGACTGCACCTTAATTATGAATGACGTCTCTTTGAGTGGATTGTGGCTTCACTCTGTAGAAATCCTAATAGGATTTCTGAGTGTTTTAGTTTTCATTCACCTTCTGCTTAATAGCAAAGCACAAGGACTGTAATGAGGAGTATGGCCCGATATAAATATGAAGCAGGAAGTGCAATGCACTTGATTTATTTTCAGCCTCTGGGGACTGATTGCCATTTTGGTGGATGCACATAGAACATATCCTTATTCTAACGGTGCCCAGTATATTGCTACAGTGAAATGTGACAAACTCTGAGCCAGATCCTCAGCGGGTGTAAATCAGTCTGGCTCCATTGATGACAATGTTTTTGTTATACAAATCCTTCTTCTCGGGTCTTTTTAACGTAGAGATTTTCCCTTGTGTATCTTAATTTCAGGCATGGGCCCTGATCCAGCAGGATGATCCATGCTGGTTGACCGTTATACCCACCCATATGGACACAGGAGTCCATCCACATGGATTAGCTTTTACTAGGAAAATCTAGACTCACCAAAGGTTCTTTGATTCATATGTCAGCCATGAGTTTGATGAACATCTGTACACCTGTAGCCTCAACTGCATACTGTGATCGACAAATGAAGATCACCTGATTGGTGTGTTGACAATGGTGACTTAGTTGGTAATCAGTCAAACTCAGTGATAGGCCCTTTACTGTGCACTGATTCATGTTCTAAAAGACTGAATTACATCCCATTATTCCCTGCATGGATCAAATTAAGTTAGTCAGCTGCAGACTTGGGTTTCTATGATACACCAGCTGATGAAGGGGTGTTCCTTACAGAATCCTCCTCTTTAGCTTCAGCATCTTACTGAAACTTGGACATCAGTCTAAAGTTCTTCTTGTCCCCCATTATTATTGTCTGCCACTCTCCAGTAATATTTTCCCTTGAATTTTTTGGCTCTTGGTATGAAGCCCTCAACCAGCAATGGAAGCTCCATAATCCACAGAAGCAAAAGGGTTAATGTTAAATGAATCCTTCAAAGCTCAAAACTTCTTAAAAAATAGTAGATCCATTTGGTTAATTTAATTTTATAGCTGCCTTGAGGGCTGCAACATGTTTCCATCTAGCACTAGGTAGGGGGGAAGCTGTTGACTGAATGCTTTCCATGTGGTTTTGAAGCATATATTTGTAAGCCCCTCCTACCTTCAGATCCACAAAGTGAGTGCTACATTTAAGAGAAGGTAGACCACCCTGTTAGATGTTTGGCAGCCCTCTTGGCCTGCCCAGTCTTGCTGAAATGCTTATTGCAACCACTTCTTGTCTTCAGAAGGACCTGATGGGGCTCTGTGGGTGATGCAGTATTATTTAAGTACGAGTTGGAGAAAGCATTTAATCTGAAGTTTCCACCCATGGCAGTGTACTGAATTAATGCACTAGCCTTTCATCTCTGCAGAGCTACCTTAGCTCATGAGTGAAGGTGGGATTTGTGGTCTCATGCTAGACATTCACCCATGTCTCAAAACTCTGTGTAATTTTGCTGAGTTGCTTTTCTCTGCTCAAGAGACACTTTGCACTGGAATAGCCAGAGCTATTGCAGGTCACTGAAATGCAGCAGCGTGACATTGTTGAGAAATTTGCCCAGTGCTTTCTCATCCTGTGCCTGACTCCAGCTATTGCTGACAATCCTCCCATTTAATAAAGACTCAAAGCTGTGAATCAGCCAAGTACTTAAGCATGTGCTTAAGTTCTACCGACTTAAATGGGTCTCAAGCACAGTAATGAAGTCCATGCACTTAGGTGCCTGGCTGAATCAGGGGATACATTCACATAAAAATATTTTTTTTAAATCAAATTTAGATCCCCATCAAGACAGTGCAGAGCACTTTGACAGGACCATGGACTGCAATGGGGTTTCCTGGGTGTACAAAATAGCCCATATAAAAGATGGAGAAACCTATTAATTACTTGAGAGAGAGCCTGACATGTAAAGAGCTCCCTTTATTTAGGCTTGTAGTGAAAATGGAGGTTTTACCCTGTAAGGCAGATCATTATGATTTCAGGTGAGAGATTACTCATTTAGTGTGGATTTGCTAAGTCATATGCATGTGGTACCTTGGAAGGCAGTTGTTATGTATGTCCACTTTTGCAGTAACCACTTCTTAAACAACTTGTCCATTTTAGGTGAAATTAATTTTTATAGCCAAGTTCTAAACCCTGACAATAGACTCGGGGTAATTTTTCAGTGCTGTCCCTGGCATCCATTCTCTCCTCACTTTATTGATGTCATGTCGGGAACCCCTTGATGAACTGCTGAGATGTGAGAATCAGGGGGATTCACTGGTGTGGTATAAGGATGTCTTTGTGCAGTCGAGATCCCATTATCCCTGTTCTTTTCATCTGATATTCACCCCAGCGCTGATATATACGTACGGCAACCTTTATACAACACGACTGCTCCACACTGGATAGGAATGGCACCAAAATGTACAGCTCCCCCAATCTGCTCATTTCCCCTCCAAAGGTCTTTGCAGTGTTTTGCAATGAAGCCCGTAGTGAAGCGCTCCAAAGGAATTCCCGTGGGGTTTTGCAGACAGTGTCATTTTTGTGTGTGGAGGAGGCTGCAGTTATTATTGGTGATATCATTCGAAAAGGAACTTTGGATTTTATCTTGGGTTCTACCATGAAGCATTTTTCCCCCAGTGGAAGCGGTCAGCACTTTTCTTCCCCTGCTTGCTTTTTCTTGCATCGCATTGTGACACTCAGCGGTTAACTTCTTCTAGCATGGTGCGCTGTGAGATGCCTGCTACCCCTGGAACGCCAGTGTGGCTTTAATTGGTCACGTTAGTGGAATGGTTGGCTGATGAAACTTCCCTAAAACTCAGTGCCCTGGAGTCAGATCAGACTGTATAACTGCAGCAGAAAATTGAGCTCCTGGGGAACTTTTATATCTAAAAAGAGGCTGAAAGAAGAACAGAGAGCACAGGGAAAGGGCTTTGTGCAAAGCACCTTCTCCATATGATGTTGATTTGGCCAGAGGGTTGCTATCAAAAATGCTGATGTTTGCTACAAGGTAATGTCTCTGTTTTGGAACTCATCTTGCTTTGTGTTTTAGTATTCTCTGGAGATGAGCTTAGAGAATTAGGGGCCAGATTCCCATTGTTTAGCACCTTGTGTAATCTTTGCACGTACCTTGCCCTGGTATAAGTTACTGCACAAGGTGAAAGGCAATGGAGAATCCAGCCCTGTTTAACTAACATTCTGATGAATGGCAGGTGCAAAGAAGCATCTCCACAGCTCTGCTGCCTTGTTATGTTCTGCGATTTATTTGTTGGAAGAACTCCCGAGATACTACAGAGCTATTTTCTCCCACTGAGGGTCTGAGGGTCAGATTCTCAGCAGCTGTAAATCAGCATTGACTTCAGTGGAGCTACTCTGATTTACACCAGTTGAGGATCTGGCCCATACATACACGTTCAAAAACTTTGCATTTGGGGCATGTATTTTTCCTCCTCTCCTCCATATATTTTTCTGTGGTTTTCATTTTCTTTCTTTCTATCTATCTATCTATCTATCTATCTATCTATCTATCTATCTATCTATCTATCTATCTATCTAAGCACACTATTTACCACAATCCATAGCTTCAAGAGCTTTATATAACTTCCCCACAACACTAGGAATTTCCCTAGTAAATCACTGGATATGTCAGACAATGAATAAATTCCATGCTTGTTGTAAGTGAAGTCCTTAGGCATGATGTACAGTATCCATATCTTTGCACTATAAAATGAATAGGCATGTATAACAGCGGAGAAGCTAACTGTTCCTGACTAACCCAGATAGCTCCATAGTGCAAGACCAGTTGGAGAACACTTCAACCTCCCTGGCTACTCGATTACAGACCTAAAAGTCGCAATATTACAACAAAAAAACTTCAAAAACAGACTCCAATGAGAGACTGCTGAATTGGAATTAATTTGCAAATTGGACACCATCAAATTAGGTTTGAATAAAGACTGGGAGTGGATGGGCCATTACACAAAGTAAAACTATTTCCCCATGCTTATCTCTCCCCCCCCTACAGTTCCTTATATCTCCTTGTCAAGTGCTGGAAATGGGCCATTTTCATTACCACTACAAACACTTATTTTTCTCTCCTGCTGACAACTGATCACTCTCCTTATAATGTGTATGGTAACACCCATTGTTTCATGTGTATATATATATATATCTTCCTTCTGTATTTTCCACTACATGCATCCGATGAAGTGAGCTGTAGCCCACGAAAGCTTATGCTACAATAAATGTGTTAGTCTCTAAGGTGCCACAAGTACTCCTATTCTTTTTACTGAAATAAGAGTAATCTTCAACACACCGATAAAAGCAAGTGAATTTAAATTTCTCACTGTTGCCTTTTCCCATTGCTGTTTTTCTCTTTGTTTTTAAAATGGCAAGACCAAAAAGCTTTTTCCCAGGTATGCTTTATTTCTTTTCTCAAAATCAGCACAGAAATTAGGATATTTTTTTTCCTTTTGATCAGTAACTCAGTCAAAATAAAGCAAATACTTTTCAACTACTGGGCCTGCTTTTCCTCTCAGCTACACTGATCTAAGTCAGATGAAACTGCCGTGACATGAAATGAGCAACACTGGTGTTAAAAAGGTGTGAGAGGAGAATCAGACCCGCTCTGGTTGTTACAAGGAGGGGGGAGAAAAACTGTTCTCGTTAACCACTGACGGTAAGACAAGAAGCAATGGGCTTAAACTGCAGCAAGGGAGGTTTAGGTTGGACATTAGGAAAAAATTCGTAACTGTCAAGGTGGTTAAGCACTGGAATAAGCTGCCTAGGGAGGTTGTGGAATCTCCGTCATTGGAGGTTTGTAGGAGCAGGTTAGACAAACGCCTGTCAGGGATGGTCTAGATCAGTGGTTTTCAAACTTTTTTTCTGGGGACCCAGTTGAAGAAAATTTTTGGTGCCCACGATTCAACGGAGATGGGGATGAGGGGCTTGGGGTGTAGGAGGGGCTCAGGGCTGGGGCAGAGGGCTGGGGTGCGGGGGTGAGGGCTGCGGGGTGAGGCTGGGAATGAGGGGTTCAGGGTGTGGGAAGGGGCTCTGCACTGGGGCAGGGGGTTGGGATGTGGGAGGGGGTCAGGGCTTTGGACTGGGCGTGCAGGCTCGGGTGGGGCCGGGGATGAGGGGTTTGAGGTATAGGAGGGGCTCTGGGTTTGGGGAGGGGGCTCAGGGCTGGGGCAGAGGGTTGGAGTGCGGGAGGGGGTCAGCGCTGGGGGTGCAGGCTCTGGGGTGTGGCCAGGGATGAGGGGTTTGGAATGTAGGAGGGGCTCTGGGTTTGGGGAGGGGGCTCAGGGCTGGGGCAGAGGGTTGGGGTGCGGGAAGGGGTCAGGGCCATGGGTGCAGGCTCTGGGGTGGGGCCAGGGATGAGGGGTTTTGGGTGCAGGAAGGGGTTCTGGATTTAGGGGGACTCAGGGCTGGAGCAGTTTTGCCTTTTGAAATACTTACTTTCTGGGCGAGATTCTTGGTTTCTGTAAATTGGCCTGGCTTCACTGAAGCCAATGGAGCTACACTGATTTACACCAGCGGAGGGTCCGGCGCATTGTTTGTCTTGAGTCAGAAATTAACTGCAGTACTGAGAGGCTTACAACTGTGCCTATCTGTCTAGGATAAGAGTCAGGTTCTCACAATATTGCAGCCTCTCCAGAGCCAGTTCTATGGCCGTTTTTAAAAAATGTTTACTCTTGCAGTGATTTTATATTGGTACCTGGAACCTGTTCCCTGGGGCAAAGCACATGTATGGAATGTTTTTTATCAAGACCTGCCTTTGGTAAACCAGTGCTTTGTTTTGATGAGTTAAATGTGGTCATCGTCCCATAATACACAATTGGAGGTAAATATTCAGCTGCAGATCCAGTAGTTTCAATTGCACCAGTCTCCTTCCTCTAAGGACGGCCTTACTAGGAGTAAACTAGATTTATGCAAATACCTGAAAGAGCAAGCTCCTTGCCTAATCCTGTGTTAGAAGGCACATGCCAGGAACCTATGTTGTTGTGCCGCATGCACATGGGCGCACACATCCACTTACACAGAAGACATCAGCTGAACAATTATCTGTAGACTTTTGAGTCCAATTCTAGTGAAGTCACAAGGAGCATTTCCATTGAATTCAAGAGGAGTTGGATCAGTTAGTCTTGTTAGTTTGGTGCACAAACACATGTTTCAGTCTCCGATTTTCCACAGAGTTTGATTGCATGACTTTGTGCAACATGAGCAGGTGGTCACCTGTACCAAAGCACCCGCCACCACTATTAGTTTAAACTCTCCTAAGATTCTATTACACTTAATCCACATTTTCAGCAACAAGTAGGTGTGGACACAATGCAAGGTTATCCCACACTTAAATTTGTAGTGCTTGTCTTTTGAGTTAGAGTCACAGCTTCCTTGTTTACTCATGATGCTATTACAGGATTGTTGGCTGAATTGCTTTTAAAGTATTAATGGCTTAGAGGACTGGGCAGCACAATTCTTACAGCTCTTTGCTGAAGGATTCAAGGGAAAACATACTTCTATCTGTCAAACAATGGGCTTTCCCAAAAAAGAAATGAAAATGGCATAGGTTTTGCTTCTACCAAAACTACAAAGAGATCCTTTAAATCCCCAAGTCTCTTCGTGTTATTCAGGGACACTTCAGGAATAAGAGAAGGCGACAGTATGAGTTACTTTGTAAATCCAGTTCTGTCAGCCTCCCACCTGACCACATTCAGTTTCCTTGTTTTCTTGGCACGGGATGGAACAAAAGAGCTCTGTTTAAACACACCTACGGGGAAAATTTGATTTGTTCAGCTCCTCCTTTTTAAATTTTCAGTTCAGCTCTCATTAATGAGATCCTGTCATAACAGCAGGATAAAACAGATCTCTTTCCTTCACTGAAGATCAAAGGTGCCCTTAAAATTGAAATAATGGTTTGTTCTTTGGGAATCTTTAGCAAATGGTTTGCAAAAAAATAGTGAAATGGTGTTATGGCCTAATTTTTCTTGTGGATACAAGGGATCATGATCCTGCGGGATCAGAGCCCATGTCTGCAATTAAGATACACAAGGAAAAATCTCTACAAGGAGCCAGTGGGCTTGGTAACAATCTTTGAATATGTTTATGTGAACAGAGTTTATGCTCACTATGTTCATATGTATCCATGTGTGTCAGCATGTCAGAGTATGTGCTGATGGGCATGTATTGGCATGAGGATGAGTGTGTCTGGATGTGAATGTGTGCTGTCATGTGTACATATGGCAGGATGGGTGGATAACTCAGTGCTCTTTCAAATTAATTGCCTGAAAAGCAGCAGCAAACAGAAGCCTGAGGAGTGATATGTGCTGATTAACATTTATTTGCCAATGTCCGTTTACATGGGTCTTACCCCAGAGAAAGGAGCCGAATGACTGGGTGTTGCTAATATTTCGGATCCCTCTCTCTTTCTACCTAGGCGGGCTGAACTTGTGGGCCGACCGCACTCCTGGCATTCAACCAAATTCATAGAGAACCAACCCGATCCCAGCATGATGCAAATATCTCAGGGCACGATTGGCACTCCTTGGCATCAGTCCTACCATTCCAGGTAAGGGCCATGTGGTCTTGGCCATGTACTGTAAAACTCAGAGGAATACAGCAGCGTTGTTTTTTGTTTAGTGTATCATTCCAAGAAAAGAAAACTCTCCACTCATCCATAAAAAGTATCCTTCCTCTCTGAGCAATAAAATCAGTCATCCCTGCCAAACTGCCTGTCTACTGCAACCTGCTTCGGTGCATTCGGAGAGATCCTGCCAGTCCTTACCCAGTCTTTACACAAGCAAAACTCCCAGTGACTTCAATGGTAATTTTATGTGTGTAAGGACATCCAGTTCAGTGAAGTCAGTTGAAAGACACCCAGTGATTTCATTAGGCTTTGGGTCAAGCACTCGGTAAGGACTGCAGTATTTGGCTACTATGATTATTATCATTATTTGTCTATGTAGCTCCTGTCGGCACTTTACATACACGTCGTAAGATGGGTCCACAAGGCTTCTAAGCTAAGGCCCTGAGCCAACATTGCACTCCAATGACCCCTAGAGCCTCACTTGACTTCAATGGGGCTCCGTGTTGGCCCTAATATATACAGGCAAGATTTTCAAAAGTGCGCATCATCCACAGTTGGGGCTGGATTTTTACAAGCCCTCAGCTCCTACGTGGCATCCAAATGAAGCGGCCAGCTGCAGTTTATTTAGGTGCCTATATGGGAACAGTTGGTGATGAACTCCCTTAAAAATCTGGCCTTGTATTCCCACCGTCTCGGTCGGGTCTGAGTCAAATCTCAGCATCGCACTGAGAGCTAGATACCAACTCCAGGCAGGGACCTAGCCAAGTCCTACTGTACGACTGTGATATAACAGCTCAAGACCTAGCGCTAGTCTTGAAAACTGGTTCCTCAACAGATTAAACACTGTGTTCCCTGCTCTACTCTGACTGGGCAACTCCTTTAAACCCATGTTAGGCAGAACACTTTAAAAAATGTGTTTAGCTATAATAGGATCTGAGAGAGACACTCCCAGGCCTTCAAGACCTCACAGACATTCTCCACCCTGTTCCTTTCCCCAGCGAAGAAAAAAAGAAGTGGAATAAAAATTAGCAAGTAAAAAGAAATAAGAAAAGGACCCAGGCAGCATGGAAACATCGCCTGTCAGTGCAACAAGCTGCTTTCATGAGCAGTCACTGTAGCCAAAGGTATTGCATCACTGATGGTCCTCCCAGGGTGAGAAGTTCAGTGAGGGATTTCCTGATGTTGCCAATTGCTTTCTGCAGGGGTCAGAGTTATCATTATGTGTGTGTGTTTCCCTCCTAAGTCAGTGTGGTGGGTTACCAATCCCAGAAGACTAAGCCTGGGATCCTAGTTCTGTTAAAAGAATATGGGATCAGACCCCCTCCAGCCATTATTTAGGCTGCAAACTTGAACGAATGCCATGATCTCAGCCTATGGGGAGGAGGGGGGGTTCTCTTTCTGACTGCGCTAAGAAGATCCAGAAGACACTTGTCAGTAAGTGTCATGGGCAGTCTGGGGAGAGATGTACACAATTCTACCCTCTTTGTTTCCCCTTGAAAGGCAGATGGGCTTCCGAAGGAGGGATTCTCCGCACAGCCTCTGTGCAAACCCTCTGGGCAACTTAAACGCCGGCACTGCAAATGTCAGCCAAGAACCAGCTCCAAAGAGCCTGGGCGGTAGGGCAGGGGAAGACAAACTAGGATTACAAAAAAAGAGTTACAGTAGAAATGCATGTTCCCCCTCCAGCCCTCCGCTCAAATCATCCTGTTAGTAGCCCATTCATCTGAAAGCGAGGGGCTTTGCATCACAGCTGCTGCATTTCTGGCAGAGAAACCCCAGCCTGGATTCGCTGCTGCCAAGGATGCTTTTTCCTCCAGGTGTTTTTAATGAGGAACACCAGTGGCATCTAGTGGTCAGTTTGCCAGCTCCACGCGTCGACTTCCCTGGGCGGATTGCCGGGGCCCTGGCTGAGAGTCTGGCTGTCGGGGTCTGAAACCCATAGTCCGCTGTTCATTAAAAAAAGAAACAACTAAAATAAAATGTGAAAGCAGATCAGCAGCTGACACCGGACATGAACAACGTGGCTGTTCTGCGGTTTCATTGACATTATTCCCCTCCATGTCCGTATATGTGTCTCTGCACCCCTTTCTACGCATATCTTATCCTTTGCTTTGCAGGCAGAGTCCTTCTCACTGCCTTTCCTTAAGGCTTTCCACCCGTCTCTCTTTCTAGCTGTCCTTTGCACAGCTTAGCTCCTTCAGTCCAGCTGTGCATGGGGAGGTTACAGTGCGAATGTGTTTTGAGAAGCACCAGGGACTCTTTAGTGACTACAGATTAGCCTGGGGGCTGCTTCACCTACACCAGCTGCCTCAGAGGACCTGGTAACTTGCTGTTCAGAGCTACCGAGCATCCCCAACTCCCATGAGCTCCAGTGGCTGTTGTGGATGGTCAGCGCCTCCAATATCATCGGAAGTGCACACAGACAGGCACATGCCTGGAGCAAGCAAGGTGAACGGCCTGTGCAGGAACCAGGCCTGCCATGCCAGGAAATACAGCTATTTCTAAGCTGAGTGTGTGACTACTAACCACCCCGAGTGGCTACCGTGTGACTGTTTTCTGCACACTACCAAACCCCAGCTGTTGGGCAGCCCATCAGCTAGTGTTTCCCAGCTCAGAACCTTGCTCCCAGCATCCCTGGGAGTGCGATGGGGCAGCCTGCTCAGCTCCTTGTGTAGGGGAATGAGGGTATCATTTTACATGGCTCCCAAGCAACTCCTTCTGGCCATAGCTCAGAGTGGCATTTAAACGGCAACAGCGTGAGCTGTGTCCAGAGGGAGAGCTGCATAGGACAGAGGGAGAGGAAAAGTAGTACCTCAAATTACCCTCTTCAGCCCCAGAAACACCTGATGGAGTGAAACAGGGGTTGTAAGCCTAGAAAGTCCCTCCCAACAATTTAAAACCTCCACACCTTCCCCCTTAATGTGAACAAACCCATTCTGAAACATAAGTATGTCTGGAACAAGAGAAGCTACCTCCCTCCCAGTAACTACTTGAATAGTCTTCTTTATGGACAGACTTCCAGTGACCACATCAGAGGTTCCTCCACCAACTTATATCTGACCTAGCTAATGCTCTGCAGATCCCTTTAACGGGGAACGCCTTTGCCTGCTAAACTACATCCGCGGTGGGGCTGTAAAGACTTCCTGGGGCCTTATCAAAACACTACTGTAATTTCCTTCCCACACAGACATCCACACATACATGCCCCCCGTCTCCCTTCTGTCTTCTCTGTTTAGTTTTCTCACAGCAAACAAAATTTCTCTGCTACAGTTGAGTTTCCAGGAAGACTGCCAGGGTGTAGCCTTCAACTCCATAAAAAGAAAAAAAATGGGAAAAAAGGGAGAGATTCAATTCCTCCCCCCAAGAAGCCGCTCCTACTCCCTTGCTCTTTCCCTCTCTGGCATCTGCATTTATTTTTATTTTTTAAATGCTTTGGATGGGTTTGATGGGTGCGGCAGATCTTCCCTGGCTCCAAAGCTTGCACAGTGCTTCCGCCTTTATTCCCCCCCGCCCCCCAGTGATAAATAGGAGACATGTGTTGCAATGTCAAGCAATTTCTCTTAGTAAACCAAGATGACTGCAGACAGCGAACAGAGTCAGGCCCAAATATGGGTTTTCGTCTGTTCTTCTAAAAACTAAACATCTTGCCTCTGAGCTCGTTTATAAGCCAAAGCATGCCTCTCTTGCTAACAGTCTATTTTTCCCTTCTCTCTCTCTCTCTCCTCTAGTTCCTCCACGAGTGATCTCTCTGGCTATGACCATGGCTATCTGAGGAGAAGCCCTGACCAGTACAGCTCGTGGGGTAGCATGGAAACCTTGGACCCTACTCCTTCTGGATATCACCCTGGCCACCTTTCACCAGCCAAGTCCACCAACAGCATCGACCAGCTTGCCCAACTCCACAGCAAGAGGGACTCCGCCTACAGCTCCTTCTCCACCAACTCCAGCATCCCTGAGTGCCCGGCGCCTTCCTTCTGCAAGGAGCGCTCCTTCTCCATGGACAACGTGCACTCCCGAGGCAGCCCGCAGGAGGGGATGAGGCAGGCTGACATCAGGTATGTCAAGACCGTCTACGACGCCCGGCGAGGGGTCTCTGAGGAGTACGAAGTGAACTCCTCCGCGCTGCGTCCAAGTGGCGAGGGGCGGACGCAGACAGAAGGCCGTGGCTACAGCAGGCCGCATGGTCACAGCCGGTACAGTGGAGTCCCCTCCTGGGGCCAGCAAAGGAGGAGCTCCTCCGACAGTGAGGGTCAGCACCCGAAGGGGCCCCCCATGCCACCAACTCGCAGTGACAGCTATGCGGCAATAAGGCACCACGAGAGGCCCAGCTCCTGGTCCAGCGTCGATCAAAACAAGCTGTGTCGAGCTCAGCCGAAAGGGGCCTGGCCTCCATCATCTGGCTCTGTCTGCCTGGGGCAGGGACAGCTGCTGAAACCTGTGTTTGTGGAAGGGCAGCTGCACACCGTGGTGGAGAAAAGCCCTGAGAGCAGCCCCAGGGTGAAACCGAAGCAAAGCTATTCCCAGGCAGCACAGCCAGGACAGCCTTTGCTTCCTACCGGCGTCTACCCTGTACCTTCCCCCGAGCCACACTTTGCCCAGGTGCCCCAGCCTTCGGCAAGCAATAATGGGATGCTTTATCCAGCTCTGGCCAAAGAGAGTGGATACGCTCCACCTCTTCCAGCCTCCTATGAGAAGGCCCCGGTCTGCAGCCATTCTGGCGTCGATGAGAATGGAAACCAAAGTGTTACAAACAGATCGGCCGTCTTCTATCAGCCAGACTACGGGCCACCGGCTGTGGAGAAAAAGCAGGACGCAAAATTCGCTCAGTACAAACCTCACAGTACATCGGGCCCTGACGTCCATGCGACCTCTTCCCAAAAGGACACGTCAGGCTCCCTTTATGTGACGTCGCATGGCATCCGAGAGAGCACAAGCAACACCCCGCACTCCAACCACAATTCACAGCCACTGCAGGCCCGCTCGAGGGATGCCAGTGAAAGCAGAGCTCTCTATCAGCCCAAGGAGTACTGGGCGGCTGAGTTGCAGGAGGACAAAAATGCTAATCTACAGAAAAGTGAGAGAGACCCCGCCAGCCAGAATCAGTGGTGTTACAGTAAGGCCAAGCAGCTTGGCTTTCCATCCTTGCAGCACAGCCTAGAGAGCACCAGGAGGCAAAATAGTTTGGAGCTAAAGGAGAGGCAACAATGCGAGGCCTGTTCTGACACCAAACTGTCTTTCACAAATCGCAATAATAAAGCAGAGAGTAGCCAATGGAACGATTTGGACAGACAAGCCTTCACACGGCATGAGGAGGACGTCGCCAGCATGGCCCCATTCCACAATGCAGAGCCAAAGTATGAGGAGCCCTCTTCTCTGCTGCACCCAAAGGCCTCCGATTTCAGCAGGAGCCGGCTAAGCTCCAGCAGCACCCAAAGCATCCAGCCTGGGAAACTGGAATCCAGCAAGCCCCACTGTTCTGTGTTGGAGAAGGTCAGCAAGATCGAGCAACGTGAGCAAGGCAGTCAAAGGCCCCAGAGCATGGGTGTGCCCAGCTTTGGACATAATTATGGGCCAAATAAGCCAAGCCAATCATCCGGCGCTAGGTGCTCTCTTAACAGCACGGAGGACGTACAAAACCAGTCAAATTCCCAAGAGCATGGCCAGCCATCCAGCGAACAGTGCAGGCTACCCAGCACGACTGGTTCTGAGACACCGCTGGGTGTGCAGCCGGTGAGCAGGAACGGGAGCGCGAAGCCTGAGGAGGTTGATTGGCATCCGGTGGAGCAGCAGATGGCGGGGGCAGCAAATCAGGCGCGGCAGAGCGAGTACTACGGTCTGACAAGGAGCAAAAGCACGTTCCAGCTGATGTGCGAGCCAGAGAAGGAAATCCTGTGGCGGGATAACGTCCAAGACGCTACTGGAACGCAGCTGGACACCTCCTTCAGCAGAAACTACAGAAACAGCATTAAAGACGCTCAGTCCAAGGTCCTACGAGCCACATCGTTCAGGCGCAAAGACCTCGACATCAGCCCACCATTTGGGAGCAAACCCAAGAGGAGTGCACAGAGGCCGGCCTCGGCCCACGTTGGGATGAGGAGCACCACAGCCTCCCCTCACATCCCCAAGGAGAGGCACAGCGTCACTCCTACGCAGAACAATGTCCCTTTCCTGGATTACACTGAGAAGGAGAGCCCCGCTGGGCTGTCACAGCACGTGTCCCGCATCGGGGGCAGGAAGCGGCTGACGGCCGAGCAGAAGAAGAGGTCCTACTCCGAGCCAGAGAAAATAAACGAAGTGGGTGTCTCAGACCGCGAGCAGCCCTCGCCCTTCTCCCCCCAGAAGAAAGGCCTCCATTTCATCTTCCCAGAGAACACGGTGGCTGACCGGCGCAAGATCTTTGAGCGAGAGAACAAAGCTCGCTCCACCATCAATCTCTCCAAGCCAGAGCTGAAGCAGCTGCAGCAGAACGCACTCGCGGACTACATCGAACGCAAAACTGGGAAGCGGCCTTCTCACGATGCTGGGGTCCTGAGAGAGCGCTCGCAAAGCTCCTACCTGCAAGCCAGCGGCCTGGACAGCCAGAGCCTCTCCTCTGCCTCCAGCATGAACTCTCTCCAGGATCAGAAGCTTTACCACCGGAGAGAGTCACTTGAGCAGGTGTCTAGAACAGGCTGGGTCTCCTCTACCCTTCCCCCTGGGCTGACGGGCTGCTTTGATCTCAATGGGTTTGAACAAAAGAAAGGGCACCAGGATGGCAGCGGCAGTTCCTCTGCAAGCCAGTTTAAAATGGACAGACGCCGAGATCACAGAGCCAAACCGGAGCTCCCGAAAAGCACTCAGGCAGGTCAGCATGGCTCACGCGACCAACTCCTCTACAGGATGGAGGAGCGAGCCTTTGACAAGGCCTCATTGCCCGGGAGATCTGGGAAATCTGTGTCTGCAGAAGACTTGCTCGATAGATCTGATAACCAGTCAGTCACGGTGCATGTGCGCTCCAGGTCGTCTCCCACAGCCGACAAGAAACACCGGGTAAGTACATTGTCCAGCTGATATTCACAGGCTGGGGGTGTTATGATGCTAGCCTGACATTCAGTTATCCGTACTCACAATGTGGTTAAACGTGCCCTGCGATATGGACCATATGGTCTGTTTAAATTAGCCTGGGGCAGTTTGAAATGCCGGCTAGCTGGGTAGCACAGCCCTCCTGTCTTTCTCTTCCCCTGTTTTCTTAACGCTAGGGAGATTTGCTTGGGGAAAGGATGTTGGTGTAAATGCTTTTAAGAGTACATCTGCTCCTGCTGCTTATTCCTTGTCTGAAAGCCTAGGTCTAGAGACTTGGCTGCAGCCCAGAAGCACGGAGCACAACTCTGAAAAGGGGTGTACAAAGGGGTCCTGAAGTCACCTTTCTGCTCCCCCAAGCCTAGAGCTGCAATGCAGCGGGCCATTTCCCTGGCATAAATTAGAGCAGGCTAGGGGCACCAATGACCCCCAAAGGCCATTACAACAGCTGGGGTGCAGGGAAGCCCAGCCATGCACCCCTTTCCCCCAGCCATGCCCTCTCTGCTGCCTGCAGGGAGGGGTATGCCTTAGGAGCCATTAAATTACCTCTTCAACCCTGGAGGAGCCCCCTACAGTCCAATTGCAGAGGAGAAACCGGGCCAATATTTTCTACATCCAATCGGTTGTTATGAAAATTGATGATGTCACAAATGGGTGGGAGGGTTGAGTGACTCTATTGGCAGCAAATGAAGCAAGTGAACTTCAAAGAAAGCAAGATCCCGGGCCAGCTCCTCAGCTGGTGTAAATCAATATAGCTCCATTGACACCACGGCCATGAGCGGAGCTGGGCTGATTTGTCCCACCGTTTTCATACAGGGTCCCTTCGTTGGAAAGAGAGAGAGAGGGTGAGGGAGATGGAGCGAAAACACAGCATGGAAAGCTCAATAGGCAGAATTCTTTCTAAAAATGTTTCCTGGCTGCCCACGTCGGCCCAGGTTTTAAGGGTTAGCTCCACTCAGCAAGAGCATCTGCATCTGGAACCGCTGCCACTGTAAAAAACATTATCCAGTTGCGATATTCTAGTATTGAGTAGAATAAATGAAATAAGGATTGAAGCTTGCAAATGGAGTGCTCTGCTGAGTGAGAGCCTCTCTGAAATGCACCAAGAATGGGAGTCGGCCCTTCCTAAACCCATCATACACTTCACTTTAAATCTCCCACCTTGAAATGCGGCAGTCCTTTTGCTGCTTTTTAAATGGAGAGCATCAAAAACAGCACCTAAATATCAAATGGCTAGAACACCTTGCCTAGGTAGTGCTCCCCCCCCCATCGTTTTCCCCCCCACTCTGGACAATAGACCCATCTACATAACATTACTACAACTGCTGTCAATTGTGAAACATTTCATATTCAATGAGAGGACATATCCTTAAGAAAGAGTTATTGTGAAAGCCAAGAAGCAAAGCCCATTTTGACTCCTGGTGCATTTCAGAGCAGGAACAAAAATAAACAGGATTCCAGATGAGAAAGTACAGACAGAAGATATTTTTTTTCCCCACCACTAAAAGGTACTTTATGATGGCAGTCTGGAAACCAGTTGTTCCAAGCTCCTGTTTACCAAGCCTGTTGTCTCGGTCAGGGGCACAAATTGTGAGCATCCTGAGACCTTTTATTATTATTTTTCCTGTTTGCTTGGTTTTGCTTTTTTCCCATGCATGCATTAGTGAGGTTGAAGGTGCCAAATGGTGTGAACTGAGGAACTGATGCTGGGAAGAAGATAAACAACTGTGCAGATACTCTAATAGACCCCAGTTCAGGAAATCACTTAAGCACCTGCTTAAATCCAGCAGTAAGGGTAACACTTTCAAAAGTGTCCTCAATGATTTAGGACCCAAAGTCCTACTTTTCAAAAGTGCTTTAGGCTTTTGACTTTTGAAAATAGGACTTAGGCTCCTAAAGCAATTAGGCACCACTGAAAATGTTACTCTTAGACCCTGATTCAGGAAAGCATCTTTATGTTTAACTTCGAGCACATACTTAAAAATCCACTAGGACTTAAGTTAAAAGCGTCTGCTTTCATGAATAGGGATCTTGTTCGGAATTGGGGCTAGAGCCCACAGTACAGAACCAAAAATGTAAAAGTGTGTGTGAGGAGGGGAACACGCCATTTTTTTTTTTTTAACCAGCTCAGCTCCTCTGTGGAAAACATTCATTCCCATTTTAGAAGCAGACTTCTCTGGCTCATTGTATGCTATTCAGGGCTTCGCTTATGGTATATGCTGTTCTCTTCATGCTGAATATGAACCCCAGCACAGTGTCGCTGTAGGAATTTGTTTCAAGATGTGAGGAAATCGATAGCCGTGTGGAATTATTAGCCATCTGTCTGCAGAGCACAGTCTCTGTCAGATCAGCACGAACCTTACCCTCCCATGCTCAACAATGGAAAGAGAGCAAACGAAACCAGAGGAAAATGGGAATGGAGGGCCCTAAATTGAAAACCTCATCAGAAAAGTTAGGGAGGAAAGGTTGAGCTCTTGAAATGAATGCTCGGCATTTACTGTCCTGTCTGGTAATAGACTTAAATCCTATGCGGGAAGCAGTCAGAACCAGATTTCCAAAAGAACTCAGGGTCAGATTTTTCAGTGTTCAACACTGGATTTGCAAATGTGCACAGCACCCAGCAGCTCCCATGGAGACAAGTGACTAACCTTTCAAAAGAGCCAAGCAGCCAACCTGCTGAGGTCCTTTGAAATCCAGCCATTTATTTTGGTGTCCAAATGGGAGTCTTTGAAGACCTGGCTGTGGGCGCATGATCAGAAATGGACTCCGAAAGGACGGAGAGACTCATGACAGGGGAGCAGTGGTGGTGAGCCGGCTATGGCACATTATGCTAGGCTTGGGTGGAGCTCTGGTGAGGAAGGGCTACGTGATGGCTTGGTGTCCTAGGAAAAAGGATTTTGCTGCTACACGGCACCATTACCCTGGCCAGCTGAGCACTACTGCAGTACTGACAATTAGCTTCCACTTAGGAAGTCACAGGCCTCATCCGGTTCCCGTTTAAGCCACCTGGGACAAAACATCCGTTGATTGTAATGGGAGCAAGATCTGTGCTGTGCTTGCATGGTCTGTCCTGCCAATCAGAGGACGGGCGTGATAGGAAAATGGCGGCCTCAGAATCACAGTGTGGTTGAAGGCTCTTTCAGTCTCTGGGCAATATTCAACTCTGGCTTCCACTGAAGTAAGTCAGGCCACAGAGCCACTGGCCACAGAAAACCACCACAGTCTCCCCTTCCTTGGGTGACCAGCAGGTGGCCAGGGCAGCAGGAAAGGGAGCGGTGTTGGCCGGGGAAGTGAGGGTAATGGCTGATTCATGGCATCTCCACAGCAGCCTTCACCGGGGGGGCACCTCTGAAGGGAATGTAGGCCCCATCCTTCTGTGGAACCCCTTAGGGAGGGTGGTGGTAGAAATGCTGCTGAGCAGGCCGCCGTGTGTTAGCTGGGGTGAATCCATTTGGTTTAGCTAGCACCTCAGAAGTTCCCTGGTGGGGTAGTTTTACTCTAACCACTAGACCACACTCCCACTCTTGACTTCCCAGTGTAAATGACACACAGAGTGCTCTGGTGTTAAGAAACTTCAGCCGTTTTCAACTTGCTGCTCACTCTGCTCCTCATTGCGTTCCAGGACTTGCTGAGAGGGGAAAGTAATGAATTTGGCCACTTGGTGAAAAATCCTTCTTCCATGGCTGGCGCAGGAGACAGGTAGGTGTATATTAATGTCTCTTCTCCAGCTGCTGGTGCTAACCCCTTTTTTTGTTGGCAGCAACTGTAATATGTCCTCGATTTAAATGAAAGGGATATTAGGAGCTGGACAAACCATATGCTTTGGGTGCACTGGGAGACCTCATTTTGGTTGTCTTACGTGGCACACCTGGGAGAGTTAGAGGGGCTAAGCTGCTGTTAGCTCTTGTTTTTCAGCATAGAAATTAGTTAAAGGTAAAACCCTTCTCTCAGATCCCCTCTCCCCGATGCACATTTCTGTAGCATGGTCTGTCCTCGTTTAGTATGCAGAAGTCCCGTTAACTTAAAAATAACACTTCTCTCTGACAGTGTTTGACCTGCTATTGTTATATGTCACGTCGTAAGTTCCTGGATCTCTGTAAATCTCTACAACCACAACTGAGAGAAACTGGAGGAAAATTACCCTAATGTTCCTGTATGTTTATTTGGCCTGATCCAGCAGGGTGCCTAATCTTAGCACATGAACATTCCCATTGACTATAGGTGGGCAGGTGGTTAGGTACCTTGCTGGACTGGGGGCTTTGCCGTGAGGCAGTTTCCTTGTTTTCCCTGTACAGTCAGGGTCTTTCACTCAGTATCGGGAGAGGGACACATTTAAATGTGATTGTACAGCCCACAAAATAGGTGGGGGGTGCAGGGGCATGCATAGATTACTGACACTTCGAAGTAACAGGCTTTTTGATACTGACCAGATTTCAAGTTGATCTGTTTTATGTATTTGTTTCAGTTTAAATATTAAAAAGACTCCTACACAAAGCTCTAGACACCTAGACACACGTGATCACAACAAAACCCAGGCAGTATTAAGATAATTATTCAAACAGGAATTCTGCTCTCGGGCCACCTACAAAAAAGATACTTTCCACCCTTTCATCACATTAGGAATCACACCCCCAGCCACCTCCCAAATCGCCATCGAATGGCATCGGGGCAACAATGCAGTGAGTGCTGGAAATGCAGTCCAGGTGGACAAGACAGGGCAAGTCAGAGACAGGATTGTGACGGGTTGGATCACAGAAACCCCTTTGGGAACTGCCAACCGATGTGCCAAGACTATTTCTGCCCCTGCTTTCCCTGCCAGCCTGGGACCCCAGCACCCTGTCTTGCTGAGCCAGACACGCCCGTCTGCTCCAACACAGACCCAGGGTCTGAATTTCTTGCCCCAAACAGCTGCAGGCTTAAACTGAAAGCAGCTCACAGAAGTGTTCTTGTCTTTAACACTCAGATGCCCAATTCCCAATGGGGTCTAAACCCAAATAAATCCGTTTTACTCTGTATAAAGCTTATACAGGGTAAACTCATAAATTGTTCGCCCTCTATCTATAACACTGATAGAGAGGTATGCACAGCTATTTGCCCCCCCCCCAAGTATTAATACATACTCTGAGTTAATTAATAAGTAAAAAGTGATTTTATTAAATACAGAAAGTAGGATTTAAGTGGTTCCAAGTAGTCACAGACAGAACAAAGTGAATTACCAAGTGAAATAAAATAAAACACGCAAGTCTATGTCTAATACAGTAAGAAACTGAATACAGATAAAATCTCACCCTCAGAGATGTTTCAATACGTTTCTTTCACAGACTGGATGCCTTCCTAGTCTGGGCACAATCCTTTCCCCTGGTACAGCCCTTGTTCCAGCTCAGGTGGTAGCTAGGAGATTTCTCATGATGGCCGTCCCTTTTGTTCTGTTCCACCCACTTACATATCTTTTGCATAAGGCGGGAATCCTTTGTCCCTCTGGGTTCCCACCCCTCCTTCTCAATGGAAAAGCACCAGATTAAAGGTGGATTCCAGTTCAGGTGACATGATCACATGTCACTGTAAGACTTCATTACCCACTTGCCAGCACACACGTATACAGGAAGACTTACAGGTAAAACAGAGCCATCTACAGTCACTCGTCCTGGTTAATGGGCTTCATCAAGATTCCAAACCACCATTAATGGCCCACACTTTGCATAATTACAATAGGCCCTCAGAGTTATATTTCATATTTCTAGTTTCAGATACAAGAGTGGTACCTTTATACAAATAGGATGATCACACTCAGTAGATTATAAACTTTGTAATGATACCTTACAAGAGACCTTTTTCATGAAGCATACTCCAGTTGCATTATATTTTTATAAAATCATATAGACTGCAACGTCACAAGGATATTGGATTAGATGCTTCTGATCCAGTCTCACAACTCCTATGCTCTTTAGAGATTTGTAGTGTAAACCACAGAAGAGAATTTTGCCCTACGTCACCACCATTTTTGAATATTTTAAAACATGCAGTTTTCCTACAGGATTTGAACAATGCTTGCAGTGCTCATTAGAGAATGACACAGCTGGCTCTTATTCTTAAACTCTTCCTGCCCTCTCCATATTTTTTTTTACCTTCAGTGTTTCATAATTCTTCGCTATATTATAACTTCCATTGTTTCCTTCTCTTTTCCAAGCAGCGTTCTAAGTAGCTGGATTTAACACCAGGTCTGAAAGTGAGCCAAGAGGGGCAGGAAATGGGTTATTATGTTATGTGTTTTCCTGCCAAGAGCAGCATTCCTGGATTATTATTACTATCTTCACATCTTTGTGATGTTTCTACTGCATCCGCAACGCGTGTGTTCTATTAGCATATTTTCCAGTGGAATGTAAAGTGCCCTGCACTTAATGGTCAGGATTCTTTGGATAGATAAAACATGGATGTAGGGACCAAATACACCCCTGAAA
The DNA here is from genome assembly GCA_003942145.1 of Platysternon megacephalum. Taxonomy (NCBI): domain Eukaryota; kingdom Metazoa; phylum Chordata; order Testudines; family Platysternidae; genus Platysternon; species Platysternon megacephalum. Next base: position 67,469 of record QXTE01000172.1, read on the forward strand.
CTCCACTGACTCTGGGGAGTTATGTGCCCACTCACCCCAGCCCTGCACTGGGCCCATGTCACGTTGTGTACCTGGGTTTTGTGTGCGTGCCATTCATGTGCTTGAAAAAAACATAGATGGATCACTACTCAGTGGTGACACTTTTTTGCTCATGTGTTGCCTGGCGACCCCACAAAGGATCCTCTGTAGGTGGTTTTGTCTCATCAACCCCACTGTGACACGTAGGCTGACCCGATAGCAAGTGTGAAAAATTGGGGCACTTTTTGGGGGGAGGGGGGAGGGACATAGTTGCGTATATAGGACAAAGCCCCTAATATTGGGACGGTCCAGATCATATTGGGACCTCTGGTCACCCTGGTAACCTGCTAACGCAGACATGAGCAGTGTCAGCTGTGGGTGTTAATATCAGAACCCAAATGTTTTGAGTCTGACCCTACGCCACTAAAGTGAGTGGGAGTTTTGCCTTTGACTTCGGTGGGAACAGGCCTGGACCCTTCCCAGATTTAAAAAGCCCAGTTAGGCCAGATTTTGATCCCCTTACTCACATCAGTGAATTCACATGAGGAGGCCCCCTGAAGTCAATAGGACTACTTGCACTAGTCACTGCACCCCAGTGTGAGTAAGAGGGTCACAGTCTGGCCCATATAGAACAGTTCAGGCACATTAGAATACAATGCAGTGTGATACATTCTGTTCTGCGCCTCCTGACAGAACAGCCTGAGAGGGGAGGAAAGGTGGCTGTAAGCCACCTTTGTGCCACCCAGGTTGTACCTGCCAGGGACCAATGTGACCCCTGGTGTAAATTAGAGCAGCCCCAATGGCTGCGCTACCTTATGACAGCCTCCCTATGGCTGCCAATGGACTGTTCTGCAGCCCAGAATAGCTAAAGCTCCGAGTGCTATAGCTTCTCCCCCTCACATCCTCAATACCTCTCCCAGCTCTGCCCCCAGCGCACTCCTGATGCCGAGGGCCGCAAAGGGAGCAATATAGGGTCACGTATGCCAGACCTATGCAGCTCCTAGGCTAGTGGAATTCTCCCCGGTTGTTGCTCTATACGCTGCCGGAGTGGCGACCAGAATCCAGCCCTATTTCTTTAAAAAGAGCTTTGTTAGAGCAGGGTTAGTCCTTTAAATGGACAAGTGAAATGAGACCTCATTAGAGCTAACGTGGTCCCTTGACTTGTATTCCTTCCCGTATGCTGCGTTGCCCTTAGCCAGCTTCCCAAATGCCAAGTTCCAACATCTGTGTTGTTAGTGCAGTATGTGTAACTGATGTGGCTCTACCAATTTTGAGGATCAGCAAATGTTAGTACCATGTGACAGGTCTCTAAATTGGAGAACTACCATCCGGTCCTTGTGACAAACAGTGAGTGGCTCAAAGATCACACATCACTACTGTCCAAGAACCACAGACAGCCCCATCTTCCCAGGCATAAGCTGCCAAATTCGGTTCTCGGTTACACCAGTGTAAATCCAGAGTAACCCCAAGGCTTTGATGGCGTTATTGCTGATGTACACCAGCATAACTGAAAGCACCTTTTGGCCCCAAATCTCATACAGCACATGTAGCAGATCATTTCAATAGTGCAGTCTTTAAACTATATAAAAATATAATGGCAATGCTATAGGGTTTTTTTCTACAGCCTAATGCATGCTTGGAATATCTTGTATGTATTATTAATTTTTATTATCATTAATTTTGTTTTCCAGCTAAATAACTGCTCAGGCTCATGAGTTTTATATGATGTTCTAAGTGAGGCTTTCACTTACAAGACTAGTGCTGTATTTCTGATTCATTTGAGAACATCCTTAAAAGTGGTGTGAACAATTTAGTCTGTTGTCCATTCAGATTGGTAGCTCACTGGGGCAAAGTACTTGTCTTTGTATTGTCTGCAAAGTGCCTGGAACCCATTTGGCACTATGTAAAAAAAAAACACACAACACCCCAACCCTACATTAAAAGAACATTGATGCTGCAAAGTCGAGCACTCAAAAGTTAGGAAATGTCAGAATTAAGTTTGCCTCTGCAAGCTTAATTGGGTCCTCCTTGTGTGTATGCATTACGATAAGTCTCGTAACAGTTGCATTAATAGTACATAATATGCTATTTTTCCAGAGGACCTCACAGTTGCAAGAATTTTTTAAGATGGATAAAACAATATATCTCTCCCTAGTCTCATTCTTGCAAGCAGCTGAACCATTTTAGCTGAAACTTTCAACAACAACAACAACAAAAAGCAGACACCCAGCATGGGAAATTTCAGCCCACACAGTTTAAATTTGGCAAAATTATAAGCAACTGAAAACAGAATCTTCTAATAAGAAGTGTCTGGCAACCTTAAATCTAGGAGTCGCTACCTGCACTGCCAATAATAAATCAAGATGCTAACTGGAGCTAAATAACTAATTCACTGGACCTAGGTTGTCCCTGTATAGATAGCTCTGTTGCTTAGTTCCTGCATGATTCGCTATGTTGCCTGCATTATTAGCTACAGTTCCTGCTGTTTTCTGTAAGTTGGATCAAACTTCATGAATCTCATGCCCACAGAAATATAGTTCTCCTACAGTCCTCAAACCAGATTATTCACCCTGTTACACATCAGCCTTTGAAAAAAATAACCTATTCATAGATTAGTTGTAATTTTTATTTCTCTAGGTCCTTATATGGTGCCCAGCCCATCACCATAATATCTGTGTGCCTATGCTAAGTGGACCAGAATTAACTGCTGGTTTCACCCATGCAATCCCATTGAAATCAGCTTTAACTGGAGGCAGAAATTGGCAGCATGCCTCCGGTATTAAGGCCTAATGTGAGTTCTTAGCTTTTTAAAGGGATACATGGCAGCTACGTTTGCTCCCTGAATGAAAATGTTAGATTTATGGTAGTTATATCTTGTCTTAGGTCCGACAGCAGTAAGAAAAGAAGCCACTCTGAAAAGCCAACAATCCCAAATTATCGTCCCCATCCTCCTGGCAATGACCTCACAAGCTCATCCACTCTGATTGAGAGCCACCAGGCCTCAGAACCCCCTAGGCATATCAGCAGGACTCAAAGGTGTGTCTCATCGCCAACAGACTTGAAGAATCATTCTTCCGAACCTAAGCAGGGCGCCAGACCCTTGCTCCTTAACCGTATACCTTTTGGACCTGGCCAGTCCTCATCTAGCGCTGCTCATTCCACCCAGACTCCCTCAGACCTGCAGGCTGCGGGGGACAGGCTGGCAATGAGGCAACGTGCCAAACTAGATGCCGTCCCCCCCGAAGGCAATGATAACGGTCAGGCACGGCCTCTGTACCGCGATGACAGCTCCCCTGAGGACTCAGCCGAAGAAGCGATGCAGAGAAAGGCCATGCTGCCTCAGAGTCAGCTCCCACCAAAAGTGAAATGGGCTCATTCGGTCAATGATGACAGCTTCCCAAAGGGCTCAGTGTCTTTTCAGGTGTCTGGGCAGAAGCTCTTTCAAAGATGGCAGAGCCTACCGACACAAAGCAGCACTTCTTCCGATTCAGAGACGCCTCCTCCCTCTGGGAAGATCTCTCTGCGGATCTCCGAGTCAGGCCTTCAGCTGACTCCCCCACCGGGCGTGCCGGAAGAAGGAGACGATGAGGTGTTTATCAAGGACTTGCAGCCTGGTGCTGCAGGGACAGCATTTAAACCCTCACCCCCTCCGCCGCCACCTCCTCCTCTTCCTGAGTGGAGCCCCAGCGCTTTCACAGGCGACGCAGAGGTATTTCCACCTCCTCCCCTGGCTGCATTTGAAGCAGGTGGGGCAACAGGAGACAAATCCACGAGGCTTATAGAAGAGGCCAAAGTAAGGTAAGGGAGAGCTGTAAGGCCGTGGTGTTTTCCCGGGCCAGCTTTAGTCTTTGTAGGGCCATAAGGGGTAAAATATGCTGGGCCCAATCCGTCTGCGACAGACCACCCCCTCCCCCAGCATTGCATACCCCGGGGACCCATTCACAGCCACCAGCTGAGCGGAAAGGCTTCTAGGGAGTGTACACACACAGCAAGGAAAGCAGGGAAGTTGGACAAAGTCTCTGTCACCAGGGCTTGCTAGCCTCTGGCTCCGTGGGCGGACAGGGAAGGATCAGTGACACTAAGGAAGAAGGGCAATGCTGAGACTGTGGTCTGTGCTATACAGGGGGGCAGACGAAATGGTCCCTTCCGGTTTTCAAGCTCTGTGGCGCCTACACGGCAATAAAAAACCCGCGGCACCGACTCTTCCTTGTGGGGCTCGGGCTGCAGGGCTAAAAATAGCGATGTCGATGCTCAGGCTCGGTCTGGAGCCTGGGGTCTTGAGACTCACCCCCGTCAGAGCCCAGGCTCCGGCCCAAATCCCAACGTTTCCACTGCTGTTTTTAGCCCTGCAGCCCGAGACCTGTGAGCCTGAGTCAGTACCCAAAGTTGGCAGGTCCATTACTGTAGGTGGCACTGGCCGGGCAAGGGGATCCCTGGTTAAACGGGCCCTATGCAGCTGTATGTGTCTCATAAACCCCTGGCTGTCACTGGGGCCTGTAACTAAGAGAATTTACTGGGCCTGATTCTCCTCTCAGTTACAGCACAGACTTCAATGGCGTTACTCCTTATTCACTGCTGCGTGAGAGGAGAGTCAGTCCTGGGGTTCTGACGTGCTGCGGTGGGTGCTCTCCATTCCAGTTGTCAGGGGGACGTCCCAGGTTTTGAGGGGGGTGATCCCACATGAAACCTTGGCTTGCAGGATCAAAGTGTCCCAGAATATATCGCAGAGCCTGCGCAAAGCGATCCTATCACAACATGGCGACTGGGTGTCAAGAGGTGGCCACGCAAATATCGCAGCGGTTGTGAGTTCAATCCTTGAGGGGGCCATTTAGGGAACTGGGGTAAAAATCCATCTGGGGATTGGTCCTGCTTTGAGCAGGGGGTTGGACTAGATGACCTCCTGAGGTCCCTTCCAACCCTGAGATTCTATGATTCTATGCAGTGAGTTTATCCCGCCGGAGTAACTTGTAAAGCAGGCCGTGGGTAGCTCCTTTGAAGTCCACGCAGCTGCTCTGATTTACACCAGCTGAGGATCGGGCCCATCCCGACTTTATTAGCAGGGCTGTGACAGTGAGTTGTTAAGGAACCTTTGGTGTCAGTGTGAAAAGGACAGCTAGGATTTGAATTGTTCAGGCTTATTCTCGTTCCCAGCTTGAGAATGTCAAGCTGCTTGACTTCCTTGTGGGGCTGACGAATCTGATCTCCGAACGCCTGCTAGGAGGGTGGCCACTGTAGTTTTAGCTCCCACAGCAAGGATCAGCTTGTTACGTGTCACTGGGAGTGAGCACAACAGTTGCCCCACATTGTCCAACACAAGAAGTTTGTAACTCACCCATTCGATCTTTACTGGAATAAGGAAGCGACCGTGTTCAGAGTCATGGGGATCATTTACTTCTGGTGCCACTAGCTTCCTAGAGTGGGTTTTTCTAGGTACAAACACTTAGCAAGAGGCTGTCTCTGCCCCCAAGAGCTTACAGTTCAAATAGACCAGAGAAAGTGTAGTGGAAAGGGAAATGTGATTTACTATATGCCTCTCTTGCTTGTGCCGTACCTTCACTGTCCAAAAGGAGCCCTTCACCCCATGTTTATCATAGAACTTTTCTGTCCACAGCAACTTCGGCAGGTTTCCCAGAAGTCTGGCTGACAGGGAGAAGCCGGGGTTGAGTTCCATCAGCAGGGAAAACAGCTGGGCCGCTTCACCGTCTGTTGGGAACACTGAGTCACCGCACCAGTTGCCTGCCGCTCAAGGGGAGCGGCCAAACTCTGAGAAGCAGAATGCAGCACAACTCGGGGGCAACCTGAAAGAGCCAGACACCCAGGGGAAGGATTCAGAAAATGGTGGCCTCAGCCCTGGGACTCAGGGCACAGCTATTCAAGTGATAAAGAAGAAGACCCCGGAGGATATTAAGTCAGAGGCCCTGGCCAAGGAAATCGTCCACAGGGATAAGTCTCTAGCAGATATCCTGGATCCAGACTCCAAAATGAAGACAACCATGGACTTAATGGAAGGGATCTTTCCCAATGGAACCAGCTTGCTGAAAGAGAACAACATGAAAAGGAAGACGATGCAAAAGAAAGCCAGCAGGACGGTGCCTGAGGATGACAGGTGAGCCCGGTTCATTTGGGGGGTTAGCTGATATATAAGAAGAGCTGTTCGCCTGCTCGCTTGTATGGAAGAGTGCAGGCTGAATTCCTCCTGCGAGGGAGGCTGGAGCACTAGTTTTCTCTCAGTCCCCATACACTGGGATTAGCAAATCATTCTGTAAAAGGGTTTCCTACCGTCTTGGCTGTGCGTAGCCATTGGCCTCAGGACCTTCTCTCCTCTAAGCTCCAGGACACTAAGGCCAGTAGAGAATATGGTGCTGAGTTTGGTATAGAGACATGGGGAGAGAGAGGTTGCTTCACTCCACCCCCTTGTTGGCTAATCTCTGCAGTGGCATTTCCCATGTTTTTGGAAACTGAGATCCATGCTACGCCCCCAAACCAGAGGGAAAGGGCCTAATTCTGATGGTAACCAGGAGGAACTCCACCGAACCCAACAGAATTACCTCAGTGTAAAACTGGTGGGAGAACAGAATCGGGACCAAATCATTGGGAAGGCAGATAGTTTATGAGAGGCAATATTTTTGGGGGGGGGAGCCTGGGGGAATCCCTTATAAAAAACACTACAGTGTGCTGCAAAAATTACCCAAAACTTTGAAGAATGCCTAATATAAGACAGAGGGCCAAATGCAACAGCTGGAGAAGCCCCGCTGTAATAAATTATAACTGGATTATGCTGGATCAGATATTCAATTAAATTGACTTCAGTGGCGCTATACCAGTTTAGACTAGCTGAGGATCCGGCCCCAGTGTTTAGACAAGTTGTTAGCAGACAACCAAACATCAGTGCGACTGCTGGCTTTCCCAGCGCGGAGGGATTTGAAATTGGCTGACATGCACCATCTACTGGTGGGAAGCGGCAGTCTCCTTAACAGACAGTATGAATAAACTATCCCAGCTGATACCCTGACACTTTGGTTTTGACATTTCTCTGTTGTGCGTCTTTTTCATTGGGGTATAGAAGAGAAGAAAAGGAAGCTGCTGTAACTTTGGTCCCCTGCACTGCTTACTATAACATGTCAGCCCCCAAAGCAGAGCTGCTGAATAAAATCAAAGACTTGCCAAAAGATGTGGACAAGGAAGAGGAGCAGCTGGACATCAATGAGAAGAAGGTAATTCTCAGCGTGGGTTTCTGTTGGTCTGCGTGTGACCAGCAGGGGTCATACTCAGCACTGATGTGTAGAAGTGCAACTCTGTTCAACTTCAGCATCCCTGGAGGCTACACGCAAAGGCCCTTCAGAAATGGAGGTCACTTCGACACTGGAGGTTTGCTCTCATAGGCCATCAGTATAGCTGTATCAGGGCAAACCAGCAGAGCTTTACCCCACTTCCAACCTAAGTGCCCTGTAAGCTGTGCGGCCGCACAGCAGCCTATTTAGCACTGCGCAGGCGCTCAGGGGACCTGCCCGGGGACCTGCTGGGGGAGGAGCGCCCCTCCCCCGGTCCCCACCAAGCCCGGCTCCCGACCTGCCGTGGCCGGGGCGCCCCTCCCCCAGTCCCCAACTAGCCCGGCTCCCGACCGGCCGAGGCGCCCCTCCCCCGGTCCCAACCAAGCCCGGCTCCCGACCTGCCGAGGCGCCCCTCCCCCGGTCCCCACCTAGCCCGGCTCCCAACCGGCCGAGGCGCCCCTCCCCCGGTCCCCACCTAGCCCGGCTCCCAACCTGCCGTGGCCGGGGCGCCCCTCCCCCGGTCCCCACCTAGCCCAGCTCCCGACCTGCTGTGGCCGGAGCGCCCCTCCCCCGGTCCCCACCTAGCCTGGCTCCCGACCTGCCGTGGCCGGGGCGCCCCTCCCCCGGCCCCCACCTAGCCCGGCTCCCGACCTGCCGTGGCCGGGGCGCCCCTCCCCCAGCCCCAACTCTGCTGCGGTGCGGCACGATTGGGCCCAGCCGTGGCCAGGGTGGCCCCAGCCGCAGGCAGAGCGGCCTGGAACCCAGCCACGGCCAGATCGGGCCCATCCGCAGCTGTATCAGGCCCAGCCGCAACCAGGGCAGCGCAGCCGGAGCGGCTCGGACCCAGTCAGGGCGGCCCGACCCAGACCTATGCATGGCCGGGGAGGCCCTCCCCCAGCCAGGAGCTGCTGGGGCCTGGGGAGGGGCACCTATCCGGCAGCCCCAGCCCCAGAGCTGCCGCGGCGGGGAGAGGTGCCTCCCCCTCCCCCCCCCAGCCCAGATGCTGCTGCGAGGAGAGAGAGCTGGGGGGGTTCCACTCACCGCCGTAGCCCCTGAGCACCCTCCTGCACCCCAAACTCCTCAGCCCCAGCCCCACCCCAGAGCCCGCATCCCCAGCAGGAGCCCTCACCCCCTGCACCCAGCCCTCTGCTCGAGCCCTGNCCTGCCGTAGCCGAGGCGCCCCTCCCCCGGTCTCCACCTAGCCCGGCTCCCGACCTGCCGTGGCCGGAGCGCCCCTCCCCCGGTCCCCACCTAGCCCGGCTCCCAACCTGCCGTAGCCGAGGCGCCCCTCCCCCGGTCTCCACCTAGCCCGGCTCCCAACCTGCCGTGGCCGGGGCGCCCCTCCCCCGGCCCCAACTCTGCTGCGGTGCGGCACGATCGGGCCCAGCCGTGGCCAGGGTGGCCCCAGCCGCGGGCAGAGCGGCCTGGAACCCAGCCACAGCCAGATCGGGCCCATCCGCAGCTGTATCAGGCCCAGCCGCAACCAGGGCGGCGCAGCCGGAGCAGCTCGGACCCAGTCAGGGTGGCCCGACCCGGACCTATGCATGGCCGGGGAGGCCCTCCCCCAGCCAGGAGCTGCTGGGGCCTGGGGAGGGGCACCTATCCGGCAGCCCCAGCCCCAGAGCTGCCGCGGCGGGGAGAGGTGCCTCCCCCCCAGCCCAGATGCTGCTGCAAGGAGAGAGAGCTGGGGGGGTTCCACTCTCCCCGCCGTAGCCCCTGAGCACCCTCCTGCACCCCAAACTCCTCATCCCCAGCCCCACCCCCGAGCCCGCAACCCCAGCCAGAGCCCTCACTCCCTGCACCCAGCCCTCTGCTCCAGCCCTGAGCCCCTCATCCCCGGCCCCTCCCCAGAGCCAGCACCCCCAGCCAGAGCCCTCACCCCCTGCACCCAGCCTTCTGCCCCAGCCCTGAGCCCCTCATCCCCCGCCCCTCCCCAGAGCCAGCGCCCCCAGCCAGAGCCCTCACCCCCTGCACCCAGCCTTCTGCCCCAGCCCTGAGCCCCTCATCCCCGGCCCCACCCCCGAGCCCGCACCCCCAGCCAGAGCCCTCACCCCCTGCACCCAGCCTTCTGCCCCAGCCCTGAGCCCCTCATCCCCGGCCCCACCCCATAGCCCGCACCCCCAGTTGGAGCTCTCCCTGCACCTAGACCTCTGCTCCAGCCCTGAGCCCTTCCCACACTCTGAACACCTCAGCCCCACCCCCACCCCGTGGGTTTTGTTATGTGCACCAATATGAAGTCACACATCACCTCCACATTGGTGCACATAAGAAAATTAATTCCGCACATGGGTGGGAAAAATTAGAGGGAACACTGGTTCCAACTGGTGCGAATCTTGGCTTTCCTAGTGTCAGCTTGAGGTTTGCCCCAGCTCTGTTAGGTGCCACACGGTCTCTATTACAAGCGAGTCCCTGGCCCCAAGAGCTTACAGAAGGTGGGAGAGGAAGCAGAAAGGTAGTGACTTGCCCAACCAAGGTCACGGCTCCGGTCAGTGGCAGGAACAGAACCCAGGTCTGGTGATGCCCAGCCCAGTGTGCTCTCTTGTGCCATTCTGTTGCTGAGGCTTTAGGTGACAGTTCCTACAACTCAGTGCTGGCAGCAGGGCTCCTCGGTTGCCAGGGGAATTCTCACCTTAGTGACTCACTGAAGCTGGACACTGCAAAGCTCACAGATCCCCGGAGGCAGGTTGTCGCTGGAGAGAACCCACACGTGTTTCTACATTCTTTTTCCCCCCCATGTCAAAAACAAATCACGGCTGTAAATTGACAGCACATTGTGTCTCACTGGACAGGATAACACAACAGTATTTTTATTCCTTCAGTGTGACAGGTTAGTTTGAACAGACTGAAATATACAAAGAGTTGCACAAGTACCCTGTGTTGTAAACATACATGTATAGACTTTGCACGCTGAGCTCCCACGTTGCTTGGTCTAGTGTCTAGGACATTGAACTGGGAATCTGGCAACCTGGGTCTTAGCAGGCCAGTTACCACACTGGGACCAGTAGCGGCGCCAGCTTTGCCGGCACCCTAGGCGGCGGAAGGTCCCGCCCCCGAAATCCCGCCCCCAACAGCGGCGGCGGAAGGTCCCGCCCCCAAATTTCTACAGGCGGCCGTGGCGCCGGTGCCCCCAAAATAGCCGCGCCCTAGGCGGCCGCCTAGGTCGCCTAATGGGTTGCGCCGGCCCTGACTGGGACTGTGTGAGCCTGGCTGAGTCCCTTCACCTCTCAGTGCTAGTTTCCCTTCTGTGTCTGCTCCCAGCCATTGTCTTGTCTATTGTGATTGTAAACTCCTTGGGGCAGGGTCTGTCTCTTATTATGTGTATGTACAAGGCCTAGAGAGCAGGGGAGCCCAATCTCAGTTGGGCCATCTAGGTGCACCCATAATACCAATAAGTAAAGATAGAATTGGGAAGCCCCATTTCATAGGACATTTAAACTAAACCTCAGCAATGTGCTAGAAAACGTTCCGTCGGGAGCAATCCAACCCTGGCAGTGGAATGGACTAGCTAAGGTGAGAGGCCTCGTCTCCTTTCTGTGATTCTGCAGAGATGCAGGAGAGTAACTGCACATTGAATACATGATTTGACAACACGCAACTACAGGTCTGTCGCATCTTAGGCGCATTTAACATGTGCGATTTCAGCTTTACGCGGTCGGCAAAAACAAGAAAAGAAAAAAAAGGAAGAGAAAAATAACAATTTAACTACTGGTTTCAGAGTAGCAGCCGTGTTAGTCTGTATCAGCAAAAAGAACAGGAGTACTTGTGGCACCTTAGAGACTAACAAATTTATTTGAGCATAAGCTTTCGTGGGCTACAGCCCACTTCTTCGGATGCAATACTGTTTCTGTAGTGCGGGCGATTCTGCCCGCCATTACACTCAATGTAATTTTGACTATACGCGGTTTTCGCTTTACGCGCTGACCGCGGAACGTAACCCCAGCGTAAGATGAGACAGACCTGTATCACAAACATTTAGCTTGCGCCTTCCACCCCACTTAACACCTGGTTTAAATAACTAGCCTAGTCCCCAGTTTGTAGAGCACTTCACTTTAAAGCTACTAGTTACAGCCAGTCCTAGATTTGCAGCATTGGATTAATTCTTTGAGTGCTGTTGAACATAGCAAACACCCATCCGCCTGTATCAGCAAAAAGACAGAAGTCAGAGTAAAAGGATAAGGGGTTGAGCAAATGATTCAGATGCATGTAGTGAAGGATTGACAAGCCAGCAAGTAGGTGTCAGCCTGCCTGGGGAGGACAAGTCCCAAGCATCAAAGGTTACATTTGCGTGGGAAAACAGAAATGGATCTGAGTGATTAGCGAGATTGCTTTGGCATGTTTGCTGGGCGTCTGTGTGAAGTAACATTTGCATAGGTATTATGAGGGGAGCAGTCATTTGGGTAAACCAAGCACATTCCCATTGTAAATATGCAAAGGCCTGTGTGAGCTGGCATTTGGAAGGGCAGGAGAGTCACTGATTAATGAATACGAAGCAAGTGCTTTCAGGTCCATTTCAGACTCCTAGGCATTCCAAGACAAAGCTCTGATTAAAAGGTATGTTTGCTCCCTGCCTCCACCCTCACCCCCACCACCTGACACCCTCCTGGTACAAGGGGCTCAAGGACAGGGACATACACAGACAACCTTCTGAACGACTTGTCACGGTTCTCCTGCAAAACTTGCAGATAACCAGTGAGCGGCGCCACTGACCCAAAGCTCATGGAAGTCAATGGAAATGCTCCCATTGGGCTTTGAGTGGCTCTGTGGTGTTTTCCCATTTGCCACTGTAATAATTCAGCTGCCTTCTTTGCTCCTTTGGCTACTGACTCTCTTGCCCCCAGTTTCCCAGGCACATGAATTCTAGCTGGGTCACTCCAACTGCACCTTGCAAAAGACAAGGGACCTCAGTTCTTTCTCCCGTTTCCCCCGTGTAAATCTGGAGTGAATCCACTGCAGCCTGTGGAGCCAGGGCCGGCTCCAGGCACCAGCACAAGAAGCAGGTGCTTGGGGCGGCCAATGGAAAGGGGCGGCACATCTGGGTCTTCGGCGGCAATTCGGCGGTGGGTCCCTCCGTCTCTCTCGGAGGGAAGGACCGGCCGCCGAATTGCCACCGAAGAATGAAGCGGCGCGGTGGAGCAGCCGCCGAAGTGCCGCCGATCACGGCTTTATCGTTTTTTTGGTTTTTTTCCCCCTCTTCACCGCTTGGGGCGGCAAAAAAGCTGGAGCCGGCCCTGAGTGGAGCTACCCAAGAGCAAGTGAGCCGAGGCTCAGGACAAACACTTCGGCACAGGGAGGTTCTGCCCCCCAGCCCAGTTTAATAGGATGAGCCTGAATTCAGTTGATGATGTCCTGCGTCCCAGCCTCACATAGTGGTTTCACATTGACCAAAAGTGGAGGCCCATCTGTAGCATACAGTAGAAACATGTTCTTTCCTACTGAGGAGCAAACTGGGTCTGCGGTCAGAGGTATTAGTGCCAGGGGCTGCTGTTTGGTGTTTGCTTGGCTGTTGGGGGGCAGAGGGGGATCGGAGTAGCAAAGGATTCCTGATCACATGTGGTGAGACCAGTGTGGTTCTCTTATGTGTTTAGAATGACTGGGCTGGATCCTCAGCTATGGCCAAGGAGCACAAAGATGCTCTTTTCACTCCCACGATCCTGGGGCTGCTCTGTGCCTCTTGGCTCTCTAGCATGGATTGCAACAGCCTGAAGGCTGCTCTAAACTACATCAACGGCGAAAGACAACAAGGGGTCATTAGGGCAGGGGTTCCCAAACTGTGGGCCACAGCCTAAAGGTGGGCCACGGCACAGTCCCAGGGGGTCGGCCATGAGTGGAGTTTGGGACGGGCCCCCACCAAACTGTATATGTTGGTGGAGTGCCGCTGGAGATGGCCTGCGCCTAGGGCTAGAAGAGCCCAGCACCCCCGGCAGGCGGCAGAGGTCAAAGCAGAGCTGCCAGATGGAGGGCGAGGAGAAGAGGCGACGGCTCCCAGGGTGGTTAGAGGAGGCTGGAAGGTTCCTGGCTCTTTCTGCTCTGAGTGGCCGCACCCCATGATCCGTGGCTGTCAGGCTCCCTGGAGTATTGGTCTCATGGGTCCCCCAGGTACCGGGATTCGGCGGTGCCACTCGGTTTCCACCTGGACGATGCCATGATGGGGACCGTCAAGGTAACGGCCGGGCCTCTTCCCTGCAGTGGCAGCCCTCAGGCCCTTTCCTCATTCCCAGGCAGGGGGTGTCTGTGAGGCACGCAGGGTGTTGGGTGTTTGACTGAGGCAGGGCTGCAGGTGACGAGCTCAAGGCACTCAGCAGGGGTGTTGGTGGGGGCTGGCTGTGGCACCTGCCTGGCCCCTTCACCCTCTCGCTGGCCCTGGTCCCTGCTGAGGCGAGGGGCAGCTCATGCCCTGTTAATAGTGGGCTGAAGTGCCCATTGCAGCTGCACCAGTGGGCCTCCGGGAAAAAAATGTGGGAACCCTGCACTAGGGCATAGGGATTCCCAAGCCACGCCCCTTTTCCATGGCCACGCCCCCTGCCCTGACTGCAAGAGAGGTTGGTGTCGGAGCAGCTATGGTGGCTCAGAGAATCCCCCTGAGGATCTGCCTGCACAGGGAAGGCTGAATTCACCAAGATTAGAGCCGCGTTGCAAGGGGAGAGCATTGCAAAGTGACCAAAGCACAACCCAGGATCAGAGCCATTCTTATGATGTGTTTGTATTCCAGTAGCTCTGAGGCCCCAGTCACAGCTGGGCCCCATTGGACTAGGCTCTGCACAAACACATAGGAAGATACAGTCCCTACCCCGATGAGCTTACAGTGTAATGCTAATGAATCAGGAGCTGAGCCTATCATTTCTCTTCCCCCTTCCAAAAACCATTCTGCTCTGCATTGGTACCCAACAACCAGTCATCTTCCCCTTGGGGATTCCCAGCTATAAAATGAAATGGCTTAGCTGTGCCCCATCACCATGAACCTGGGCAGCGGAAATCTATGGTCAAGAGTATTTGTTCACATTTCACTGACCCTCGGCACTGTCACAGAAATGTTAATGGACTCCAGTGCAATCAGAAAACTAACGGCTGGTGACAGCTCTAGAATCCAACAGATGTGTGAATAATGCAGCCATCTAGTGGTAACCGGCTAAATGATACTGTATTATTTAGATACAGGGAAGCTTGCATTGAAAACCAGACTCTAATGGGCAACTCCTTGCTTTAAAAGACCCCTTCCAAGCATCCCCAGGGTTTCCACTACAATTTGTTTGACTGTAGTTAAAGATCCACTTTATTTGAAGCACAGAGTCTGCCTACGTGAAATTACCAGCACTTCTGATAGAAAGAGGGTCGTTCCTTGAAACGTTTCAATACCCCAGGGACTTACTCTTTGGAATGAGACCTCATATTGTACCCTGTAGCCTCTGTGTGCAATGCATATTCGACTATGTATAATGATGTATTGTTACTCCCCAGGAAGCTGAAAGCAAAAGCAGAACACGTGCTGTTCCAACAGCTCCTAATGCACACTCTGCTGTGGCTTACTGCTAAGTGAAAGCAGAGCTATAGCATTACCAGCCTCATACCAGGGAATACATGTACTTATTGCTTTCCTCCAAATCCTAATCGGAATCAGGCACTCCAGGACATGCACAGCCTGGCTGCACTTCAGGGTGATTTTCCCATTGGCTGGGGAACAGCTGCAGGGGTTTTCACAAAAGGAGCTTTAACTCTCCTGAGCTGGTAAAGCGACATGCTGGTTTGTTTCTCTTTGCCGAGGGCCACGTCAGCCCAGGCGGTGGGTTCTGCCAAGGCTCTGGCTGAAGCTGAAATTGAAAGTGGCACTTGCACCTGATGCTGAGGTTTCTAAGTCCTTCGGAGCCCCAAGCTCTTAGCACTTTATAAGAGGGACAAAAATAGGAGGGAAAAACATGACGAGTTTTTTTCCTCTTTTCCCTCGAGGCTTTTTGATCCAGCATGCACTATGCAGCTAACAACTTCCAGCCCTGGCATTTGTTACACCATAACAACCCAGGCCAGAGTCTTGGTTAATTCGCCAAGCTTGCTCCCTTTTTTCAATTAATTTTTAAAATAATATTTATTTGAACAAAGGACAATGCAAAACGTAACATGCAAACAAGAATCCTGAAGGTGTGGGAGTGTGATAAAGGTATTTAAGTGCCTAACGCCCATTGATTTCAATATATACAATCTTATAAAGCACTCTTCATCCAGAGATCTCAAAACACTTTACAAAGGAAGGGAAGTTCAATATTCCCTTTAACGTATATCAAGTGGTGCATCAAGATGTGGCATCAAAAATCTTGCCCAATCATTACAAAAGCAGGTTACGATTTGGGCTACTAGGCAAGTAAAGCGATATCCTAATATCGTTTGGCCAACAGCTCAAAACTTCTCACATTGAGTTTCACTGTCTCCTCCATTTCCTCTTCTCTCTCCAGCTCATCCTGCTGTGACCATTGTCAGCATTTGTTGAATTTTCATTCTAATGGGACCAGGGCCATGTTTTCATATGGTCACACCGACAGCACAGCATACACCATAAAGAACAGTAATAATATTTCCCTCCTACCAGGCTGAGCTCATCGCGAGTTTGTCCCACAAACTGGAGATCTTGAAGGAAGCTAAGGAGAGCCTGCTAGCAGACATCAAGCTGAATAATGCCCTGGGAGAGGAGGTGGAGGTGTTGATCAGCGAGTTATGCAAGCCCAACGAGTTTGACAAATACAAGATGTTCATAGGCGACCTGGATAAAGTGGTGAACCTCTTGCTTTCCCTCTCAGGGCGTCTGGCCCGGGTAGAGAACGTTCTGAGTAGCCTAGGTGAAGATGTGAATCCTGAAGAGCGGGTATGTCTCTTTTTGTAAACTTTAGAACGTTGGTGATTTTTGAGAGTGCTGAACAAACGGGTGATTAGAAGAACACGCACATATAGGATGGAACTTTCAAACGGGCTTCAAGGAGTTAGGTGCTTGACTCCCAGTGAAAGTCAATGGGAACCAGGCCTCTAAGTCTCTTAGGAACCTTTGAAACTCCCAGCCATATATAGGATTATAGCCTCCAAAGTGAAGCCAACAGTTGAGCCTGTTCCATGGGTATAAACCTTTGTAAACATGACTCTGGCCCCATGAATCTTGGCTGATATTTTGTACAAATGACTCTCACCCCATGCATCTTGGCAACTTAAAAAAAAAGCATTTGTTTTTGGCTGGTCTTACCATCAGCTGTGCAAGCTGAACTGCAGACAAAGCAGCACATAGCTGGACAAATGGCGGTCTGCTGGCTCCAGCTAAGCATGTTTTAGCTCTGTTTGGCCAGACCATGCAAAAGCATGGTAGAAACCATGGCTTGATTGTGTTTTGTTAACAATTTCTAACCCCATCTGCACCATGTTGACCATGCTCTATGAAGTATTGTTATAGCAGTGTTGGTCCTAGGATATTAGAGAGACAAAGTGGGTGAGGTAATGTCTTTTATTGGACCAACTTCTGTTGGTGAGTGAGACAAGAAGAGCTCTGTGTAAGCTCGAAAGCTTGTCCCTCTCACCAACAGAAGTTGGTCCGATAAAAGATATTACCATGTTGACCAAACAATTTCAGAATATGACTGAGTAGGATTCATGTTTGATCCACATTGAAATGTTATTCCCCTTCTCCATGTGTGTGACCATGTATGGGGGAAGCATAGTCCCCAGGCCATCACTGCCAGAGGAGGGAAAGGCTGTCTGCGGGGAGGGGAAGAGGTCGTTGGATTAGCACTGTGATGTTAACTCCCTGTCTCTGATGTGGCAGAGCTCTCTGACTGAGAAGAGGAAGCTGCTGGCTGGCCAGCACGAGGATGCCCGGGAGCTGAAGGAGAACCTGGACCGGCGAGAACGTGTGGTCTTGGACATCTTGGGCAATTACCTCTCGGAGGAGCAGCTCCAGGAGTACCAGCACTTTGTGAAGATGAAGTCCGCGCTTCTCATCGAGCAGCGGGAGCTGGACGACAAGATTAAACTGGGTCAGGAACAGCTCACGTGCCTGACGGAAAGCCTCCCTACAGACTTCATCCCCATGGACACAACAGCAGCAGCCACAACCCGCCCAGCGGTCAGCGGTAGTTTACCTACGCCATCGGCCTCTTCACTTTAACCTTTCTCAGACAAGCCTCGGGTACAGCTCTTCTGCTTGAGTTTATTTAATCGGACTACTTTTCGGAGAGCTCTCAGTGATGGGTTTAAAAAGAGAATTCAAGGAAGGAAAAAAACAGTAATAAAGCCTTTGCATTCCTCTCCCTATGCCATCGCCCTGAGAGCTCACTATGAAAACTTAATCTAGCCTGGCTCATGCTAGAGGGAGGTGAACGATTTCTCTGGCTACAAGGTATGAGGAGGAGGCACTTATTTTTGAATGGGCCAGCTTATCATGAACAAACATGTCATCTTTGGTAACATGGTGTGGTTGCCTCTGCTCCCCTCTGCCCCCACACCTCAATCAAAGTGAGGCACCATCGTTAAATAATGAAGGATCTGAAAGAATGAAGCCTTAAAAATAAAACCAACCTATGATACTCCTGAACATTATTGATATTTATATTTTTTAAAAACAAGACAGAAAGTGTAAGTTGTTGTACATATGCTAGTCAGTTACTGGAGTCTTGGTTCTGTACGTAGAAAATGCAATTAATTTTGTGTTTTGTGAAAACTTAACAAAAAGAGGAATCTCCAAAGATAGTCGCACCCTAGAATGGAGCATCTTTTCCGGGGGCTTTTTACATAATAAAGGGCTACCAGAAAAAGCTTCAACCTGTTTCAACATTTGCTGAATGTACCAGTAAGTGTCCTTGCGGAGGAGACTTTGCCCAGCAAAGTATAATCTATCCTCTTCTGGATCCCGTGGCTTGATACATCCAGAGTTTAAACAAGCACTTGTGTGAATCAAGCAACTCAGGAGTCAAAGTTAGGATGAAGCAAAAAGATTCCCTTCTGGTTCTGGATTCACAGATGATTTAAGACAATACAAAGGCAAGGTCTGTGCTAAAAGCAACCTGAAGGTTGTTAGTTTGGTTTGGAGAGAGGGTCTTTAAAGGGCATTACATATAGGTTGCTTTTTCTAACGGGGATGATGTACACACCAGCATATTTTTAAAAAACAGTAATACCTCGTTTATCTGGACCCATCTTATCTGAAATCCCCTAATGGCTAACTGTGGGTTACATGCCCCAGCGTGAATAGCTTGCATTTAAGTCTTCTGCCTACCCCCAAAAGCTCATTTGTCCTAGTTAGATAAATGGGGTTTCTGCTGTAGGGTTAGTGAGTCATTTCTCAGTCAGTCTAACCTGGGACAACCAAATTTGCCCAACTGAACATCAACTGAACAACAACTGAAATTTGGGCAACTTACCCAGAGCTCCAGGGTTGCAGGTACTTTGCATTAAGCAAAGCAGATGGGAAATGGTCTCCTTTTTAAGGCAGTGGGTGTTATCTCACTTATGGAGCATTGAATTCTGGGACCTCTAGTTCTCCAGGGCATTGCACATGTATCCCCAACTGTTTCCACCACCACCCTCCCTATTAAAGATGAGGGCATCCACGGACTGCATTGTAGAAATCCATGGGCTACATTTGACTCACAAGACACATTTTGCTCACTCTGGTCTCACCTCGTAGAGATTTTATGTTGCTGCTGCTGTTTAAGCTGCTCCCGTCTTGGGTGTGTGATTGTTCATCCCATCATACTGCAAGAGGGCATCAGATACCAGTGCCCCCAAAGGCTCCGACATGCACGGTTTGTAAGACCTTCATGCAATTAATTTATGTGTTTCAACAGTAAACGGTGAAAATGAGAGCGTGCACTGTCTCCACTGCTGTTTCTAAGGACCTTTTTTCTGAAGCAAGTGCTCCCTGCAGGCTTCAAATGCATTGCTGCCTTGGGAAGCATGGCAGAGCTAGCGAATGCTACTACCTTGCTGCCCTATGGAATTTCAGCCCTCACATACCCCGAAGGTGATCTGCCCTGTGTGTTACAGGATGTCTTTGGAGGAGCAAAGCAATTGCATGTCACTGCGGCATGTGGAATTTTTTTGAAAGGAAGAAACTAGGGATAGTCCAAACAGAGCAAAAAGGACCTTTTTAGCTGCTTCTCGACTTGAACATGGTTCTGTCCCACAAAACGTTTCGTAAGGCCCCTCAAGCCAGAGAGAACCTCCCTTTAAAGGTCCCCTAGCGCTAGATAGGTCTGTCACTTTACTCAGTGTCGATTTGCACCAGCTGAGGATCTGGCCCTCTGGCTCATATTCCCCTCAGTCCACATGCTCAGCTTCTGATGAAGTCAGTTGTCACTGTGTGTATGCACTGGGGTTAGTATATACGTCGTTTAGAGATTAACCTCCAATCACACAAGCAACTGTCATTGAGGAAAATGATCATTTACATTTATACAGCGGAAAGTAAATTACTAAATTATAAGCATATATCAAGGAGAGAATGGATCCTTTTATTGTTACTAAACTCTGAGCCACTAGCACTGTCTGTACATTCATGTGGATGATGTATTTTGGGTACCCATTCCTGGCAATCTTCCCGAAGGAAGTTCCACCATCCCTTTGTCCTGTGTTTCATTGCTATGAGTTACGGTTTGGGTTTAAGGAAGGAATTTTGCACAACCTTATATAAACATTGTTCTGCTAACTCTCTGGGGTTTTCGAAGTCAGCAGATTGGGGAAAGAACGTTTTGACGTGTACCTGGAGAAAATTAAACATTGATCAGTCTCCATGAGTTTGCTTCTAAGTGCCTTTAGCTGGGAGAGGAAACCTATTTATTGCCTCATTTCCCACAATGCATTCCTGTTCCCTTAATTAGAAGTAGCATAAAGTGGAAGCCTCTTCATTGTATAGAGAAGAACATGCATGGAACAGCTGTGCGGGCACGGTGCCGAGGCACATTGCAATGCATTGAAACAAGTCAGAACATGAGTGTAGCTGCAGTGACGTGGCCGCACCGGTGCAAACCCCTAATGTAGACACACTGAACATGTCTCACACGGGGGTAGCTTACCCAGGATGCACCTCACAGTGTATCGCGGACTGCCCGTCTAGACTTGGGGTTTGAACAGATGCAGCTGCAGCAGCACACCTCGACCAGTGGCTAAAAACTAGAGACAGTTAAGAAATTTTCATCCAAAGCAGCTGAGTAACTCTAGGAGCCTATACCCCATTGATTGTCAATGGCAGTTCAGCTCCTAAAGTCACCTAGGTACTTTTGAAAATGTTACCCGAGATCTTTCATGGGGGAAATAATTCCCTGACCAGCTCTCTTTTGATTTGCTATATCTTTGAATAGAGTTTCAGCGGCTGTCAGCTCACTAGCAGTGGGTGGGGCTGTATTTACTAACTGTTTAGAATGCTCTTTCACAAGGGTCAATATGCACATAGCCAGGAGCAGTCTCTCTGTTTGCAAGACCTGTGAGTAACAAGCAAAGATGTAAACGTTTGGCAAAATAGTTGTGTTTGAAACAGCTTAGAGTGTGTTTTCTGGGAGCAACTGCAGCAGGACCTTCCAGGACGGGCTTGTGAAGGTCCCCTGGCATGTTCTCACATGCTGACATATTCATGACCTGTGTGTCGTGATGGACATGGTTTGGTTTGGTTTCTTGGGGTGATTTGTCACAAACGAGAGATGGGAGGAGCCCAGGAGTGGTGTAATTTTGCTTTTCTTTCTTTCCTCTGGGCAAGTCTGCTGAAGCCAAAAGTTCAGGTGGTGACAAGCAGAGAGATCTTCTCCCTGCTCAGAAGAGATTCACCATGTTGTGTTTTAGAAGGCTGGATTCCATTCAAAACTTAAGTCAACCACGTGAAAACTTAATTGACAGCTTTGGGCTAGGACTAAATAAGGTATTTTAATGTACAGTTCTAAAGCAGCTTCCCTGTTGATCCAGACACTCACTCTGTTCTCCCTTTGCCAGCTGGATCATGACTGATTTAGGGAAAAGGTACAGGTGCTCTTCCTTCTCCTGGGTGCCTTTGCACTACATTCCCAGCTCACATGCATGGTTTTGGCCATGGAGAGAGTGATCTTGCTGCTGACTCATTCTGTAATCTGATATCTTCCATATTCTGTTTTGATCTTCCTCCGTGCGGAACGAATTTGGACTAAGTCATCCCAGCTGCCCGTACCAGAGGGGGGAGGGGAAGCTGAGCCATTGGGAATGTTTTGTGCCTAGCCATCCTCGAGCCATGGAGACAGCAGCACCAGGGCTCTCGCAAATCACTGCCTGCTGGCAGTGGATGTGAGTGCAGCCCGCAAGGTAGAGAAACCGTATCGCTTGGCTTCTGGTGTCACTAATCTGTGCTCGTTCTGGGGCAGGCTGTCAGGTGGTCATGGGCGGTGGGTATCATAGGCTGGGGGCGGCCGTGCCTCCCCAAACAGACACGTGGGGCCCTGCCCATGCTCAGCCCCCCAGGCCTTCCCCCTCCTGCTTCCCGCTCTGCGGCTCCCCCATGCCGTGGCCCCGGTTCAGGTCGGGCCACCTGCCCTCCTGGTGCTCCAGCGCCGGGGGGAGGGGGAGGTCTGGGGCCGCTTTGCCCGCCTTCCTGGCGCTGGGGGGAGGGCTGAGTCTGGGGCCACACCGCCCCCCCTCCCGGCACTGGGGGGGAAGGCTGGGACCACACCACCACCCCTCCCGGCACTGGGGGGAAGGCCGGGGCTGCACTGCCCTCCCTCCCAGGGCTGAGGGAAGTGAAGACCAAACAGTTTGGTTATCAGGTCACGGTAAGTCCTAAGATCCCCCATAGTCTTTATCTTGACCTGCTAACTCATGAAAGCTACATACTGCCTTGTCTTCACTAGCATTTTACCTCAGCTTCGTTATCTCCAGTGAAGAACATCCTGCTTTTCCCTAGTGAGGAAGCCCCTCAGCGGGGGACCTGCACGTCTCCTGCTCACACCTCTTCCTTTTCTGCCCACTGCTCCCCGCCCTGGGTTCGGAATACAAGCCCTTGGCTGTGCATGAGCTTATTTTGGTGCTCAGGGGTCATGGCCCATATTTCCCTGACTCTCGTTCTCAGCAGACAATGCTCAAGGCCAGATTAACACATAGGCAACCAAGGCACGTACCTAGGGCCCACATTCCTGGGGGGGAGCCCAAAATGGACGGGCCAGACCTGAGCGGCACTGTGACTCTGTGTGCCAGGTTGCAAAGCCATGACAGAGAGGCGGCTGGGCCGAACCTGAAATGTACATTTGTGTAGGGGCCAATGATGGGTTAACATGGCCCATCTTATCCTTGTAGTCAGTGGCTGGTTTATTCGATCCTGCTATTAAAACAACAATTCTGAAGAGCCCCCAACAGAGTGCTGCTGTTTTAACTAATGAGACATGTGAGGTGTGGGGGAGGGGACTACAGTCTCTATGCAGTGGGACTGTTCCTGTTTTAACTCTTCCAATGGTGATCTACTTGTTGTTGGCCAATTTCTGCTGGTTCTCTCGGTAAGGAATGCGGGTCAGGCCTTCCGCTGGCATAAATCGGCACCGCTCCATTGACTTCAGCTGAGGTTCTGGCCTTGTGCAAGAAATTAGTGTCCTACATCCCGAGGGGGTGTTTCTGAAAAGCAGTGAAACTGTGTAAATGTCACGGCAGCCAGGTCTAGTGCTGTAGATTGGAAGAGGATGGAGGCGTGGGTCAGACAGCACAATCCTGCCGTGTGTTCCGTAATTACACGGGGACTTTTAAATCAGCGCTTGGTAAATCCTCAAATACCTCCATTAACAGAATAGTTACATACTGCAGGGGGTGGCTGGAATTGCTTTCGGCTGTCATAACATGCTGCGTGGCCTGACAACGCAGTCCCAGTCATCAAAACTCGGATTTGCTGTCTTTAAAAATGGACAGTACGAAGTCAATGGTGGAGGATGGGGAGGTGGATTCGGCAATCACATGTACAAGATTTTCCCCATGACTAAAACCATGCCCAGGTTGGCTGATGAAAGGGACTTCATTTTCTGTGAAGGTTAGACATGAGACCATCTGATAGCAAATGCCTTGTGGTTCCAGGCCTGATTCTCCATTGGCCTCTCCTTGGTGTGACTTGTGTAAAGTGGATGTAAAAAGCCAGCAGATCTGCCTGATAGCATTTTACCCCCCCTTTGCACAAGTTCTAAATGTCCGCATGTGGAGCCAGGCAGGGCCTTTCCTAGAAGAGGAGAGATCAAAAGTTTTTCCTAGTGAATCCCACAGTGGGGCCCTGCTCCATGCCTAGCATTCCTAGGTGCTACGATAATACAAATAATAGATACTAATATTAATAAATGAAAATGAGCAGATATGGGGCATATCTGTTTCTCATACCCAGGTTCCCCCACCTCTCCTACTGCCCTCTCCCAAGCTGGCCTGAAGGCTAGCCTCAATTAACAGACGAAAGGTGCTTCCATTATAACCAGCCTAAAGTGTGTAATACAAACCCCCAGGTCAATCTCTCGGTATTCTGGCAGTGCGGATTGGCCGTGTTCTTGCAGCCTCGGTGCTCCCGTTTTCCCTCAGACTGCACTTACACTTGGGTAGGCCGTGCCTCTCTTGTCAGAGCACAACGCTCAGGGGTTTTCTAATGCAATGTCACTGCCTCATGAAGATCACTCGTGTTATGTATTTGTATGTATTCATGCGGCTAATGTGGGCACCGGGATCCCCCACTTACCCCCAACAGGTGGAGACAAATTCTGCCCTCGCTAGTCACGAATCTTCGGTACACGTTGCCGGCATTTAACTGAGGGTAGAACTTGGCCTGTGGGGTCAGAAAGAAACTGCTCAGCCAGGCCATAGCCAGACCAGCAGCCTGTCCACTTGAGACCAACACCCTCTGTAGCTAGCACTGAGGCTCTTTAGCATCTCGTACACCAACACTGAAATCTTAACAAATGCCTCCTTCTCTTCCATGCCATGTTACCATGCAAAAAAAGAGTTGGAGCAGCCTGCTTGTAGTGCCAAGATGATGCACATGTTCTTAGCTAGATTTGTTGTTTGATAGTGTTGCATTAGTTGCTGTCACCTTTTTGCAGTATGTTGGAGGGGAAGGGAGTGGGGGGAGAGAAGAGAGAGATAGATATGTCTATTTGGACTCTTTGGAGCCAGGGATAAGGGCACAATTATTTTCCAGTTGATCATAAAGGAAATTTTGAAACTTTGAGTCAGTCAATCTGATTGTTGCTTACAGACAATTTTACTTGCTTTTCACAGCTTGGCTACACGTCATATTTTCAGCTGCTTTCAGTGATTCTTAAAATGACTTTTTTCCTCCTGTGTTGGGGTTGCCAGAGGTTGCCAATCAGTTTACAATTTAAGGTTATTGTTATCATATAGCATTATGTGTAATTATTACTTGAAAGACGTATTTGTTGACATGTAAGAACCACTTAACTGATACTGACAATAAAAGAAGTGCTACCAAATACTCCATAAACTGATGTCTCTTAAATCAAATGAAGGGGGAAGAGAAAGTAAAGGTACTTTTTTCCTTCTTATTTGTTCCAGTGCAAAAATGTGTCTTAGAATTGAAATCCAGAGAATCAAATCTTCAGCTGGTGTAAATAGGAACCCGCTTAAAGAGTTATTAATAGAGGTCAAAATACGGGAGAAGGTAGGTAATAGAAAATGTTGATGTTTCCATTTGGCAGGATTCAAAATAGATCCATTTGCCAATTTTGGCAAAATTTTCCATGATTTGTTTTACCAAATTTTTCAAAAAATGTCTGTGTACTGAAAATGCAGTTTGCAGTACAAAAACAGTTTTTGGTAAATGAAAACATTATTTGGATAAAAATTAAAAAAAAAACAAAAAACATTGAAAATTTCCATAATATCGATGTTTTCCAAAAGTTTCATTTTGTAAAGGCTGTTTTTCAATAACAACACTTTTTTTTTTGTGCAAATATGTCAACCAGCTCCAGTTACCAGCATGGCTAGTTAATGCTAAATGTTACATTGGTGACTAGGCCTTTTTCCTCCTTGTTTAAATGTTTTCAGCCATGGCTAGCAGCATCATACCTTCCTAATCTTCACTTCCCCTGCAGACTTCCCTCTCCCCTGCCGTGACTTATCTTCACTTTTTCCAGACGCTCTCCGGGGGTTAAGTAGACTATGCAGTTCTGCAAGATTCCTAGAGAATTTAGGAGTGGCCTACCCGGAGGCAATTTTCTCTAGTGGACAGAGCACTGAACTCATGCTCAGGAGACCTGGATTTTATTCCTGGATCAGCCACCGGGCTGCTGTGTGATGTTGGGCAAGTCACATCACCGCCCTGTGCCTCAGTTTCCCCATCTGTAACATGGGGCTAATGTTACCATCCTCCTTTGTGAAGCACTTTGAGATCTACTGATGAAAAGTGCTATGTAATTGCTGTTATCACCTTAAGCATCAAATCTGGAACAGCTGAATGAACAAGGCCCTTCTGCTGTAATGCATTAGGAGGGTTAACTTCAATCACAAGTAACTCTGGATGGGGCAGAGAGTAAAGTGCTTTCAGCTAGCCCAGAGATGAAAGTGCTGAGTTGAATGTAGGCCTTTTAGCGCTATGATTGAAACCGGGCTGACCACGACCATGTACGAACACAGTGTCACGGAGTGTGGGGGAGTCCGGGCCCTGTACTCCCGGCTTCCTGCGATTCACCATGACTCTCAGCCAGCCAGTAAAACAGAAGGTTTATTGAGACGACAGGAACACAGTCCAAAACAGGTCTTGCCAGTACAGACAACAGGATCCCCTTTAGTTAGGTCCATCTGGGGGCCCCAGGGAGGCCATGGCCCCGCTGGGAAGCCCAAGCCCCGTCAGGGCTCCCCTCTTCATTTCCAGCCAGCTTCCAAAACTGAAAACCCCTTCCAGGCGTCACCTTTCTCCCTTCCCCCCGGCTCCTCCCCCAGCCTTTGTCCTTTGTCCAGATTCCAGGTCAGGGGTGTTACCTGGCCTCCAACTCCTCTCCTGGGTTCTCATGTTACATGCTCAGGTATCCTTCCTTCCCCCATGCAGGCAGTCCCAGCCCAGCTCCCCTGCAACCTTCCCCCTCAGTATTCAAAGAACACAACAAAACATTCTCACTTCCTCACACACAGTATTACAAACTGGGCTCCGGCTCAGTTTCCTTGAGCAGACTGGACAGGGAAACTTTTCTGAGAACCCTGTTGAATAGCCACACCATAGTCCCCCACCGTGAGTGGGACTCCAAAGCATGATCTCAACCATAGTCTGACAGGCTCTAGGGTAAAATTTTCAAAAGCACTTAAGTGATTTAGGAGCCTAAGGTCCATTGACTTTCTGAGAGCTAGGAGCCTAGGGCCCAAATCCTCCAAGGTAGTTAGGGGCCTCATTCCCATTTCAGTGGGAGTTAGGTGCCTAAGTACCTTTGAAGTTCTGGGCCTAAGGGCTTAAGTCACATGTGAAAATGTCTCTAGGAACCAGGTGTTTTTACCCTTTGAAGTGGATTTACCAAGAGTCTGAAATGTAGCAATTCTGCATGTCCCATAAGTTAAGCTGCATATAAATAAGTGAAGCACCGCCAGAGTAGCTGTGTGTGTGTCGTGGACCTATCTACCGGAACCAAGACTGGAATGTAGTAGCTTATGGGAGTCGGGGTGAGTGTCAAATCAGCCGTTGTGGACACATTTTGAGTGCCCTCTAGTGGCAGGGCTAGGCTATGTCTACACTAGGAGTGATTCCCAGCTTGGGGACACACATTTGCGTTAGCTCAGTGAGAGCTAGCGGGAGTATAAAGTCATGTAGCTGGATAGCATGGGCAGCGGTTGAGTGTAATATTTCTCTCTTACCTATTTTATCCTGTTCTGTTGAGCAAAGGTTTTATTATGCTGCTAGTATAATACGAGCCAGCCTAGACACCTCTTGTTAACTCGCTACACCAGCCTCCTTGGTAACAACAGGAGTAGTTACAGCTCTGGAGCTTCAGCCATCTCGCGTCACTTCCCCCCCTCAGGGCTTCCCGCAGGAAGTACTGCTCACCACACGGTTCCCTCCTACCTGAGCTCTTTGCAGTTGTTGTATCCAGAGCACTGAAAGCTGCCAACATCTGTGAGCAGGTCAGTAAACCCAAAAGTGAGAGAGGGAGTGGTACCAGCTGGCCCCCGATGGGTCAAGTGAACAGGTATGATCTTAAAGGGCGAGAGGGCAAGGCACCGACCATGCATGCACCAAAGAGCTACCTCCTGAGCACCTGGGGAAGGGCAATTGGGATAAGTCTCGCCTGTCCCTCGGGGGACCTGAGTTTCCATGGTTTCCTCTCTTCCTTCCTCTGCTCTCTCTCTCTTAAGACGCCTTCCCCACCTGTGCTTTGACTTAAAGCACAGGGGAAATCTGAGTGGGAGAGCGGCAGCCAGTCTTCCCCCAATACAAGGATGGAGGCCATAGCTTCGCCGGCCCGGATTACATCCCTCCCATCCTGCTTGGAGTTCGCACGCGTGGGTGGAGGTGCAGCATCAGCCCTGCCCCACGTTCGCAGCAAGCCTGGAGGGGCAGGGAGCAGAGAGTTAGACACCTGCACTGTGCAGCCCCCCAGCACTGGCGCCATTCCCATGCTGGGCTACCATGGCAACAAACATGCCTTTTGGTGTGGCAGCGAAAGCTCCCAGAATGCTCCAGGCTCACGCGGCCCATGAGCTTCCCGCACAGCTAGAGGAGGGGAGAGTGTAGCTTCTGGGAAGCTGTTTCTGAAGGGGCTAGTTGGAGGGGCAGACCCCATCCTTGCCCTAGGAGACAGGCATTTCTAAGAGCAAGCCTGCTCCCCGGCTACTCAGGCATCCTGCAGCCAGGGCGAGGCAGAATGATAGTGTCTCTGGTCCTGAGGAGTATGACAGCCTTCTCCCCTCCAGCCCCAGGTTCGTTGGGAAAAATTGCCCCTCAATTGCTGTAGGACACCAGCTCAGCTTGACAGAAAACCTCGGATAAGGTGCGTTAGGCCCCCCTCTGCCCAGCGCACTCCTCCAAGACAGCCCAGCCCAGCCCTCCAGGCGTTGATTTAAGTGGACAATCCAGGTATCGTCCATTTGTTGGGGCTATCAGATCATCCTGCTGCCCCTCCCCACCCAAAGGGCTCAGGGTGTTCAGCTGTGAAAGGCCCAGCTGCACAGCCAGACTGTTCCTGGAACCCCCATCTTTGATAATGACCTTCAGCTGAAGGCCTAGCTAAGGCGTGATTGGGCCTTATTTGGCCAGAGGACCCAGCAGCAGTTGCATCAGCATTGTCTCCTCTAGCTCTGGGGAGAGGGGGCTTTGAGGCAGCAGCCGGGAGGGGAGTTCAGCCTGGGCCGTGGGGAAGCAGATAGTTTTGCTGTAAGTATTCCTTCCGCACAGGCAGGTGATATGGAGAGGAAGTTTGAGTGGATCCCAGTTTAGCAGGATTAGCTCCTATCCTGACTCCTCTCCCTATTTTCAGGGGCACAGACAGGAGAACAACTAGCCAGCTGCAGTCATTCATTCAGTCTGTTCTCTGCCTTTCCCAGCTCCTCTCCTCTCCGCTTATTGGGCAGGTCGGCTCTAACCCCTGCCCCCATATTGCTGTGCTGCTCACCACCACCACAGACTCTGAATGTTGTGTGTAGTGGCCACAGAGGCTCCTCAGCCATCCCCCTCTTATTCGGCTACATTGCTGTGAGGGAGGCTGGGGCACTAGGTGGAAGAGGGCATTTAGCAGAGTCAAGGAGAAAGCCGCTGCCAAAGGCAAGGTAAGCAACACTTCAGTCAGCGGAAGCTGGAAGAGCAAGGTGGGAACAGCAGCATGCTCTCCCCCCGCCCCCCATCCTTTGAGCCCCACCAGAGGTGGTTTAAAAAGTCTCCCAGAGTTGGTGTCTTCCCCCCCCCTGAAATTGACTACTAGAGTGGTTAAAAAAACCCTAAAATATTTCACAGGTTCTCATTCCGCTCTAATCCCCACTCCCAGAGCCCCATTCCACCAACAGGGTCTCCCCAGCCCTGAGCTGGATCACTTTCCCAATGACAAGTCCCCATTGACGCCTGCCCAGTTAACACCCCTCCCCAGGAGATACATAAGAGACTCCTATGCAGCCCTCCCTCCCAGCGAGGAACACCACTAGTAGAGTTGTGAGGAGAAAGGCAGTCAGACCACACCTACCTGTCGTGCCTCCTAGTCTAACAACCCCAGCTATCAAAGAGGTAGGACTGGTACGCTGCCTGAAATCCAGCAAGCTAGGACAGCCAACCAACTGCGGGATTCAGCCCTAGCTCCACAACTGCATTTAAATGGCTGAGCAGATGATCACTGCAGGAGGTGGGGGCGGTATCCTTTAACAGTGAGAAGTTCGTGGGAGGTGTGGAGGGGGGAAGATGAGTGGAGTTAATGGCCTCTTTCAGCTAAGAGGCAGCAGCAGGACTGTTAGAATACCATCAGTTTTCTTTAAGTGGGGAATAGGTGTCTCAGGGCTGGTGATTAGGTAAGTGTTGGCTCCTGGTGCAATTAGCCGTTCCTATTTAGTGCAGGAGAGGCAAGCTGGCTAGAGCAGAGGAAGTGGCACAGAGTGAGCAGACATGGCAAGTTTAGATTTATTTCACTGAGCAGGGAGGTGGAAGGAATAGTACTAAGCAGTTAGCTAAACTTAATGGCTTTGATGGCAAAGTCACCTTCCACAGACAGGTACTCAATGTTCTCCAGGCCCAGCCGATTGGGGAACGTGATCTCCTTGTCACCAGCCAGTTTCACCGTCAGCTCGGCTGTGTCAAAGGAGATGCAGATCTGCAAGGAGTAGGCACGTTAGAACCAACAAGACAGGCAGCCAATCCCCACCACCTCTTAGAGCTGTGTTAACCAGGAGCTCCCCCAGACAGCATTAGCTACTCTTCCCTCCACTAGTGTCTGTCCTGAGGGGGAGAGAGCCTGATCTCCCCCAGATCTGGCTGAGAGGGCACCCCAAAAATCTCAAGGGGCCTCACTGGTGCCTTCTCCCGAGTGAAGAGAGGCCTATTTAATTAGTGTGAAGTGCTTTGCTGTATGGCGTGACAAGTGCTGCAGGAATGTAGGGCTAGGGACCCCCCGGGGTCCAGAAGGACCCCGGCTCCACAAATCAAGTGCCCTCTTAGCACAGCTTCGTTCCCCACTCCCGGGCCCTCACCTCAGTCTTGTCACCCTGCTGGAAGGGGAAGTCCGTCTCCCTCTCCTCTGTCCCCCACATCCCATCCTCCATGGAGTTGCACACGAGGACGTTCACATCCCCGTGGCTGTCGAAGCGTGGGTTGAAGTGCAGCACCAGGTTGCTGCGGTCCTTCCCCACGTTCACAGCAAACCTGGCGCGGAGGAGACAATCAGACACACAACCACACTACGCAGCCCCTCCCACCGGAGTCCAGATCCATCATCTCTGTAATGCAGAGACGGACCTAACAACAGAGAGAACTGTAGATGTCCGGAGGCAGATTCACCTCTAGCACCTACCCTGGTCATGTGCTAAGGGAAGAAGTCAATCCCCACTGGTTACCTAAATGATGATGTAACATCTGACCCCTCCCAGGCTTCCCAACTCACCCCTTGGCTTCCGGCAAGATCTTCCCCTTCACTTTGATGCACTCTCCAGCCTGGATATTCAAGTGAGTAGCAACCAGTCCCTAAGGGAGTCAAGCCACAAACGTATTAGCCTGCCCCCTGGGGATCAACAGACCTACTTTCTCGATTTGAAGGGAGGGGCAATACCACAGGGGACACAAGAAATAAGTGCTGAGCATGACCTGGAGGCAAGACAAGTTCCAAACCATCCCCCTGGTCAGTCAGCGACCCGAATCATTAACATGCAACCACAGTTCAGTGACCTATGAAATGAGGTTTGTTGGTCTTTGTCCAGTTCCCATGGGGCAGGACTCCAAGTGTTCCCAGCCACAGGCACTAATCGGCCTGATGGCTAGCAGTCCGTCCAGAGGTCAAGGACTGAATGGGCCAGAGACTGGACTAGAGGTGCCCTCATTAACTGCAGCCCATGGGGATTTGGGGATGTAACACACACCGGGAAGCCTGCACTGCTGCTCCTGCCACCACTTAGGCTTTATCTGCACTGGAGTTGAGAGGGCTCAATTCTTCCCTGGGAGTCTGACTAGCATTTTTCCCTGGCTGCCTTTCTAAAAGCAGCCACTGTTCATTTCTCAGGCACCCGACCCTTTAGCGGGAACTTCCCCGGCCCGCAGGAATTTGAGACTTAACCCTCCTCTAATCTCCCCTCCCCCATGTAAAGCCATGGCTGTTACTGTGCAGCCAGCCATGGTGCAAATCTACAACCCCCCCAGCTCGCTGGGCACACTGTCTTGTCTGGACGCTGCTCCCGCGCACTGGAAGCCCTGGAGTGGGGCTTGGCTTGCTAGCTGAAAGCGCTTGCCCATCAGCCAGCTTGTGTGCATACATCCCAGCCTCCACTGCAGAGGAGGAAATGAAGTACATGAAAACACCCACCTTCAGCCCCTCCCTACCCCATCTCCACCAGGTGCCAGCCTCCTTGTGCAAGGGGCAGCCGCTAACCCTGAAGGGAGGTGACTTAGATAAACAGCCTCCCTATCCAGCCTGTGTCTGGACAGAGGCCCCATTCCACCCCCTGCATCAGAAACACAAGCGCCCTCACCTGAGGAGCTATTGGAATTTAGCTCCAAACATACCTCATTAATGAGCTTAAGACAGAGACCTGTCACAGCCGGGGTTATATTGCATTAGACCGGGGGTGGGCAAACTATGGCCTGGGGGCCACATCCGGCCCTTCAGATGTTTTCTTCCAGCCCTCGAGCTCCTACCGGGGAGCGGGATCTGGGGCTTGCCCCGCTCCGCACATGCCAGGGCTCCGTGCGGCTCCCGGAAGCAGCAGCATGTCCCCCCCTCCGGCTCCTACGCGTAGGGGTAGCCAGGGGGCTCTGTATGCTGCCCCCGCCTCAAGCACCAGCTCTGCAGCTCCCATTGGCCAGGAACTGCAGCCAATGGGAGTTGCAGGGGCGGTGCCTGCAGACGGGGCAGCATGCAGAGCCACCTGGCTGCACCTCCGCATAGGAGCTGGAGGGGGGACATGCTGCTGCTTCCAGGAGCTGCTTGAGGTAAGCACCGTCTGGAGCCAGCACCCCTGACCCCCTCCTGCACCCGAACCCCCTGTCCTAGCCCTGATCCCCCTCTTGTCCTCTTTGCCCCTCGGTCCCAACCCAGAGCACCCTCCTGCACCCCCAACCCTTCATCCCCAGCCCCACCTCAGAGCCCACACCCCCAGCTGGAGCCCTCACCGCCCCCCACAGCCCAACCCCCTGCCCCAGTCCGGAGCCCCCTCCCACACCCTGAACTCCTTATTTCTGGCCCCACCTCAGAGCCCTCATCCTCTCCCACACCCCAACCCCCAATTTCGTGAGCATTCATGGCCCACCATACAATTTCCATACCCAGATGTGGCCCTCGGGCCAAAAAGTTTGCCCACCCCTGCATTAAACCAATGGAAACAGTAGCATTTTCACCAGTATCACCTCCTCCAGTTTTGGAGAGAGGGTCATTTTCTGTCATTTGGATACAGTTTTCCCTTTTACCCCCTCCTCCAGGAGGTGGGAATGAGACAGTTCAGAGCCTGGGAACAGCTGCGACATTTCTCTCTTCACACCCCACCCCCAGGCAGACCTTCCCCAACCCCTGTGTTACAGGGCACACGGAGTCAGTGAGGAATGGAGAGGCCAGATCTCTCAATTTAGTGGAGCTGCCCTAGGCGCTGGCTGTTCTGGAAACTTGAACTGTCCTCATTTTAGTTGGATCAGCCAAGAGGATATCCAGCCACCTGCATAGTCTACAGTATTCTGTTCTGTCCAGCTCTCCCATTCTCGCCAGAATGCTGAGGTCAGACCAGCTACTATCTGCAGATTGCTAAACTGCTTATCACCATAGTATCTAAGCCCTACTTATCCTGGCTCCCTACTCATCCCCTTTTATTCTGTTTCTGGGGCACAGGCTGAAACATGGTCAGATCGCAGAATCAGGGAGGAGGTAACCACCAAGACTGAGGAAGGTAGGCAATATTTAAGAGCTGCATTTCTGAGTTAGAGAGGGCTGAAAGGCCAAGGCTGGGTCGATGACCTGCCCCTATCCTGTAGTGCCCTATAGGGCTGAGTTGAAGGGGTTTTATTTTAAGTTAAAAGAACCAAAAAAAAAAAAAGCTTTATACAGGCATGAAAATGTTTTACAATCTTCAACAACTGTTTTGTAAGAGTTCACAAGAAAAAAATTTGTACTTTGATATTCTTTCCAGACTGTCTATAAAACATTGGAAACATTAGTATAGTTACTGACACTACAAGTGCTGAAAACTGTCAACATAAATAAGTGGCCCATCGTGAACACTTCAAAACAAAAGCTACGTGGAAATATCTTGCAAAAATCAAAATTCATCCATCTCTAGTGTTCCTTCCCTCCAATGTTCTAGTCCAATCATGCATTTTCCTACCATCACTGACATATGGCCCAACCCAATACCTACATTTCCCCTCAAAGAAATTCTTCTATTCCATGATGCAACAGAACAAGAGCCCTGCAGCTCACCCTGGGGGAGCCTTAAGAGAGAAGTCAGATGAGTGGGGTGTATGTGTACCAGAAGTCTGATCACCCAGCATGTGAGCCTCAGCTCTCCCATACACCCTCACCAGCAGTTAACATGTCTTCCAGGATTCCACACCTAGCTAACTATCCCCTTGTCTTGCAAGTAAAACCCGAACCCTTTCCAGCTCAACAGTCCCAGCTAAAAGAGACAAGACTCACACACTCCATGCCGCTGACTGAAGCCACCAAAGTTAGGACAACTGCTTGCTTTCCGGTTCCAAGATTCAGCTGTGTGACTCAGCACTATCTCTACAGGGCCTTTAAACAGCTGGCCTGGGCAGCAAAGGGCTCACATGATTAAATGGGTGGGTGGGGCTGGTGGAGAGTCAGTTCTTCTTCCAAACTTCAGGCATACAAAAAGAGAATAGCAGACCAGCGACAATACAGTATTTGGTTTGCAAGACTGAGCTTTTTCAGCTGAGCAGTAGCGTTTGCACTGGCTGGCAGCAGCGCTGTTTCTGATCAATATCCCCAGTTTGCTTTAAAGAGACAGAGAACATGCATGAATCTCAGGGCTGGTAGTTATAGAATCGTTTGCTCCTGGAACAATTCACTGCACCCATGCTAGCTAACTGAAAGCCAGCCCGTCCATGCATAACCATCCCTCCAGCAGCTGCTATGCCAATGTATTGTGGCACCTACCCCACAGTTCGAAGCCCAGCCGGCTCCATGCGTGCAGTGTTGTGCTTTTGAAAACATACTGGCTAAGGCAGGGGTGTGGGAGCCTAAAGGATAAGGTTCTAATCCTGGCTTTGCTGCTGTGTCTCCATTTGCCCATCTGTAAAATGGGAGAAATAATTCTCATCTCTCTGACAGAATGTGTGTAACGAGGCCTGATGCTTGCAAAGCATTCTGGGATTCTTCGGTGGAAGGGGCTATAGCAGTGCAAAGTATTATTGCTATTGGCAATTAAATAGAAGTATTGCTATAGACAAGGGTGGTATTAAAAAGCGTGTCTAAAAATCGTGGCCATTCGTGTGGGGCACCAGTAAAACAAACTGGGAATCCAGAGCCCAGCTTTTTCACACGGCGTGGCCTAGCCAGTTTTGATCTGCCTGCACTAGTATCCGTGGGAGGGCAGGAGCCATGCTGTGGTGTGACCTGAGGAAAGGACGTGGCAGAAGGAAATGCAGCCAGCAAGGGAAGGATTGTTTGTCAGCGAGCCGCTACCACACGTTAGTCCCCTGTACGGGTCTCTTGGCAGAGCCATAATGTCGTGGCCCCATCAGGATTCTGCGAAGAGGAGTCGGGAGAGCTGGGTTTTGTTCCTGGCTCTGCCGTCACTTAGGCCCAGATCCACACAAAGATATCCACGCTGCAGCTGGGAGCAAGCTTCCCAGACAGGGACTAGTGCACTCAAAATAGCAATGTGGAGGTTGTGGCGTGGGCCAGCCTGACACTCCGGGACCAAACTCCGGTGGCTAGCTACATCCACGCTGATGCTGCCCATCAATCGGTCTCGTCTACCCATGATGGGAGGCATGGTCCCGGCTGGAGTGTAGACATACCCAAAGGTATTTTAGGCACTTAACTGCCACAATCAGCGTTAAGTGTGACAAAATACCTTTGAGGATCTGGGCCCCAGCTCCTCTGTGCCTCGATTTCCCCCTTGGGGATAACTAGACCTACTTTACAGTGGTGATGTAAGAGTCGGTTAATGTTTTGCAAAGTGCTTTGTGAGCCCTTCAGATGGAAGCTGCTATAGAAGGGCAAAATACCATTATCTGTTTGGTGAGCAATGACTAATGGCTGAGATGGCTACCCACAGATACAGAAGGGCTGTCAACATTGGACTTGTTTAGGGTGTGGGTGAAATTGAGCAAAGGAATTTATGGCTGAATAGCAGAGGGAAATGTCCTGCCAGTGGGGTCTATATCAAACTCCAGTGTCCCAAACTCCCTCTTACCCTAAACAGACTCCAGCCCCCAACTTCTATTAATCACCCTGAAAATCACCCTCAAATCCCAAACCTTAGTTATCTGAATGTCCAAGTGTCCCCATGACAGAGTGGGAATCACGCCTGTACTGCCTTTGAGCTGGGAAATGCTCCCACCCCCATGGGAAGTGCTTCTGAAAGCCACATCCCATCAGACATTTAAAACTAGACACAGCACTAGAAGAAATACTGAGGGAAACTATACTTTGTGATGTAAGAAGATGGACTGTTGGCAGGCCTCTTCACACATGCAGACGCCCCACTGAAATCAAAGGGGCTTTGCATGGGCACAAGGGGTCTCTGTGTGTGGAGCTCATTGCAGGATCAGAGCCTTGACCTATCTCCTGCCTGCTTAGGGCCTGATCCAAAGCCCATAGGACCTAGGGTGACCAGATATCCCGATTTTATAGGGACAGTCCCTATTTTGGGGTCTTTTTCTTATATAGGCTCCTATTACCCCCCACCCCTGTCCCGATTTTTCACACTTGCTGTCTGGTCACCCTAATAGGACCTGATCTACACACCAAAGCTGCACTGGCTTAACTAAAGGTGTGTTTTTTTGACTGATTTAGTGGTTTGAGCATTGGCCTGCTAAACCCAGGGTTGTGAGTTCAACCCTTGAGGGGGCCATTTAGGGATTTGGGGATTGGTCCTGCTTTGAGCAGGGGGTTGGACTAGATGACCTCCTGAGGTC
Source organism: Platysternon megacephalum (assembly GCA_003942145.1). Lineage (NCBI taxonomy): Eukaryota > Metazoa > Chordata > Testudines > Platysternidae > Platysternon > Platysternon megacephalum. The sequence continues at coordinate 103,967 of QXTE01000172.1, forward strand.
CCTTCCAACCAGGGCCGGCTCCAGGCACCAGCTTAACAAGCAGGTGCTTGGGGCGGCCACTCCGGAGAGGGGCGGCGCGTCCAGCTATTCGGCAGCAATTCGGCGGAGGGTCCCTCCCTCCCGCTCGGAGCGAAGGACCTCCCGCCGAATTGCCATCGCGATCGCGGCTTTTTTTTTTTTTTTTTTTGGCTGCCTGGGGCGGCAAAAACCCTGGAGCTGGCGCTGCTTCCAACCCTGATATTCTATGATTCTCCTGTGTGGAGACTCAAATCGGTTTCAGCCTGTCTGATTTCTGGGGGTTAACTTGCATTAGTGAATTTACAGGTGCAAACTCACCAGATTAAAAACTGTTTAAAACCAATATAAAAGCTTCAAGACGGGGGTTTGCCCCAGTTGAACTCAGTTGGTTTTCAAACCAACGTTAATTAAACTGGCGTGAAGTCTGTGTGTGGATGAGGCTGAGTGCTCTGATTTCCGTTGGTGGTGGTTGGATGTGTGCGGCCCACTATAAATTCTGTCCGGGTTTTTGTGGTGTTTTACATTCAAATCCATGGCCTTGGCTACATGAGACAAGTGACCACTCACAAATCAGAGTAATAATTCCAAAATAAAGTCACTTCTATCCCAGAACAGGAGAGTTATTCTGGAAGAGCTAAATTATATTGGAATAGTTATTCCAGAATAGCTATGCTGGTGAATTTTGTGTCATGTGCACAAGACCTAAACAACCTGGAAAGGCCTTGCCACTAGCATTTTCTCTTCTCCCTAACCCTCTGTTCCCTCCCTTCACTATTCCTGGAGCTCTGCCATGAGTGTCTCTGCAGACCAGGCTGTTCCTTCCCCAGGCCCTGTGCCACAGACGTGATTTGCTGGTGTCACTGCTTTTACTGTTAAAGCACATCTTCCTCATGAACAGCCTGCTAGTCTAGCCTCTGCTACCCCTGCTCTTAGGCTGTTCCTGCTTTATAATTGCAGAGGCAAACTGAACTGAGGATTTTCCTCAGCGCACCAGTGACAACAAGGGGTTGGAATGATGTTCAGGACCAGAACCGGGTCAGCAGCAGACCCTCTGCTCTGTGCTAATGTAATGTGCCGCTGCTCTCATGCCAGGCTGAGGGAGCAAAGCACTCAGCATGGGGTCAGAGAAGAAACCCCACAGTGTCTGCAATGCCAGACTGGCTCCCTCCCCCCTAGAAGATTCTTCCACAAACCTCTCTTCTGTGTGGAGGGGAAGGAAGAACTCAGCCCCTCCCCACTTTCTCACGGGGTGAGAGAAAGAAAAGGACCCCTCGCAGCTCCCCATCCCCTCCAAGGGCTTTGTAGCAGGACACATGGGGAACCCTCCTCTCTGCATGAAAAAGAATTTGCCCAGAACCTTGGATCCTCTGCACCACGCATGAGGGAAGGGAGGGAGAACCCACCACCTTCACCTCCATCCAGGGGGGAAAGGGATAAACCAAAGCCCCTTTTCCACCCACACCCCAGACTCCTCCTGCCGCTGGGGGTGGCTCTGTGTCTGGGGATGCCAGCCAGGTGGACAGCCCCACCAGCAGTGAGTGGACTAAGCTTTCCCTAGGATGTCCTCCCTGGAAAATGTATGTCTGACACCAGTGCCCTCAGCCCTCCCCTGCGTGTTGCTGCTCGCTGTGACCAATAGGTGTCACTCTCAGAGCAAACACCAGCTGGGTGGGGATATGGAGAACAGAGCGGCAAAGAGAAGAAATAAAGAGCCCCTCATAACACCCTTGCAGCAAGAAGTCTCAGTGCAAAGGTGCCTGGAGTAACCACCCACAATTGCTGCCAGGGCGAAAAATGCAACATTCCCCACTGTGTGTGGCACTAAATTCAGTCCTCACATGAACACAACTGAAGACACCAGAGGCTCTAACATACTGCTCTGTGCACCTCCCCAAAGGCCCAAACTATCCCCACCACAGGGCTAGTAAGGATTTCCCTCAGGCAAATTGTTTCCTGAGTGTTTCCTCAGGGGCAAGGGTAACAGGAGATTCAGCCGCCCCCAATGCACAGATCCCCACACGCCTGCGGCTTTCAGAGGTATCTGCTGGATGCCGGAGCCATCCAAATGGAGGCTGCCTCCCCGCGCCCTCCTGGCTCCCTCTGCTGCTCACCTCCTGGGACTGTGCCTCTAGGCTTTCGTCTTGCCTCAGCCCCCTAGCCCCTTCTGTGAGGGGGTTGGCTCGGAAGGGCCCCTTGCACCATTTACCACTTGTGGAGCCACTGCCTGGAGGGGTGTTCATGTGGTGCCACAAGGCAGCTCTTGGGGAGGATGGGGGGTTTGAGCCATGTCCGTTTCTCCACAGCCCCACGCTGGGAGAGCTGGCGCTGAGCGGTGTTACACAAGAGCAAGGTGGTATTTATCACCATTATCCGAGATGAGCAGCAGCCCTCCGAGGCTCCAGCTGTTTCCCCGGCACCCACGCCCAGCGTTGTTGCTTTGTGCTGCGCCCACACGCAGCACCACGTGTTTGTTTATTTGCATTTTTTTTTTCTACATTATTAATTGACTGAAATTGAGAAAGAAACAACGAAGGTGGGACAACGGTGGGTTCCTTGTAAACAAACAAACAAACAAACAAACAAAAAACAAACCAATGGGTTTGCAGAAGCTACATCCTCCTTTGCATCGGTTCATGTCTGAGGTGGGGCTGACATGCTTCACCCAGGGCCGGCTCCAGGCACCGGCCCNAGGGGGTAGCCGTGTTAGTCTGTATCCACAAAAACAACAAGGAGTCCGGTGGCACCTTAAAGACTAACAGATTTATTTGGGCATAAGCTTTCGTGGGTAAAAAACCTCACTTCTTCAGATGCATCTGAAGAAGTGAGGTTTTTTTACCCACGAAAGCTTATGCCCAAATAAATCTGTTAGTCTTTGAGTTTTACCAAAGACTCCCTGGGTGACCTGGAGCAATCACTTAGCACTCGTCTACACTGGAAAGTTTTGCCACTTTTACTATACTGGTACAATCAAAGGGACAACACCACTCGTGTGGAGACAGTTCTGCCCGTATAAAAGTGCTTATACCCATCTAGCTTATCCTGGTTCAGGAAGTGAAATAAGCTGTACCGGGATAACTACAGTCACATTGGGAGTATTCCTGGATCATTATATCAGTAAAACAAATCACACCCCTGACCATAGGCGCTGACTCCGTGGGTGCTGTGCTGAGCACCCACTGGCAGCTCCCCGTGGCCCCACCCCGCCCCACCCCCCTGCTCCAACTCACCTCCGCCATGAGCGTGCTGCCGTGTCCTGCTTCTCCTCCCTCCCAGCCCTTGTGCCACGACACAGCTGATTTGTGGGGCGGGGAGGGACGAGGGGGAACGCCGCGCGCTGGGGGAAGAGACGGGGCCGGGGTGGGGATTTGGGGAAGGGATCCAATAGGGGCAGGGAGGGGGTGGAGTTAGGGCAGGGACTTTGGGGATAGGGTTGGAATGGGGGCGGGGCCAGGGGCAGGTATGGGATGGAGTTGGGGCGGGGAAAGGGGCGGGGGGCGCGGGCACCCACCGGCACCGGAGAAAGTTGGCGCCGCTGCCCCTGACCACCATATTTTTACTGCGTTGTCTTGTGTAGCCCAGGCCTTGGGCACAGAGAGTCTATGGCCCCGATGTGCAGAGGGTTTTAATACCTCTCTGTGCCCCAGTTCCCCATCTGTAGAGTGGGCATAATAATCCTTCCTTTCTTCCACCCTTTGTCTGTCTTGTCTAGTTAGACTGTGGGGCAGAGACTGTCTCTCACTATGTTTATGTGCACTGCAGCACCTCGCACCTGATCTCAGCTGGGGCACCTCGGTGTTACTGTAAGATAAATAACGAGAGACCGTGTAGACAGGGTTGAGGCCTTTTTCCTCAGCAGGCTGTGTAATCCCTAATGCAGAGGAGTTAGTTATTTTCAGAAGCCAGCTCCTGCTCTGACTCACCCCCGTGAAACCTGGCGGAGGCCAACAGGGCTGCCCAGCTGTGACGGAGCAGGATTTGCCTACATGCCACCTCCCCCCTGTGTTAGAAACAGGACACCTTCTTTCCAGATGTAACCAGGCCGGCCCCCTTGGGGTTGGGGGTCGTGCTACAGCCCTCCTGCCTCCGTTTCCTCTCTTGGCCTGTTCAATAAACTCAAAGCCCACTTTTGTCCATTCCGATCCCTTCTCGGGTTCTGCTTTATTAAATTCACCAACATCCCAAATCACGTTTTCAAGGCTAGCCAGGATTCCACGCTAACCAGAAGTTTCTCTTTCTCCTCCCAGGCTTTTCCTGCTTTGCCTCTGTCCTAACTCCCAGGACCCTCTGCTAGAGCCTGCTGTCTCCTAGCAGTCTCCAATCCCAGGACAATCACCCTGGTCGCTCCATGGTCTGGCTCCTTCTGTAATCAGGGGTGGTTAGCTCCAGCCCTTAAAGAGTGAGCTACCCTGTTACACCAGGTTAATTATAAGGCAGTTTCTGCAGTATCTCACTGGTGGTGAAAGGAGTTGGCTGGCTCTTATTCTTCAAGATACTGAAAATTTCCCTCCTCTTTTTTAAAATTTCCCTCCTTAATATTGACCCAGCTTGACACGGGTTTGGTTTCAATCCCATCCCCCGAGACAGAATTGCTAATCAGAACAAGGGGTTCGCCACCCACAGGAACTGTGGATGTCACCGTTATTTTGGGTTTCTTTAACTTTAGAACCTCTCTGCACACCTAATAAATTTACAGCTGCCAAGCACACCCTCAACCTTTATTTTCCCATGGCAAATGGACTGTGTGCTTTTGTTTCTTGGGCCCTGTCTACCCTGGCAAGTCTCTGTGCAGTAAAGCAGCTTTCTGCGCTGTAACGCCCGAGGTGTGCACACTGCCAAGCCACTTGGTGCGCAGAAACCACACAGTTGCAGCGCTGTAAAAAAACCACCCCGACGAGAGGGGTACAGCTTTCTGTGCTGGGATTACAGCGCTGCGATTGGCCTCCGGGAGGTGTCCCACAATGCCTGTTCTTGCCTCTCTGGTCATCGGTTTGAACTCTACTGCCCTGCCTTCAGGTGACCAACCGTGAGCCCCACCCCTTAAATTCCTTGGGAATTGTGAAAGTCCCCTTCCTGTTTGCTCGGTGACGTGTGCAGTGGTCTCAGTGCATCTTTCCAGGTGACCATGCCTGCTTCATGCACCAGGCGATCCCCCGCTTGGAGCAATGCCGAGCTCCTGGACCTCATCAGCATTTGGGGAGAGGAGGCTGTGCAGTCCCAGCTGCGCTCCAGCTGTAGGAATTATGATACCTAGGGACAGATTTCACGATGCAGGATAGAAAAGGGCCATGACCGGGACACACTGCAGTGCAGGGTCGAAGTGAAGGAGCTGCGGAACGCCTACCACAAGGCGGGGGAGGCAAACCGCCGCTCCGGCGCTGACCCACGAGCTGCCAGTTCTACAAATTGCTGAACGTGATATTTGGTGGCGACCCCACCTGCACTGCGAAGGCCACTGTGGATACTTCGGTGGCTCGCGTGCCAGTCAAGAGTGGACCGAGCCAGGAGGAGGAAATCTTGGACGATGATGTGGAGGGGCAGGGGGACTCAGAGGCAGAGGACGACTCGGAGGTCAGAGATGCATGCAGCCAGGAGCTCTTCTCTACCCCAGAGGAGGCTAGCCAGTCACAGCTGTTGGATCTTGTGGTGAAGCGCAAACAGGAGAGGAGGCCCCTGGGTAAGTGGATTTGATTTTGGGAATTGCTGAGGCGAGGTGTTGGGGGCAGGAGGGTTGCAGAAAGCAGGCTTGTGTCTGTATGATGCACGTACCACCACATGCCTACTCTGAGCGGCGGAACAGGGTGTTGATTGACTCCCGCACTTCACGGGAATCTGCCTCAGAGATCTCCACGAAACCCTCATGGAGATACTGGGCAATCCGCTGCCGCAGGTTCTTTGGCAGAGCTGCTTTGTTTCTTGCCCCATTAAGGGTAACTTTCCCGTGCCACTCTGCTGTCACAGGGCGGGGGGGACCATTGCTGCACACAAGCAAGCCACATAGGGGACAGGGTGGAAGCCACAGGCTTGGAGAAGACCCTCCCTTGATTCCCTGCACACCCTCAGTAGCGAGATATCTTCCATAATGAACACAGCCTGTGGAAAGTCTGGGGACAGGAATGATTATCAGGTCCCGCCTACAGTGCTGGCTCTCCCCAAGAGCCACGTGCCCAGTGTACAGCAGGGTCCGGGAAGAGTGACTTACCTGGCCCCCGCGGCTACTCACCATTTTGGGGGTCTTGTGGCTCATGTGTGTTTGCCTGGGATCAGCCAGTTAGTGACAGGTGTGTGAGTACTGGCTGTGTTTTAAAGCACTGAATCAGTGTTCTGTGCATTGCAAACAATACTGCTTCTGTAAAATGTTGCATTTAAACTTCACAGAGATGACCCTGGGAGCCCAGCCTCCCTCTTTATCACCTGCTGAATGGCTGTGCAGAATTAGAAAGGGGCCACGAAGAACTAAGGAGGACTTTCTGCATGACGTTATGATGCACTCCGCGGCCGAAAAACAGGAATTGAAGGAGTGGCGGGACAGCAAGAAGAGGGACCGAAAGGAGAACATGGCACACCAGAATGAAGCCACGGAGCGGCTTAAACGTTATGGAGCGCCAAGCGCACACACTCCAGGCGATACTAGCACTGCAAACCAAGCAGCTCCGCGACCACCTTCCCCTGCAGCCGCTGTCGCAAAACTCTTTCCCATGCACGCCCCCAGACACCACCAACACACTCTTATCAACCTCCTGGCTCCAGTCTGTTCCCGCGGCATTCCACTCCTTCCCTGTCACAGTCCAGCACTGCGGACTCCCAGTACCCTCTGCACTCAACACCCGTCCCTCTGCAGTTTGTCCCAGCTGAAGTTCAGTACCCGCTGCATTGTACTCCAAAGGAGAAGGTTGGATATGATCCCTGGACATACACAAATCTTTAGCCATCCCGGGACCCCACCTCCTCCCTTCCGCCATCTCCATCAGTGCTGGTATGTTTTTTTGTTTGATTCTCTCCTCCAGTTGTTGTTTTTTAATAAAATAATTGTGTTGGTTTTAATGAAATCTTTATTCTATTAATTGAAAGCAAACAGAGCCCTGCAAAGCAACAATTATCTTGAACCTTCATATTGCATCGGCTGCACCAATCACAATCACCTCTTAGCATTACAAGCACTGCAATCCTGAACATAGCAACAAATATTAGTGGCTTTCAGCTTCAAATTGCTGCCTCAAGGCATCCCTGATCCTTATGGCCCCGTGCTGCACCTCTCTAATAGCCCTGGTCTCTGGCTGTTCAAATTCAGCCTCCAGGCACTGAGCCTCAGTGGTCCAGCCCAGAGTGAAGCTTTCACCCTTCCCTTCACAAATATTATGCAGCGTACAACACACGGCAATAAGCATAGGAATATAGTCATCAGCCAGGTCCAGCTTCCCATAGAGGCAGCGCCAGCGGGCCTTTAAACGGCCAAAAGCACACTCAACAGTCATTCTGCACTGGCTCAGCCTCTTGTTGAACTGTTCCTTGCGGCTGTCAAGGTGCCCCGTTTATGGCTTCATAAGCCACGGCATTAAGGGGTAGGCAGGGTCTCCCAGGATCACAATGGGCATTTCGACTTCCCCTATGGTGATCTTCTGATTTGGGAAGAAAATCCCTGCTTGCAGCTTCCTGAACAGGCAGTGTTCTGAAAGATGCATGCGTCATGCACCTTTCCGGACCAGCCTGCATTAATGTCCGTGAAACGCCCACGGTGATCCACAAGCGCCTGGAGAACCATTGAGAAATACCCCTTGCGATTAATGTACTCGGTGGCTAGGTGGTCTGGTGCCAGAATTGGAATGTGCGTGCCATCTATCGCCCCTCTGCAGTTAGGGAAGCCCATTTGTGCAAAGCCATCCACGATGTCACGCATGTTGCCCAGAATCACGGTCTTTCAGAACAGGATGCAATTAATGGCCCTGCACACGTCCATCAACATGACTCCAACGGTCGACTTTCCCACTCTGAGCTGGCTAGCGACCAATCAGTAGCAGTCTGGAGTAGTCAGCTTCCACAGTGCAATCGCCACGCGCTTCTCCAACGGCAGGGCAGCTCTCATTCTCGTGTCCTTGCACCGCAGGGCTGGGGCGAGCTCATCACACAGTTCCATGAATGTGGCTTTCCTCGCCCGAAAGCTCTGCAGCCACCGCTCGTCATCCCAGACGTGCATCACGATGTGATCCCACCACTCAGTGCTTGTTTTCCAAGCCCAGAAGCAGCATTCCACTGTGGTCAGCACCTCCGTGAATGCCACAAGCATTCTCGTGTCGTAGCTAGTACGCGTGGCGAGATCAATGTCGCACTCCTCTTGCCTTTGTAGTTTAAGGAATAACTCCACTGCCACTCGTGACGTGTTAGTGAGAGCGAGCAGCATCCCGGTCAACAGTTCAGGATCCATTCCTGCAGACCGAAGAAGCAGAGCAGAGCACGCAGTACACAAACCATTGAAAGATGGTGCCAAATGCAGACGAAAGCACAGGGATTGCTGGGATGCGAAGCAATGCATCACGGGGCATTGGGACAGGACCCAGGATGCCCCGCAACCCCCTCCGCCTTCCCACAACTCTTAGCGGCAGAAGAGGAAGAGGTGCTCTGTGGGATAGCTACCCAGAGTGCACCCCTCCGAATACCGCTGCAAGTGCTACAAGTGTGAACACACTATTGCGCAGGTAGCTAACAGTGTGAACACACAACAGCAGTTTCCCTTCAGCACTCATGCGTCTGACGGAGTGGGTATTCACCCACGAAAGCTTATGCTCCAATACGTCTGTTTCTCTGTTAGTCTATAAGGTGCCACAGGACTCTTTGTTGCTTTTTACACTCTCTGAGTGGCGCTGTAACTCTGCCAGTGTAGACATACCCTTAGACACCTCACTGTGTGTAATTCTAAACCTTTCTCCAAATCATGAGTCAGTTTTTCTTTCCTTAAGCAGCACACCAAGCCATGGGAAAATAAACCCCTCTTAAAGCTCTCTTTTGCCATGATGCCTGCAATAAACTCAACACTGGTTAGGCAGCTGGTGTGCTGACACCACAGACTATCATGCTGACCAGTATCATCTCACTGTTTCCTGGTATTCCTCCATCTGTCTGTATACGCTTGTTGTAGCTTGGCTTATCCTTGAATTGTAAATTCTTTGGGGGGGGGCAGAAACCATCTTTTTGCTCTGTGTTTGTACAGAACCTAACACAATGGGACCCTGGTCCGTGACGTGGGCTCCTAGGTGATACCACCATAGAAATAATAAGTAACGGATACCTTGTAATTGACAAATCCTATAAGAACTGCATAGCCTGGTCCCCAAGACATCTGACCACAAAATCTTGTGTGTCTTTGGCAGCTCAAGAGAATTTACAGCAATGACAATGGAATATTCCATGTGACAAACTTCTACAACATATGCCAGATTCTGAACTCGCTTTCATTGTGATTCCAGCGGCTTCACATGGTTTTGAATAGGAAACAGGGATCGGTCCTTCCATCATAAACGTTGGGTATGGACTTAACAGGCTCGATTTGACTTGTTAATTGTGACTAGCTGGTCTGGAGGAGGGGAGTGAGGAAATGAGATTTTTTTTCCCCCCATCACCTTTGACCCCTCGTTTCATGCCCATCCATGTCGGGGCTACCGGAATATTAGCTAGCACACGGGCTAGATGCTGTTATAGGGAGCAAGGGAGGGAAGGGAAGGATGGAGAGTAGGTGGAACTAGGGCTCCGCCTCCCCTGCTCCGTCACTGGCCATAGGGTGACCAGACAGCAAGTGTGAAAAATCGGGACGGGGATGGGGGATAATAGGAACCTATATAAGAAAAAGACCCCAAAATCAGGACTGTCCCTATAAAATCGGGACATCTGGTCACCCTAACTGGCCAGCAGAGCTGGTTGGCTGGCTGCACCTGGGGAAAGTATGGTGCACTCTGAAAAGGAGGGGTGTGGGGAATTGCAAATTACTCCTGCTTCAGTGCAACAAAGGTGTCTTGGGAGGAAGTGTGCCTCTGAGGAATGCCCTCCGACGTCTGGCCCTTGTTCTGCTTCTCAGGAGGTGGAAATCCCCAAGCAGGAGCTAAGATAATGAACCAGAATGCAGCTCATTCTCCAGCAAAGAAAAAGACAACCTGTGCTCCTCTTTATCAATCAGCATTTGCCATTCAGAAGGAGTTCTCCACAGAGCCAGAGCTCCTGGGTTAGTCTAAGAATAGCTGGATGCTTTACAGGAAGATAGCTGTAGATTTGCACAATTCCATCCCCAAGGATTAGCAGCGCAACTGTAACGATGGATAAGCCGGAAGCGTTATTTCCTGCATTACCTTCCACAGTGTCTGAGCGCTTTCAGCAGGACTGGAGGACAGCCAGAAATATTCGCTTGTGTCAGCTACAGAACGCGTGATGCTCGGAGAGGTGCATTACGGGCCCGAGCCAATGCCTCCAGGAGAAGGGGGTCCCATTGACTGCGGTGGGTGTTGGATCACATCCAAGGTGCGGTGTCCAGTAACATTAGGAATAGGTCCTACCTGGAAGTCGGAGCTCCTCCCCAGAGCAGCTTACCCTTACATAAGACTAGCCCCATGCCACCGTGCCCTGCTCTGAGCACAACACATGAGTTAAAGCACCAGCAGCTTCCTGGAATAAAACTCACTTCTCCATTCAGCTGGTCATATTTCACTTGTCAGAAGGCCCCTAGCCCGCTGGTCCTCCACTGAGCATTTCAGGAAAGACAGCGCAGGCATGATCAGAGCCTGGGAATGTAAAAACACCAGCAGGGGGGAAAAGCCTCCCATGTCTGAATAACCCTTTCAGCCTTATCACAGCGACACAATAAAGGGCACACCAAGCCCCATTTCTCTCTCCTTTGCAGCTGGGGAGGGGGAAGTGGGTCAGACCTCACACAGGTTTTTGAGGTTTGATTTCCTTTATGTTGCTCATGGTAGAAAAAAAATCCCTGTCAAGGAGTCAGTTACAGGCTTACAGCTCCCTGATTTGGGGCTTGAAACACCCATTGACTTGAATGGAGCAGGATCAAGCTCTTGGGTCGAGACAGCATCCATTATAGCACCAGTGCTCTGGTCCATCCCGAACACATCCCCTCCCTGGCGTTCCCATGTGACAGGTGCCGGGGAGCCACCTCTATCGGAATTAGACCAGGGGAAAGTTCCTCTTCACAAGGAGAATTCGCTGCTGGCCGTTTATAGCCGGAATCCAGCCCCTTTGTGCCACCCCAGGCATGGAAAAGGGGCCGGATCGATTTTTCAAACTCAGTTTCCAGAGCAAGCAAAGTGTCGCTGACCAGTCTGAGAATGTTTTTGATAACATGAGTGATTAAAAAAATTAGCAACAAGTTTTGAAATGAAGGAAAAAAACCCACAAATTTTGGATCCAAACCCTGGTAGATGGAAACAACTTTGCAATTTTGATCTTTTTGGTGACTCCCGCTTTTCCCCCCGCTCTCAATTTTTCAACCAGCTGTAGGGTGGGATCACAAGGGAGAACCTGGCCTTGACGCCTTTATTGCTACAGAAATATAGTCTGCACTGAAACATTTCAAGGAAATCTTATCTATGTGCACAGAGGCGCACACACGCTCACAGAGAAAAATAAATAAAAGTCAACACACGCGCCAATTGTAGGACACATTTCTTTGAACGATCCCATTTGACACGTTACATTTTCAGGCCTATCTCACGAAATCAAATGACTGCAAATAGACATGAAAATAGGAGCTTTTTCAGAAGCCTATTCCTGACCTCAGAAAACGCTTTACAATATGTATATAATCATATTGCATAATCCAGCATGGCCTGGCTCACACACCAGCCATCTGAGGATGTCTGACAGCAGCTTTGGAACAAAGGGCTGCCAAGGGCTAGCGTTCCAAAGGGCACTGCCACAGGAAACAAGATGTTTAAACAGATGCTGGGAAGAATCAAGGATCCTGGCTGCAGGCCATGAAATTCAAGAGGTCATAAATGTGGAGACAGGAAGTTAAAAAAAAAAAAAAAAAAAAAGGATGGTGGGGGGAGGGGGGTCGCAAGAGCAGAGGGATGAAAGAAAGCCAAGTATGGGAGTTGGAAGCACGTCTCGGTAACAGGGGGCCAGATTACTGCCTTTTGATCCATGCCTGAAGAGAGGGAGTAATGCGCAGGTTCTCACCCCACGCATGCCAAAGGAGGCCAGTCCACCCCTGCAATAGCGTCCTACTGCTACGAGTTCAGGGTTTGGCAGGCTGGGGGCAGGACCGGGGGACATGTCTCACCCCCCGGTGCTCAGGAGAGAATCCCTGGAACTGTGATGCAGCTGTGAGGATCATCCAATTAAACTGCGTCCAGGAGCGCGCTAGGACTAGGAGAATCCTTAGTGAACATGCTGCTGGGAAATAGGAGCAGAACTGCAGGGGCCGATGCTACTATGGAGGTACAAGGGCTGTGTATGGATCACCCTGTGTCCCTTCCACAGGAACCCCAAGATCCCCGCAGAGCTTGGGAAGTTGTCCAGAAAAATTGCTTTTTCTGCAGGGGGCAAACCTTGTCCTCTTGGAGTTGACTGCCCCTGAGTGGGCACCACCCCAACCGGCCCAGTGGAATTAGGAAACTGGGGAAGGAAAATTGAGATGACTTGCACGTTAACCCGTTCCAGAGACGAAATGAAAAATAACAGCAGCTGGGGCCCCAGCCATTTAACGCACTGGCCTTTTTCTGTTCTGAAGATTCGTGCTGAGCCACGGAGCAGAGGCACATTCATTCTAAGTGCTGCCAGTCCCTTCTTGTCGGGAATACCGAACAGCAGAAGGACATTGTTGACACGCATTGAGACAGGACAGGATAATGAGCAAAGGCCTTTGGTCGCACTGCACGGCGTCATCAGCCAACCGTACCATTCTGCTAACGATTCCAGGCATTCTCTGCAAGATCATCACAGTGCAAGACAGTGTGGGCACTGCAAGGAACGGGGCTGAAAGCCACGGGTAGGGCTTTGCAGGAACAAGGAGTGGGCCTCAGAGGGTGCATGTACACTGCAGCCAGGGGTGTGAACGGCAGCTTGGGGAGATGCACCTGTGCCGTGGCTTCCTCGCTTCTGTAGTTTATAAGCTAGCTAGAATACAGCTAGCGTGGATACATCTAGCCATTCACAACCCCAGCTGTAAGGCAGACGTATCTGTAGGCCATGTCTAAACTTTTCTTTTTTCTCCCCCGATGTCACACTGTTGCTGCCACCGGTTCATCTCTAGCAGAGGCTGCAGCCGTGGGAGTGCTCACGGAGGGTACAGAGAGCCATCAGCGTGCTGCTTCAAATGGCTCTGCTCAGGGTTAGCCAAAGCGACGCATGAAAAGCCAGCCAGAACCCGTCAGAAAAGGGAAAAACTTTTTGTTAACAATGTAAGTGATCACTGGGGGCTTTTGTTGAGAAACGTTGTGGTTGAATATTTCCCAGATAGCCTCCTTTTCCTGCGTGCGTCACTCTATGCACGAGCATAAAGCACTCTCTGACTTTCTTAAGGAAACTCCATCAAAAGTAGAATTGCTCAGTTGGTTGACTTCCATAATTGATGACAGGTCATTTCAGAGGCCTAGAACATGAGCTCTCGGTGGGTGAATAGGAACAAGACATCCAAAAATCCCTGTGAGAAACACAAATGGGGAACGGACCAGAACAGTGCCAGCTTCCCCAAACTGCCATGTCCGAACCTTGAACTGGAGGGGTCACTTCTAGAGACACCGTAGTTCAGGTTCCATCAGAAACGGACCTGAGCCAAAATCCTGGTTCAGAACACGCCTGTTTGAAACTAGATCTCAGCTTGGCCACTGGCTCTTTCCTCTCAAATGGTCTAAACCAAGAGGAAGTTCATATCCAGAATCAGATCCAAACTTCAGGACCTGACCTTTTCCTATATGGTCCATGGCCCATTCAGCCACTGGCCTCTCTGCTTAGACTGCCAAGGAGGGGACTGATTTGTGACAGTGGTTTGTAATAACAATGCTTAGTCACCCACAACTGAGCTGGGCTGGAACAGAACCAGCGTTCAACCATTTCCCCTCCCTGGATAGGCCCCTCACCCTGCTGAAAAGTCCCCTGGATAAGTTTCCCCCCAACTCCCAAATAGTGGGGAGCTGCAAGGGAGAGGCTTCCCTCTTTCAGAGCCTTGTCGCAGCAGCAGAATTGAGCCAGACACAACTGCCTGTCTCACTCAAACCAGGGCCGGCTCCAGGGTTTTTGCCGCCCCAAGCAGCAGGGGANACACGCCTGTTTGAAACTAGATCTCAGCTTGGCCACTGGCTCTTTCCTCTCAAATGGTCTAAACCAAGGGGAAGGTCATATCCAGAATCAGATCCAAACTTCAGGACCTGACCTTTTCCTATATGGTCCTTGGCCTCATTCAGCCACTGGCCTCTCTGCTTAGACTGCCAAGGAGGGGACTGATTTGTGACAGTGGTTTGTAATAACAATGCTTAGTCACCCACAACTGAGCTGGGCTGGAACAGAACCAGCGTTCAACCATTTCCCCTCCCTGGATAGGCCCCTCACCCTGCTGAAAAGTCCCCTGGATAAGTTTCCCCCCAACTCCCAAATAGTGGGGAGCTGCAAGGGAGAGGCTTCCCTCTTTCAGAGCCTTGTCGCAGCAGCAGAATTGAGCCAGACACAACTGCCTGTCTCACTCAAACCAGGGCCGGCTCCAGAGTTTTTGCCGCCCCAAGCGGCAGGGGGAAAAAGAAAAAAAGAAAAAAGCCGCGATCGCGATCGGCGGCACTTCAGCGGCAGCTGCACCGCGCCGCGTTCTTCTTCAGCGGCACTTCAGCGGCAGCTGCACCGCGCCGCTTTCTTCTTCAGCGGCACTTCAGCGGCAGCTGCACCGCGCCGCTTTCTTCTTCGCCGGCAGCTCCACCGCGCCGCTTTCTTCTTCGCCGGCAGCTCCACCGCGCCGCTTTCTTCTTCGGCGGCACTTCAGCGGCAGCTCCACCGCGCCGCTTTCTTCTATGGCGGCAGCTGCGCCGCGCCGCTTTCTTCTTTGGCGGCATCTCCGCTGCGCCGCTTTCTTCTTCGCCGGCATCTCCGCCGCGCCGCTTCCTTCTTCGCCGGCAGCTCCACTNTCGCAGCAGCAGAATTGAGCCAGACACAACTGCCTGTCTCACTCAAACCAGGGCCGGCTCCAGAGTTTTTGCCGCCCCAAGCGGCAGGGGGAAAAAGAAAAAAAGAAAAAAGCCGCGATCGCGATCGGCGGCACTTCAGCGGCAGCTGCACCGCGCCGCGTTCTTCTTCAGCGGCACTTCAGCGGCAGCTGCACCGCGCCGCTTTCTTCTTCAGCGGCACTTCAGCGGCAGCTGCACCGCGCCGCTTTCTTCTTCGCCGGCAGCTCCACCGCGCCGCTTTCTTCTTCGGCGGCACTTCAGCGGCAGCTGCACCGCGCCGCTTTCTTCTTCAGCGGCACGTCAGCGGCAGCTGCACCGCGCCGCTTTCTTCTTCGGCGGCAGCTGCTCCGCGCCGCTTTCTTCTTCGCCGGCACCTCCGCCCCGCCGCTTTCTTCTTCGGCCGCAGCGCCGCCGCGCCGCTTCCTTCTTCGCCGGCATCCCCCCCGCGCCGCTTCCTTCTTCGCCGGCATCCCCCCCGCGCCGCTTCCTTCTTCGCCGGCATCCCCCCCGCGCCGCTTCCTTCTTCGCCGGCAGCTGCGCCGCGCCGCTTCCTTCTTCGGCCGCAGCTCCGCCGCCCCGCTTCCTTCTCCGGCCGCAGCTCCGCCGCGCCGCTTTCCTCTTCGCCGGCAGCCCCGCCGCGCCGCTTTCTTCTATGGCGGCAGCTGCGCCGCGCCGCTTTCTTCTTCGGCGGCAGCTCCTCCGCGCCGCTTTCTTCTTCGGACGCAGCTGCGCCGCGCCGCTTTCTTCTTCGCCGCCAGCGCCGCCGCGCCGCTTCCTTCTTCGCCGGCAGCTCCGCCGCGCCGCTTCCTTCTTCGTCGGCAGCTCCGCCGCGCCGCTTTCTTCTTCGGCGGCATCTCCGCCGCGCCGCTTTCTTCTTCGGCCGCAGCTCCGCCGCGCCGCTTCCTTCTTCGCCGGCAGCTCCGCCGCGCCGCTTTCTTCTTCGCCGGCAGCTGCGCCGCGCCGCTTCCTTCTTCGGCGGCAGCTCCGCCGCGCCGCTTTCTTCTTTGGCAGCACTTCAGCCAAGGGACCCACCGCCGAAGACCCGGACGTGCCGCCCCTTCCGCTTGGCTGCCCCAAGCACCTTCTTGCTGCGCTGGTGCCTGGAGCCGGCCCTGGCGCAAAGTGCCAATGCCGGGCGCTCATTTCTCCGGCCCAATGTCACTGCCACTGCACAGACATGCCCACTTACCATCCGGCAGCAGCTAAAGCAGGGGGTTCTCCAACTGGGGGTCAGGACCCCTCAGGGGGTCGCGAGGTTATTACATGGGGGGTCGCAAGCTGTCAGCCTCCACCGCAAACCCCGCTTTGCCTCCAGCTTTTATAATAGTGTTAAATACAATAAAAGTGTTTTGAATTTATAAGGGGGGGTCGCACTCATAAGTTTGCTGTGTGCAGGGCCGACGCAACCCATTAGGTGACCTAGGCGGTCGCCTAGGGCACTAACATTTGGGGGGCACCGGCGCCCCGGTCGTCGGCGGTATTTTGGGGGCGGGGCCTTCCGCCGCCTCTGTCGGGGGCGGCATTTCGGGGGCGGGACCTTCCACCGCCTAGGGCGGCGCTCCTGGCTGTGTGAAAGGGGTCATCAATACAAAAGTTTGAGAACCACTGAGCTAAAGGCTATCCGATGTTAAATTGCTCCGTGAGAACTTGTGTGCCGAGCGACACTGGATTGTCAGAGAGCAGCAGTGGAAGAAGGCCAAGGAACGGGGCGAGGGGGTGGCTGATATTTCTAGGACTGGCCGTTCATTTTTCAGTGACGTTACTCCTCCTCTGCAGTGGCGGAGGGCCCTGGAGACAGTGCAAACAGTCTCATGCTGCATTTCACCCCCCGCCCCCTTGTTGGGAATGTGGCGCTGCTTCTGCCCACTCAGCCAAAGGCTTCTTTGCTTTCAGGCTATTGCACTTACCCAGGCTCCAGCTTCTTTCAAGGTATTCTGTCCCTTTTCCCAGGTCTGGTTCCTGATTTCTTCCTCCCCCGTGTCACCTGGCATTGAATTCTGCTGGTAGTTTGCCCCCGCAGCATAGATCCAGCTTGTGCAAATACTGTTGCTTGTCCAGCTTTTTTGCCCTGATATATAATGGTTTCCCGACCTGTGCACCAGCAGCTCCTGGCAGCATGGATAAATGATGCAGGAACACCACCTATCAGGCCTGGGGCAGAAGCAGCTAGAAAGAGCCAGCCCAGGTATCTGTTTTGCAGGTCATAGAATCATAGAATATCAGGGTTGGAAGGGACCTCAGGAGGTCATCTAGTCCAACCCCCTGCTCAAAGCAGGACCTAATCCCAACTAAATCATCCCAGCCAGGGCTTCGTCAAGCCTGACCATAAAAACTTCTAAGGAAGGAGATTCCACCACCTCCCTAGGTAACCCATTCCAGTGCTTCACCACCCTCCTAGTGAAAAAGTTTTTCCTAATATCCAACCTAAACCTCCCCCACTGCAACTTGAGACCATTTCTCCTTGTTCTGTCATCTGGTACCACTGAGAACAGTCTAGATCCATCCTCTTTGGAACCCCCTTTCAGGTAGTTGAAAGCAGCTATCAAATCCCCCCTCATTCTTCTCTTCTGCAGACTAAACAATCCCAGTTCCCTCAGCCTCTCCTCATAAGTCATGTGCTCCAGCCCCCTAATCATTTTTGTTGCCCTCCGCTGGACTCTTTCCAATTTTTCCACATCCTTCTTGTAGTGTGGGGCCCAAAACTGGACACAGTACTCCAGGTGAGGCCTCACCAATGTCGAATAGAGGGGAACGATCACGTCCCTCGATCTGCTGGCAATGCCCCTACTTATACAGCCCAAAATGCCGTTAGCCTTCTTGGCAACAAGGGCACACTGTTGACTCATATCCAGCTTCTCGTCCACCGTAACCCCTAGGTCCTTTTCTGCAGAACTGCTGCCTAGCCACTCGGTCCCTAGTCTGTAACAGTGCATGGGATTCTTCCGTCCTAAGTGCAGGACTCTGCACTTGTCCTTGTTGAACCTCATCAGGTTTCTTTTGGCCCAATCCTCTAATTTGTCTAGGTCCCTCTGTATCCTATCCCTACCCTCCAGCGTATCTACCACTCCTCCCAGTTTAGTGTCATCTGCAAATTTGCTGAGAGTGCAGTCCACGCCATCCTCCAGATCATTAATGAAGATATTGAACAAAACCGGCCCCAGGACCGACCCTTGGGGCACTCCACTTGAAACCGGCTGCCAACTAGACATGGAGCCGTTGATCACTACCCGTTGAGCCCGACGATCTAGCCAGCTTTCTATCCACCTTATAGTCCATTCATCCAGCCCATACTTCTTTAACTTGCCGGCAAGAATACTGTGGGAGACCGTATCAAAAGCTTTGCTAAAGTCAAGGAATAACACATCCACTGCTTTCCCCTCATCCACAGACCCAGTTATCTCCTCATAGAAGGCAATTAGGTTAGTCAGGCATGACTTGCCCTTGGTGAATCCATGCTGACTGTTCCTGATCACTTTCCTCTCCTCTAAGTGCTTCAGAATTGATTCCTTGAGGACCTGCTCCATGATTTTTCCAGGGACTGAGGTGAGGCTGACTGGCCTGTAGTTCCCCGGATCCTCCTTCTTCCCTTTTTTAAAGATGGGCACTACATTAGCCTTTTTCCAGTCATCCGGGACCTCCCCCGATCGCCATGAGTTTTCAAAGATAATGGCCAATGGCTCTGCAATCACATCCGCCAACTCCTTTAGCACCCTCGGATGCAGCGCATCCGGCCCCATGGACTTGTGCTCGTCCAGTTTTTCTAAATAGTCCCGAACCACTTCTTTCTCCACAGAGGGCTGGTCACCTTCTCCCCATACTGTGCTGCCCAGTGCAGCAGTCTGGGAGCTGACCTTGTTCGTGAAGACAGAGGCAAAAAAAGCATTGAGTACATTAGCTTTTTCCACATCCTCGGTCACTAGGTTGCCTCCCTCATTCAGTAAGGGGCCCACACTTTCCTTGACTTTCTTCTTGTTGCTAACATACCTGAAGAAACCCTTCTTGTTACTCTTAACATCTCTTGCTAGCTGCAACTCCAAGTGTGATTTGGCCTTCCTGATTTCACTCCTGCATGCCTGAGCAATATTTTTATACTCCTCCCTGGTCATTTGTCCAATCTTCCACTTCTTGTAAGCTTCTTTTTTGCATTTAAGATCAGCAAGGATTTCACTGTTTAGCCAAGCTGGTCGCCTGCCATATTTACTATTCTTTCTACACATCGGGATGGTTTTTTCCTGCAACCTCAATAAGGATTCTTTAAAATACAGCCAGCTCTCCTGGACTCCTTTCCCCCTCATGTTATTCTCCCAGGGGATCCTGCCCATCAGTTCCCTGAGGGAGTCAAAGTCTGCTTTTCTGAAGTCCAGGGTTCGTATTCTGCTGCTCTCCTTTCTTCCTTGTGTCCGGATCCTGAACTCTACCATCTCATGGTCACTGCCTCCCAGATTCCCATCCACTTTTGCTTCCCCTACCAATTCTTCCCGGTTTGTGAGCAGCAGGTCTAGAAGAGCTCTGCCCCTAGTTGGTTCCTCCAGCACTTGCACCAGGAAATTGTCCCCTACACTTTCCAAAAACTTCCCTGGATTGTCTGTGCAGCTGTCCCAACTTTCCTTTTTGAAAGGGGAGTCCAAACCCGTGCTGTGCTAGGTTAGTTTGTCCCTTGTGGAGATGCAGGGACGGCTATGGGGCTCTTGGATGGGTGAGCTGCATCTCCTGTGCACTGCAGAGTCCAACTGTGTGAGGTACCTTCGTGTTTCTGTACAGCAGGATTTGGGGGCTGAGATAGGGCTCAGCACAGTGAAGAATGGGACAAAACCAGTGGCCCATTGGTGGATGCCAGTAACGAGCCCAGAGCAACCTTTGGAGATGATTCCCCAACCCCCACTCCACAGCTGCGCAGTGCCCCTGTACCAGGCCTACCTATCTTGGCCTGGCACAAACTGTGTGACCTTAAGAAGGTGCCAACACTTTTGAGGGCTACTGCAGTGGTAAATCAAGCCCAATAGCTGCGCCTGGATTAGTAAACCCAGTTTCTTGGATTGTTGGGGAATAGGTTAAAATAGCGTCAACGAACCTGAGTCCCAGGAGAGGGTAGCTTAGAAAGACACAAGGGAAACTGCCTACAGCACATACCGGCATGTCAATCATGCATGCCAATGCATACTCACCCTCCTTGAGCAGTGTCGCGTCCCTTTCTAACTCTTACCAGGCATGCCAGTTAGTGATGGGGGAATCCCAAAGGTTTGCAGGGTCAGCTGGAATAAGCAGCCAGTTTGACAATGCTTCATCTGATCCCCTTGTGTCTGTCTTATTAGGCTGGAAATCTCACAAGGACAGGTTTGCTCATGAGCTCACGAGTGCGTCTTGGTTTTGGACGGGCCAGAAATAACCTGAAAGCACCCTTCCCCGCAGCATCTTCCTTGCTGGATAGAACCAAAAAGCACCACGAGATGGAAAAAAAATTAAAATGAGAGAGGAAAATGTTAACCAATATTTTTCAAAGCTCAAAAAAAAACAATGGTTAGAGTCGTTGGCTAAAGTTTGCAGGTTGATCATGGTTTATCCAGAGCAGTTCATGCTTCTTTAGTGTTGTTATGCTGTACGACAATGTGTTGGAACAGAGAGGCTGGAAACACGGAGAGGGGGTTAATTTGGTAGAAACCTCTGGCATGGGTTCTCAGCCCCATGCCCAACAAGTGGGTGAGGTATAGAGTGAGTCCAAAAAGTAGAAAAGCTATGTCCCACACCTACACACACATAAATATATCAACATTAAAGGGGATTTCTATTTTGCAGGGTTTGAAACAGATTTTTTTTTTTCAAAATATTTTTTGAAAGCTGTTGAAATTTAGAAGGCATGTGTTGTTTTTTTTCTTTTCCCAGGGAGCAGAAATGATGTGACGTCAGTGACCCATCATCATGAATAACAAGTAAGTAAATAAATCATAATGAATAGTGTTCTGGTCGATGTCACCAGGTGGCACTGTTAAACATAGTCCCCATAGTCTTGTTCTTAATGTGGTCCAGGCTTGGGAAGACCTGCTGTGTTGTTAATGTAGCGTGTGATGCAAGGTTCTGGGTTCTGGCAAGCAACAAGTGACTTTTTTTTCTGACCTGGATTCTGATTAGGGTCAGCTGTGGAGGCAGAGTTGCTCCTTGAGAGCTGGCACAGGTGCTGGGCTGTGAGTCTTGGAAGTAGGGGTTGGCTTGCATGCTGTTTGTGACCATCTCTGTTCCAGGCCGGGTTTATATAGTGTAAATGAAACAACTTAAACTTACAACGTTCCCAGACTCTGTGTCACTAATTTCTCCTTCACTGGGAAAACTGACCTGCAAGGCCCCGGAAATCCACTACTGCCCATTAGTTTGCAAACATACCTGAGCTAGAGTTGTTCGCTCAACCTGTCCATCCAATATTTACAAATAATGCACTAAAAAAGAAAAAAATGAGGATGAGTTTGCAAATGATTCATGAACTGAAAAAGTATTGTATTTCCAATGAATATTCTATACACCAGATACATAGATCTTCCAATGGATGTATCTGTCTGTCTATATTGCATATGAAAAGTAAACAAGCTAGATAACTACTGCAAGGCTACTTCAGTTCTGGAAGGTATTTATTAAAGCTGCTCTGTAGTTTGGGACTTGCCCTGGAGTCTTTCTTGAGAAGAGCATTTCATTGTTTTCATACCTATCAAACCACATCTTCTCAAGGAGCTACAGTTTCACCCAGTTTCACCCATTTGCTCATTTTCCTGGAAAAGGATGTGTTCTGACGTGTGCCTGGTATATGTTATGAAATTGGGGTAGGATGTCGTTCATTTCCTCCAGACCCAAAGGAAACAGTATACGGAAAGCTTTTGTTGTTGTCATCAGCTTCTTGTATTTGTGGTGAACGATTCTGCCTAGTGAATTTCTAGTCATTGCTGCCTCTGCCCATGCTTATAACTGTAACAGCTTATCAAGCAAGACTCTGACTCTAAGAGCAAATACGAGATAACAGGCTTGCAGCACTAGAACCTCTGGCAAGAAATATGCTAAAGCGAGACTCAGACTTTACCTTCCTTGTCACTAACACCATGACTCAGAAGCGTAGCCGCGAATCCAGCTGACAAACCATTTTACTGCAAGGACCCAGCTAACAGTCGGGCGGGGAAGATTTTTATCTCCTGTACATTTGAGTTATTTGGGGATTTTATCTACAGCGGTTTGAGCTGGAGCAAACCCCCTCCTCTTCCCGTGTCCAGCATCAGCAGTCAGATTGCAATAACGCCCAGGCACGGTATAATGGCTGTATGTCTTCTGCCTGTCCTACAGACACTACGAGCAAGGTTGTTCTTCTAGCACAGAGCCGAGTAAAGAGGGGTGCAGAGGGGCACTGCCCCACCAGGAGGCATTGTGCCTTAGACTCACAGTGTCTTCTGGGTTGCACAGGGCAGCGGGGTGGGGTTAGTACTGGAAGTAATTGGCTACCCCTGTCAGGGGTGTAACACACCCTCCCCAGGCCCCCAATCAGCTCCATTTGCCAATGTGTCGTGAGGTGGCACTATGTCTTTGCTGCTCCCTGCTTCTCCCCGCCTCCTCTCTGCCCACTTGCCATCCCCGCAAGGGGAAAGTATCTGAAGAACCTCCTTGTATTTCCCCAAAAGCCAGGGCACAAATATGGCTGGCTCGTAAGTGGGCCCCCAACCCTGCCCCCGCCTCGCCCCCCTAGGTCCAAGCTGAGGTGCATCAGAGGGACAGCCATGCATTAGCATTTTGGGACAAGCCCGGGAAATAATTTTTCCCACTCCCCCAGACATAGCTGATCCCTGCCCGCCATAATCACATCACCATGCCCAGGGCCAGCCTCAGGGTTTGGGAGGGGCTTAGTGAGGTGGGTCTTTAGGGCACACTGACTCGCTGTACATCAAAAAGTGTGTGTGCGTGGGGGGGAGGGGGTAATCTCTAAGGCCCCTGCCCAGCCTCCTGCTGCAGAGTCTTTACATCAAGAATTGGGGACTTCAACAGCTGAGTCGAGGGAGAGAATTATCCCAGGAGTGGGTGGGTCGGCTTTTGTGGCCTGCGTCATGGGGGAGGTCAGACTAGATGATCATAATGGTCCCTTCTGACCTTAAAGTCTATGAGCCTATGAGATGGAGCCCCGGTGCTTCCCCTTTTCCGTACACTGAGCAGCTGCTGGTGAGAGCTTCGGGGCAGGAACAAGGGTCCTCATCAGGGTGCGTATTGGGCACTTCCAGAATGCAAATCATAAATACTCCTGATCATTGGGCAGAGGAAAGCTGAGCAGGGGGTCAAGGCTCTGGGACTGAGCCAAAAGAGTCGGGGGTACCAGCCTTTAGAGAGTGCTGCTATAGTTACCGCCTTCCCCAGTGCTCTAGCTGGGGGGAAAACCTGCCCCCAGCCCTTCAGCACAGGCTCCGGAGTGCATTGAAAAGGAAGTTCTAGTGCCTGCCGGGGCCTCGGCCTCTCCTGTGGTCCAGGGAGCATGGCCTCCTGGAGCTCGCGGCAGCAATGCAGAAGGTTGCTGTGGGACAGACCAGGCAGTGGGGTGATAGTGTAGTGTAGTCAGTGGGGTCCCAACGGTGGAGCTGAGGCTGTGGAATTGGCTGAGGAGTAGCTCTCTGACGGTGCTTTGGGAGAGGCTTTTAAGGAAGGTGAGGGGTTATTTCCTCTCCCCCATCCGAACGGCATGAGCAAACCCTGTGCAAACCCCACTCACTCAGTCAGTGCGCTAGGGCTGAGATCTGGAGAGGACAGTGTGCTCTGGGCACTGGATTGGGCAGCAGGAGACCAGGACCGTATTCCTGACTCTGCTGCTGCCCTGCTGAGGGACCTTTTCATTTCTCCCCTCAGTCTTTGGCTGCCTCGTCTATTCAAACTGTCAACTCTTCAAGGCAGAGCCTGTCTTTCAATACTCTGTCTGTGCCTACCCCAGTGGGGCGCTGTCTAAGTGGCAGGCCCCTTTAAGGGGAAATGGGTGCCATCATTCGCTGCCTCCCAGCATGAGGGAGCAGGACTAATGGTGTCAGGGACTAGCCTCATGAACAGCTGGACCTCGTAAAAATGGGGGCAGGGGAGAGGAGACTACAGGAATCAAGTCAGGCTCCTGTAGGAGGCGCTGAGGTAGGGGGCTATAAAAAGCAGGAAAGTCCCAGGGGGAAGCGGCCAGAGTCAAGGCAGTAGGAACCTGCTAGGAAAAAGGGTCTCCAGGAGAAAGCCCTGAGAGGCCATGCTCAGCTGACCGAGTAGGGAAAGCCCAGAAGTGGCTAAAATGGCCGCTAACAATGGAGCCCAGAGGGCAGACTGGCAAGTAGGCCAACCGGAGCGGAAGAACCATTTGTTTGGAGGTTGGTTTGGACTTTTATTACCCCGGGAGGGGAGTGAAGTTGAAAGATGACCTGGCTGGGGGCTGGACCATGAAAGCTGCAGGCTACTGCAAAACCAGAGCAGACAATAGGGCGTGCTAGAGTGGAAGAACCCCCTGCAATGCTGGGCCCTAGTTTGGGATGGGGTGCTCAGGTGGTGAGCTCCCCCCAGGACAGGCCCTCACCTTGGCTGGGGCCTGTAAGCGCTGCCAGTAAATCATTTGCACCTTAAAACTCAGATCCACACAGCAGATCTCAGTGCCGACAGCCTGCTTCTCCTCAGACGCCTGGGCAAGTAGGGAGAAGAGAAAAGCAGAGGCAAGGCCACCCAGTGGGTCTGAGAGAAGACCTTGCCCTTAGGCCATGAAATTAATTATCATCATTGCTGTGCCGGAGAGAGGAATAACCGCAGTATCTATTGGCCTCTGATGTCAATGGGAGAGTACACTGAAACTCATTGACCCCGATCCATGACTGATTTCAGTCCTCGGGAACTAGGCAGTTTCATGGATAGAAACACACATGGCAGTAAATGGGAGGGTGGGGGCGCGGAATCATTCCATTTTAGACCCCATCATGGTCTGTAGCTACGGTATCCGTTCCTGTGAAGTGCTAGTTAGTGGAGTGAATACAGTTCTAGTCATTAGATCATCTAGTCTGACAATAACAGGGTCCACATTTCCCCTTCATCCTCCCTCTTTAGTAGGAGTTTTCTCTTCCCTTTCTGTAAATGTAAACAAGAACTAAGTCATTCTCCCAGTTCCCTGTACAAGCCCATGCACTTGTGCACTCTTGCTGACTGCTCTGAGGACTTTGGTCAAGCTGTGATAACATCTCCTCTGTGCTGCGTGGGAATTTTATTGCTATGCAATGTAGACAGGATCATTTGTTTCCTTGTCATCCATAATGGGATCCACATTGCTTGTTAATCAGTCTCCTTTTCTGTATAAGGAAGATTCTGCACCATGTAAGACACTGTAAAATATCTTGCGATGTCAGACTTGCCATTCTGTTCTGCCGAGCTATGGAGTGTGATGCCAAGAGAACTGAAAGATTAGATTGGATACAAAACCCCAGTAAACAATTCTGTGAGGGGGTCCGGTGCAGATTGGCAGCTACTTTGACTTAGGGTGGATTTTGACCAGTAACTGTGACCCATTGGACGGTAATGCAAACCGGTCCTACTGAATTACGTGTTTAACTGTCTGGGGCTTGGGACTTTTGGGTTTTTTATGTCCTTTCTAGGTAAAAACAGCAAGAGGCCATTTGAAAGAGCACGATTTTCATTTATCCACCACTATTGAGTGCACACAATGCATCTGATAAAGGAATAATGTCACGTTAAAAGACAAGATGATAAAAAGCATTTCGTAGAAAAATCTTACTCAGACCAAACCTGCCCCATGTTGTTACCCGTTGCCATTTCTGGTGGTACAGCCACACAAATGTGAGTAAGGCAAAAAGGCTGTTTGCCAAGTATGGATTTATTTATTTATTTGCATGACTAGTGCGATCTATAAAATATCTGCGGCCTGGGGGAGATTTGAAATTGGAATCTCTTTATCCCATCCACTTGTAACTCTCCCTTAAAGTGCTATGCACACTTGATTGCCTGATCCTCATTTCTTTAACAGAGCGCTGGCCTGCAAGGTCCATGACATGAGGCCAGATCAGCTGGCCAATATTACCTTCGTGAGGGAGCCTCTCCATTTTCTACTTTTATTATTAGTACTCCATGTTTATTAGAGTAGTACCTACAGACTGGCCAAGAATGGAGCCTTGTCATGCAAGGCACCGTACAAACAGTAGTAGATGGCCCTGAAGAACTTGCAATCTAAATAGACAAGACCGACACAGGGTGGGAGAAGGGATAGAGCACACAGGCAGAGTGAACTATGTGAGAGCAGCCACTGTCCTGCTAGTTCCACAATGGTATTGATTTTTTGGGGTCAGTTTCAGTTAGGAGGGGATCAGCTAAAAGGAAAGAAAGTGGAAGACAGAGGGGACATTGAAGGGAAGAGTTAAGGGGGACCAGGAAGGTGTCGAGTGAACATGAGGTAAAAAGACTGTGAAAGAGAGAGAGGGTTGGAGCAAACAGCCAATCAGCACAGGGTAGAGGGAGTTCTGTCAAAACGGTAGAAAGTTCCCTGAATGTCTGAAGGTTCCTGCTTTAGCTGCTTCTGCAGCTGCTCCCACCTTGCCCAGGCGTCTGAGGAGAAGCAGGCTGTCGGCACTGAGATCTGCTGTGTGGATCTGAGTTTTAAGGTGCAAATGATTTACTGGCAGCGCTTACAGGCCCCAGCCAAGGTGAGGGCCTGTCCTCGGGGGGAGCTCACCACTCTCAGAGTGGCTCATCCTTGCAATTTTTCTCCAAGGCCACATGGCCTCATTTCCCACAGAGGATCCCTGAAGGAGGGTTTTCTATCCACAAGATCCTTTCAGGTGGATATTTCCATGAAGGAGGAGAGGGGAGGGGAGTGATCAATGCTACTGAAAATCACTTCTGTTGTTTGAAATCCTGATCATCCGATCTAAGGGCCTGATCCTGCACACATGCCTACCCTTATTCACACGAGCAGCTCCATTGACTTCCATGCCCCCAGCGACAGTCAGATACAGGAGGATGTATTTGCAATGTTTCGTGCCCAAGAACTGCTTGCCAGTTCCTCAGATAGTATAAATAATCACAGGCCCACTGACTTCAATGGTGCTATCACAATTCACACCTTCTGAGGTGCGGCCCCTGGAGGTTTTCTAATCGGGGTTGTATACTTAGGTGTAGTAAATACACACACATTATGGCATCAGGAAGCGCTCTCTTCACTGTGGTCAATGGCCATAGGGAGACCTTGGCACCAAATCACATGTCAGAAGCTCTTTGTGTACTGAACTAGTCTGTAGCACAAGTGATGTCAACCTCTGTCTGCTAAGATTGACAGATGGCCAAGGAAAACACTGGGTTTGTGCATAAAATTGTATCATTTTTCAGCTGTGCTTTAGTGGCTTAAAAGGTTTTAATTGCATATTCATATTAGGGGAAAGGCTTGCTCATTTTCACCTTCTTTCCTGCCCTTCCCTGCAGTTTCCTCTTTTAAAATAATAATAATAGAACAACTTTTTCTTTTCAGTTTCACAGCTGCTTTCCTGTAATCAGCAATGTACCTCCCTCATTGTCCTGTCACCTGCAAACTCCCATCTCCTGCATCCCCTTGCAGTGACTCGGAGCTGCCCCAGCTCATATTCCAGATCTCACCTCACCCTTAGCCCAAAATGGTTATTTAGAAACCTGCCTGAAATTTTTCACAGCAGAAGTTTCTTTGTTCCAGAATGGTCTTTTCTCAAAAGTGAAACTTCTCATGAAATATCACTATCATTGACACATTCTGGTTCTCTCTCCCTCCCTCAAATTTTCCATAATACTTTTAATGTTATAGAACTTTTTAAAAATAATTATTGAGATTTTTCCACTTACTAAAAACCTGGTAAGAAAATGTGCATTTTGCTAAACAAGAAACTCTGACAACCACATTGAGAAATACCATGAAAGGTGGAGCTGCTTCAAACCCAGCACAACTGAAACCACTTCAAGAGCTTAAACTTTTAATGCAAAATTGTTTTTCCTATTTTTCAAGCAGTTCTAGTTATTGATCCCTCCTGGAGCTCCCATATTGTACTGTGTCAGGGTGTAAACTTGCTCTGTCGCTTTAAGGCCATCCAGCTCCACCAGCTGGTGTGTGTGAGGGGTGACCCCGGCTCTGCCTGCTATCCACCCACTTTTAGACAAACTGCTCGGAGGGGGAGTGGGGAAGCAACTTGATAGCAGCCCCAGTGCTCCCCCGCCCACACACCATGTTCAGGAGCTGCACTTCTGGCTGGCAACACATGGCCCATGCAAAGTTGTGGGGAAAGAGGTTTGCTCTCTCTCTTTACCCTGTGTGGCCATAGAGGATGGGCTTTTCCAAGGTCCCTAGAGCCCAGATCCTTAGTGAGTTAGGCATGCAAGTACCTTAGAGGATCTGGACCTGAGTGATGTAGGAGCACAAGTCCCATAGATTTTCAGTGGGATTTGTGCTTCTAAGTCACTTAGGCATTCTTGCAAATCCCACTCAGAAAGGCTAGCCTCAATCTAGCCTACTAGGCTATGCCGACACTGCCTGGGTCAGCTGACTCGGACTCACAGGGCTCAGGCTGGAGCCTGGGCTCTGAGACCCCCTCGAGGGGGAGAGGTCTCACGGCCCGGGTTCCAGCCCAAGCCCGAACGTCTATATTGCTATTTTAGCCCTGCAAGCCTGAGACTTGGTGCCACGGGCTACTGCCCTGTTATTTGTACAACAAAGCCTTGCTAATACTCACATTGCTAATCTGCCACCCTAGTTATTTTCACATCCCCGTCATCTCAACCTATTATTTTAACAAGATCTCCTAGAGAGCTGTAATGAGGCTTCCCGCGCTTAAGAAACCACTGCTCATGCAAAACAGGCAATACCTTCACTAGTGCACCACCAAGTACCAGCATAAATAATTTAAACCAAACAGCACCTGTCAAAGTCATAGAAGAAAGTATGTTTTGTGAGGCAGTTTCCTTGATTTATTCAGATCTTCACATTGCATTTGTTCCCTTACTCTCTGCTTCACATAATGTGTTAATATGCGAAGAATCTCCTAGTCACGAGACGGGAATTGGGAAGGTTTCACTGTATTTCTTTGCACAGGAACCATTTTCCAATTGCACTAAAACCTTTCAGGGTATTTGTTGTACTGAGAGCTCACCACTTCTGAGGTAGTCCCCAGTCATTGGCCCCAGCCCCCTGCTCATAAAAATAGAGCTGAGACAAGGCAGTACTTTACCAGCTTCGAGTCCTTTGATTCAGAATGTGCACTTAGGACTTACCATTTACATGGACTCTCGCAAAGCCGAAAGGCTCTGACTTGTCTAGGCTGTTTTCATACATCTCTTGCTAGTGTCATTTTAATCTGAAAAGTGACTGTATGTAGGGGCTCCATGTTCATGTGTCTCAATGGCTTCATGGGAAGTTTGCTCAGTTTTATACATAAAGGGGCAGCAAGTTTAACTGGACCGCCTTGTATGCTCCCCGGCTCTGGAAAACGAGCGGGGATCTTTCTGGCTTGAGCTTCATCACTTGCCAAAGACAAAGCAGCATTTTGAACAGCCTGAAGGGGAGATTCTTTAGCACTTGCTTCTCAGACTGTGCTGATGCAGCGGTCAAATCTCTCGCCAGAGACTCTAAATCTGGTGGGTGAGATCCTGGCTCCACTAAAGTCAATGGCAAATCTCCCATTGACTTCAACAGAGTCAGGGTTTTTCCCTTTCATTGCAGAATGCATTTAATTCTTTGTGTGAAATGCACCCCAGAAGCCTCACGTTTGCACCCTGTGAGAGGGATGGGCATGGGGGTTCTGGGGAATCTCCACATTCTGCATGTTGTGGGGGATGCTCTCAGATCCACAGATCTGCTGACCCTAGTTCCCAGAGAGGAAAGGTGCTGCAGTTGTAGCAGCTACTCCAGACTATAGGCTGGATTGCTAGCTAAGGGGGAGTGGGGCGGGGAGGGGAACTGGTCTGTGACCTCATGCTGTACCTATGGATTGAAGGATGGATTTCACCCTCTTCACTCCTGTAGACTTTACCTGCAGAAAGCCTGACTACTCAGACTCCGTGGATGAAGTGAATGTCTGTGCCTATATGAAATGACTGAATGCTTTAAAAAAGTTGTCATACGAGCTAGGTATTATTAATGGCAGCAGCCACTGGGCTCATAAGCAATCCTGTAGTAAAAGATCAAAGAGATCCATCTGCCGGCCCCATTTGAGTGAAGGTTCTGTCAGCATTCCCAGTATACAATCACTTTGTCAGACACTTAAGAACATAAGAATGGCCATACTCGGTCAGATCAATGGTCCATCTAGAGTAGCCGGTCTCCGACAATGGCCAGTACCAGAGCTTCAGGGGGAGTGTACAGAACAGGGCAGTTGGATGGATCCACCCCATTTTCCTCTTCTGGCAGTCAGAGGTTTAGGTACACCCCAAGCGTAGGGTTGCATCCCTGACCATGTTGGCTAATAGCCATTGATGGATCTATTCTCCATGAAATGACCTAGTTGTTTTTTTAACCCAGTTATACTCTCAGCCCATGGCCCTGAGTGCCACAGGTTAATTGTGCATTGTGTGGAAAAAGAACTTTGTACAATTAATATGTGGAATGCATAGCCAGGGGATGTTGTGAAGGCCAAAAGGACCACTGGGTTCAAAAGAGAACCCGATAAGCTAATGGAGGAGAGGTCCATCAAAACTTGTCTTAAGTATTTCAAGTTCAAACAAGGTCTTGGCCTAGAAGCAGAGTGATCTTAGCCAATAGGTCAATAACGTGCCATCGCTGGCAATTAGTACCAAGGGTCAATGATGGGATATTAAAAGTCTTTTTCCTAAGTGTCTGGCTGGAGAGTCTTGCCCGCATGCTCAGAGTTCAGCTGATCGCCGTATTTGGGGTCGGGAAGGAATTTTCCTCCAGGGTAGATTGGCAGAGGCCCTGGGGGTTTTTCGTCTTCCTCTGCAGCATGGGGCAGGGGTCACCTGCTGGAGGATTCTGTGCAACTTGAAGTCTTTAAATCATGATTTGGGGACTTCAACACCTGAGTCAAGGGAGAGAACTATTCCAGGAGTGGGTGGGTCGGCTTTTGTGGCCTGCATCATGCGGGAGGTCAGACTAGATGGTCCCTTCTGACCTTAAAGTCTATGAGTCCCTGCAGCTGATGCAGGGCCCTATGCTACGCCTGATGTTGGCAGGGACACACCCGATACAATGAGTTGCTGCAAAGGGCTGGGAGCAGGAAGGAAGGGATTTCAGCTTTTACTCAAATGCTGTCGTTTTGCATGGGAACATTAATATAAGCAGAGATTTTCAAAAACACCCATGGGTGTCCGGTCCCTTGAATTGGACACCTAATTCCCTCCGATTGCTTGAAAAATCTCACCCTTAGTACACAGAAATATAAACATAACCAAGCACAAGCTAACAAGGCAGAACTATACAGCCATTCTTCAGCAGCTGCTGGAGGATGCTTCTTGGCATTTTACCTCAAGGTTCAACTATACTTGTTTTTAGTTGCTGTGTGAGACTTTCTCATGGGAATTAATAGGTGAAGTTTTGTTAATATGATTTTTCAGTTGTAATTGATTCTTGCTGGGCCCATTCCTTTTGCCTAGACTGAACTTCCAGAAGCCAGTTTAAAAGTTCCTTCCCTGGTTCTGGATAACATCTTAGATTTTTAATATTTTTTCATTTTTAATAAACTAAGTTGCTCTTTATGCGCTCTTGGTTTAACTTTGTGACGGCTGCTCAGCTTGGATAATGAAAATAGACGCAGCAGCGTCACTTTCAGTACAGTCCATTTCTAGCCAATTTCACTTTCTGGTACTAATGCTCTACGACAATGCTGCAGCCGCTGGGTTGCAAATACAGGGCAGATCATGGCCTTGTCCTACTGACAAATCCATGCAACAGGTAAAGTCAAGTCAGAAGTTTTGTGCATTGACGCTCATAGAGCCCCTGAGGTTACACACTGACAGGGTATAGTGCAGGGGTCTCAAACACGCGGCCCACAGAGTTATTTCCTGCGGGCCGCCATAGCTCCCCTCACCCACCCACCCCCGAGTGCGCCGCATCCCCACTCCTTCGCCTACCTCCCAGCGCTTCCCACCACCAAACAGCTGTTTGGCCGCACTTAGGACTTTCCAGGGGGGAGGCGGGGCCGGGGAGGGGATTTGGGGAAGGGGTTGGAATAGGGGCAGGGAGGGGGCAGAGTTGGGGTGGGGACTTTGGGGGAAGGGGTTGGAATGGGGGCAGGGAAGGGCCTCATGGAAGGGGCGCAGTGTGGGGGGGGGGGGCTTTTGTATCTTTGTATGATGCGGCCCTCAGGCCAATGGACTAGTCCTCATGTGGCCCTCGTGGTGATTTGAGTTTGAGATGCCTGGTACAGTGCATAGGTTATGGGAAATGCTTGGTTTTACTACTCGGGTGGGAGTAGTGATGGCAGTAAAGTTAAGCACGTGTTTGTAGGATCAGGGTCTGTGTGACATCACCCGCTGGTAGCTGGTATTCAGCCAGGAGAGAGATCCTTGCGCTTTGGTGATGGAAGCCTGTGGGTTTGGATATTTTTTGTAAGATGAAGGACAAGGTTTCTAGCCCTTCCTCGGCAGGTGATTGATCTAGCAGTTAGGGCTGTTGCCTGCCACACAGGAGCATGGTTCGCCCACCCGCACGGGCGGGGAGCACACACCTCAATATGTACAAGTGTCCTGGCAGCCTCCGAACAGCTGCCTAGAAGGGTCAGGGCTTCTAGGGAGAGCCAAGCCATCGCTATGGAGGGCTGACTTCACTGCCGCCCTTATCAACCCCTATGGCCCTTGTCCTCTGGGCTGTAGCTCTGCCCTGCTCATCCACCCCCAACAGGGACAGCCAGGATCAAGCAGGGCCCACGGGAGTGAAGGGACCAATTCTCCCTACGCGGGAAGTGGGAGTCACTCATATCGTGGGGGGGGAGGGAATCAGGCCCAGGCTCAGTATTGACTGCAGGGATATTTGTCAGGGAATAAGTGGGTAAGTGATCGAGGCTGCCTTGGCCCTACTAAACCTACATGATAGAAAAATCTGCATAAATGTCTGTCTCGGTCCATAGCCCTGCTGCGGCCGTGACCCTCATGGGCTGCCATTGTGGCCTTCCACCTTCAGGGGACTGGTCAAGGGCCCCCATCTACAATATGTGAATGTCACCCAGCAGCAGACTGTTAGCACACCCTGTGGTGCTGAACACTAAAGAAGGTGGGTGTGGAGTGGCTTGGAATGAACCAGCTCTGGAATGAATGTCACGCCCTAGAGTGTCTGCTCTTACCTCCACCCCACCCAGAGACTTCACAGACAAAAGGCCTCTGGGAACTGCAGGGTGATCTCCACACGCTCTTTAAAGCTTTGGCTTTAAAAGTGAGTTAAGCCCTTGCTTGAAATATTAAAATCCATCAAGGTTAAAGGGCCAATGTCTAAACGTGCCCCCCAATTTAGGTTTTGTAAAATATTATTCCAAAGCTTTAGACCCATGAAATATTTCTTTTAAACAGAAGAAAAACAAAAAACAAAAGCCAGCCCATGTAAACAGCAACAGCTCCCCCAGCACCGCATGCAACCCAAGACTTTAGAGCATTGTGCCTGTCAGAGAAAACCTAGAACAGAAATGAGCTGGTCTGTTTTCATTACCTACCATGAAGGAAGTGCAACTGCTAAACACAGAGCGGCCATGCAGTACCGTAACTAGGATTAACATGCTTTTTTCAGGTTTAACTATGGTACGTTTTACACACTTCCTGTGCAAAACAAAAAACAAAAAAACCCCACCACCCCACAACTTGTTGCATAGAATATTCAAATGGAGAATTCCTCTAATTTTCAAAACTATCAAAAACCAGCCAGTTGCATTTAGGAATAATTGCCTGTGCAAATATGAAAGCCAGGCAGGCGGCATAAATGCAACAGAGCTAACCAAGCTGGCATTGGACAAGTAACCCAGCACCCAAGGAGCAGGATTGTTGTGTTAGGAAGATGTGAAAGCCCTCAAAGATTCCTCAGCTGTGGATGAAAAGAATAAGAACATCAGACATCCTGCTTTGTTGATAAAACATTTTCTGGAAAGAAAATTAACACTAACTGGCAGCATGATTAATGACTAATGAATCCACATTATTAAAAAAAAAAAACACTTTATGAACCTTGTTAATTTAAAAACATTGTTTTTTTAAACAGATTAGCCATATTTCTCATCTTTGTGACAGTGCCTTTTTCAGTCACTCTTTTGATCTACACTGAAAAAAGTCTTGGATTTTCATCAAAGCAGCTTTAAAGGTTGGGTCTCTAGGTGCCAGGGATTCCTCATCTCTCATTAACATTCCCAAGGGAAGAGTCTCCAGTCTCTCCTCACACACCCTTCTACAGGCAAATAATTCATCTTAGCTGGCAACTAGCATAGTGCACATGATGTTCCAATTTAACAGCTTTATCATCCCCCCCGACACGTGACTATTTCTGTTACTGTTTGGGTGATGATCTCCCTCCACAGCAGGAAGTACCTGAAGATGAGTTTTGGCTCACACTCTGCTCTTGGTTTCAATCTGGAGGCCAGGTCAAATAGGGATGATTTAGGGCTTCTCAAATCTTTTCTTCCTGTGATCACTACTTACTCCCTTGCATATCTTTCACCACCCCACCTTTCCAGCATCTAAAGAACTGCTTCTGAGACTAACTGCCTGAACTAGGGGCCATGGGGGAAGTAGTCTGAGATCTCAAGTAGCTCAGTTGCGGGTCATGGCTAAGCTTCGGGGAGCAAGTGCCCCCAGCTGCCTCCCAAAGTTGGCTCTCTCCTATGGCAGGGAGTTGTCACAGCATTAGCTCATTGGACAGAAGGTTTCTAGATGGATTTCCTATTAAAAATAGGCCAGAAAAGGATCCAGAAGTAGTTAAAGTGTAAGAGTTAGTTAACCAGAAAGTGCCCCCTCTCCTCCACCTCTAGACTGACCCCACATTGTGCAAACAACCTGCCTAGAAGGGCTCTGGAGCATATACCCAAGTCTTGTACATGTGCTCCCCACTTCGGGCTGGCTCTGCTGCATTGTCAGTCGCTATACTCCTCCCGCTCCCGCAGGGTGGGGTACTTGGTAGCCATTTTCCATGTCATGTGCTTTGGTTTCAGGCAGGCCGCGAGGGAGGTTTTCCTGCTGATGCTCCTGGCCACCTCCTGGCTCTTGGCCTGTCTGGGGGGCGAGGTGTGACTGACTAAGGGCTGAGTCGGGAAGATTGTCTTGCCCTTGGGAGCGCCCAGCAGCTGCCACATTTCTCCAGAGGTTGAGCTGCTCAGGTATTGCCAAGGTCTCTTTCCACTGCTGTCCCGCACGTGGACCTTGGAGTTCAATTTCTGGACCAGCAGCTTCATGATCCTCTGGTGTCCATGGATGGCCGCTAGGTGCAACGGGGTGTAGCCACAGCTGGACTTCACATTCACATCCAGGGGGGTGCCCGCTTTCTCGGCCCCGCTGACCAAGTCCTGGAGCACTTGGTTGGCTCCGTGTTTGGCGATCCAGTGGAGCGCAGTGTAGCCGGAGATAAAGTCCCTCTGCAAAGCAAGCTGGGGATCTTCCAGGAAGAGGGCCCGGACCTGCACCCAGGAGCCAGCAGCCACCATGACAATCCAGTTGTGTTCCCTGGGGTCTAGCGGCACGGAGGAGGGCCTGGGGTCCAGAGGCCTGTGGGGGACGGGCAGCGCCTCCTCGGTGCGCACACAAGTCTGTCTTTGCACACAGCCCACGTACTGGAAAGTGATGGGAGTGTCCACACCTGGCGAAGCCAATATTGCCCCCTTGGCCATCTTCCTGGCCCTCCGGGGGCGCCGGCCTCGCCTCCCCTGGACCTGGTCCCTCAGCTCATCCTCGGAGGACGACACCCTGCTGCTCCCCCGGGCGCTCTTGCTCCTGAAGGAGAGGCGGGTGCTGGGCACGGTGCCATTCACCTCCACCACCGGCCCGCTGGCTCTGCGCTTGCTGGGGTCGCTGGGTGCCCCGTTGCCGAGCTGCTGGCAGCGTGAGCCTAGCACCCCTGGGTCCCTGGGCCCTTCGCCTGCTCCCCCGGCGGGGCTGGCACCCCTGTCCCCCGCCTCCTGCGGGGAGTCGCTCCCCTCGCTCCCCTCTTCGCTCCCGGGGCTCGCCTGCTCCACGAAGGCCTCCAGGTCCTGCAGGGCCAGCTGGCAGCGGATGCTCCTGAAGATGGGCGGGGGGCAGCTCCAGCCAGCCTCGGGGGGCGGCCGGGCCGGGGCCGGGCAGGGGCCGTCGGGCGGGCGAGGAGCGGGGCAGCTGGCCCGGGCCGCCTGCCCCGCACCCCGGCTCCTCTCCACCCACTCCTGGGTCCGCTGCTGCTGGAGCCCGGCGGGAGCGCGGGGGCCAGGAGCCCGGGGCGCCCCGGGGAGGGCGTGCGGGGCAGCCCGGCGCAGCTCCGGGGGGGCCCCCTGGCCGCGGGCGGCCCAAGCCGGGGCAGGAGGCGGCTCCTTCCCTGGGGACGCACCGGCGCGGCCCTGCCCCTGGCAGCGCCCGGGCCCCGGGGGCGGCTCCGCGGCAGGTGGCCGCAGCTCCTCGCCCAGCAGGTCCCGGTACCTTTTCCTCAGCACCACGTACTTGGGGCCGCCGCCCGCCCCCTGCCGCACCGTGGCCACCGAGTTCACCAGGCTCTTGAACTGCTCCCGGCGCTGCTGCAGCGGCCCGGCCGGCCCGGGGTCCCGCAGGAAGCGCCTGAAGTGCCCCAGCAAGGCGGCGTTGGGCACTCGCCCCCCGGCCTGGCAGAGGAAATCCAGCAGCTCCTCCTGGCTCAGCTCCCTGGCCATGGCTCTGCCCCCGGCTCTCGGGGCACTGTCAGCTGCCCAGCGAGCACAGCATGGCCCCCTGCCTGCCCCCTCTCCTGACTCCTGGGCAGGGGCTGGCACGGCCGGGCGACGCTCCCCGTCTCCTCCAGACCAGTCCCTGATAAAGTTCCTCCTGGAGTCAGTTTCACCTGCTCCCTCTGCTCCGCCCACCCACCTCCTCCCCTCCCCTCCCCTCTCTCAGGCGTGAGCACTCCCCTGCTTTCCCGGGATGAGTCAGGCCCGGGTCACACCAAGTGTGTGTGTGTGTATAGGCGTGAGCCCAGCAAGGGAAAGAGGCCGAGAAACTCCGCTCTCACCTGTAGGCAAGTGGTTGTTTTTTTACTTTCACCTGACCTGCTCCCCCCTCCCGTTTCCTTTCATCGCAGCCACCCTCCGGATGTCACCGAAAGACGGTGGGGAGAAGGTTGTGGGTGAGCTGGATTGCTTTGCCTGGCGTTCAGTCCAAGTGGTGTCACAAGTAAGTTTCATATGGAGGTGGTGGGATAATATAAATCCGGGGGAAACAGATTTTGTGAAACGTGTCCCCCCTTCCCCCCCTTTTCTGCGGCATTTCTGCAAGTGAAAGAGTTGCTGTCAATTCCATTTTGAAAAATAATCCAGTTTCTTAAGGTAGTATGGCCTGAGTTTAAAACAAAACCCCAAACCACTTCTTTTTAAAAAGGTGTGTGATTTGATGTGTAAACAGAAAACAACACAGCGTAAAAGTATATGAACAAAATGAAATTACATTTAAAATATGCTCCGAGGGGTTTTGTGCTCCTCTGATGAAGTTAAAGGGCCCGAATTAGAGGTTTTTAAAGTCAAATGGGCTTCAGATCAAGCACTAGGTATGCATAAGGGTTTTTCCATGAGAAACTGATTAAGGCCCTCAGGCAAACATTTACGTGTAACTTTGCACAGCTGAGTAGCTCATGAGTGACAGGTTTCAGAGTGGTAGCCGTGTTAGTCTGTATCAGCAAAAACAACGAGGAGTCCTTGTGGCACCTTAGAGACTAACACATTTATTTGGGCATAAGCTTTCGTGGGCTAGAATCCACTTCTTCAGATGCATGGAGTGGAACATACAGTAGGCAGGTATAAATACACAGCACATGAAAAGATGGGTGTTGCCTTACCAAGTGGGGAGGGGGGTCAGTGCTAATGAGGCCAATTCAATCAGGGTGGATGTGGCCCATTTCCAACAGTTGACAAGAAGGTGTGAGTATCACCAGAGGGAAAATTATTTTTTTGTAGTGACCCAGCCACTCCCAGTCTTTATTCAGGCCTAATTTGATGGTGTCACATTTGCAAATGAATTCCAGTTCCGCAGTTTCTCATTGAAGTCTGTTGTTTAATTTTGTTGTTGTTGAAGAATTGCCACTTTTAGGTCTGTTACTGAGTGTCCAGGGAGATTGAAGTGTTGTCCTACTGGTTTTTGAATGTTACAATTCTTGATGTCTGATTTGTGTCCATGGGCCACATCCATCCTAATTGAATTGGCCTAATTAGCACTGACCCCCCACTTGGTAAGGTAACTCCCATCTTTTCATGTGCTGTGTATTTATACCTGCCTACTGTATTTTCCACCCCACGCATCTGATGAAGTGGGTTCTAGCCCACTAAAGCTTATGCCCAAATATATTTGTTAGTCTCTAAGGTGCCACAAGGACGCCTCATTGTTTTTTCATGAGTGACAGTTACTCAGGTGGCTAGGTATTTGCAGAATCAGGGCTCCTATAATGGGCACTACTAGAATGTTTTCCCAGCACCCAGGCCGAGTCCCATGCATCCTTATTGCATCCCATTGATATCAGAGGGTGAGGCAGACCCTGTTCCAGGATTAGAGTGTAACTGATCGGCAACACAGGGAAAACAGAGCAAACTAAAAGAAAGTTAAAAACTTGAAACATCAGAGTAAAATACATTTATTTCTGTAACTCCTGACAGTTTTAGTTATCTTAAGTGTTACTTATAGGTATGCAATTTTCAGACAGGAACGTGATTTGCAACTGGATGGATTTAATCTGAAAAATGTATGTGTTTGAGATGGAAGGATTGAGTGAGGGGAGAACTGGATTTC
The DNA here is from genome assembly GCA_003942145.1 of Platysternon megacephalum. NCBI lineage: Eukaryota > Metazoa > Chordata > Testudines > Platysternidae > Platysternon > Platysternon megacephalum. Next base: position 143,026 of record QXTE01000172.1, read on the forward strand.
TATTATCCTTGACTCCGCTCTTATATTTTAGTGCCAGATTTCATTGTAAGACGCAAGGAGAGAGAGACTCTCATTCGTAAGTATTTATTATTAAATTCCTTCCTATTGCGTAAGGCACTAGGTATGTGAGGCACAATGTCTAATGTGTAGGATACTGGCATTCAAGAGAGTATTTCAAGGAAGGCTGACAAATACTATTATTCTGCAATTGACAGTGCATAGGCAGATTGCTGTGAGCCTCATAAAGTGAATGGGGCCCAGCATGCACTTAGCACTCGAGTTGCATGCTATCAGTTACAAGATTGCAGCCTAGGAGTGCAGTTGGCAGGAAGGGGTTTAAAGTGAACTCCCAGTGCTGCTGGACTAGTTTGATAAAAAACCTACAAAATTCCCCTTTGACCACTACCTACAACTCCAAATATGCTGAACAGCTCTGCAGACAGACTTCAGGAAAACTGAGGAACCACTTACTGCCCCTCACATACTCCAGAAGGGACTGCCTCAGACAAGAAATCATCACTTTCTCCCACACACTGGAAGAAAAAAATAATCAGGAAACTTGCCTGGAAATCATACAAGAAACCCAAAACAATTAGGAAAAAAATAACTCATGACAGCCATCCAACCGCTAAAACAAAAAGTGGCGCCAACTACAACTCCACAGCCCATAGAACAGCATCTCCATCAGAAAACATGGCACCAGGACTCACCACATAGACACTACACAACACCCCGACAACAGCAGTTTAACAAAACTACCCCTAAGTGGAGCTGAATTATCTGTACTCTGCAAGAGACTGAATTTCTGCCCCACCACAGAACCTGATACATACTAATATGTGGAGAACTAGAAGACTTCTTCCACTGACTCTGCCTCAAAGAATTCTTTCACAACAATGATAACACCACCCACAATTGCTACATTCCCACTGACTGTCATAAGGAAAATCATCATCTGACTGGACATCCCACAACAGATGAAACCACACTCTTGGTCATTACACTGATTGGTTCAGAAAAAAATTGACTGTGAAATCCTTAACAAACATCACATCCATCACAATCGCCACGGCCAAGAGGACAGCGCTACAGCTCCTGAAATTCAGCCACCAAATAGTGATCAAACCAGCAGGGTGGGGAGTCATAGTCCTCAACCGTGATGACTATATTAATGAGGCCAACCAACAACTCTCTGACACCATCTACTATAAAGAACGCAAAGAACCCACACCACAATTTCCCCAGGAATTTAAGGATATCATCAAATCCTTCTCCAAACAGGTCCTTGAGAAACTCTACAATTTCATCCCCCATGAACCCACCCCACCTTCTACATACTTTCCAAAATATACAAACAAGGGAACCCAGGCAGACCCATCTGGCCACAGCACTCTTATTGAAAGAAGACCGGGACTCATAGAAACCATCCTCAAACCACTCACCACACAAAGGGCCAGCTTCCTCCAGGACACAACCAACGTCCTCCAGAAACTCTGCAACATTAACATCCTCCCTCAGAACACCATCCTTGCCACCATGTATGTCACCTCCTTATACGCCAATATCCCTCACAAAGATAGCATCGCTGCCTGACTCAAATGTCCATAGGATAATGGACCACCCTCAGGTATCCACCCCAAACACATCACCAAAGTCATCCATTTCATCCTCACCCATAACAATTTTACATACAACAACGCTTTGTCCAATCCATGGGAACAGACATGGGTTCTAGGATGGCCCCCCAATATGCCAACCTCTTCATAGGCCTTGAGAGAAGAATGTCTGGACAAATACACCACAAAACCAATTATATACCTGAGCTACCTCAAAAATATTTTCATCCGCTGGACAGACAACCTAAACTTCCTCATAAATTTCCACCACAACTTCAACAACCACCACCCTTCCAAACTCTCTCGGGAACACTCCCACACTAGCATCAACTTCCTCAACACCATGATCAGCAGCAACAATGGACTCATACAGACAACTACATACAAGAAACCCACGGATCACCACAGCTACCTTCACTAACCCAGTAACCACCCCAGACACACCAAGAAATCTGTTATCTACAGCCAGGCACTCAGATACCACACAATGTGCTCCAAGGCAAAAGTCTGGGATACACACCTTAACACACTTAAAGCTGTCTTCACCAAACAAGGGCACTCCACCGGAGAAGTAGATCACATCATGGAATGGGCCACCCACAAATCCTGAGAGAACCTGCTTCCATACAGAAATAATCTTCCTGCCCCGCCCGACTGCACACCTCTAGTTGTCACCTACCACCCCACACTGGAATCCATACAGGGTATCACCAAACAATCACAACACATACTTGATGGAGACCACATCCTGAAAGAAATCTTTATCTGAACCCCCCAACCCCCTCAAAAAAAAAACCCCAAACACTCCAAGCTCATTATCAGAAGCAAGCTCTCCACTGGCCAGGACATACCAACTCAAAGTGGCACCAGACCCTGCCACAATGAAAGATGCAAAACCTGCAGACACATAGGTGCTGAGTTTCTAATCTGCCCGGGCTCCCCCTGGCTCTGCCCAGGCCCCGCCCCCTCTCCACCACAAGGCCCCGCCCCACCTCTTCCTGCCCCTTCGCCACCCAGTTTCGCCCCTCCCCTGAGCACTCTGCGTCCTTGCTCCTCCACCCAGTGCCTCCTGACACCGCGAAACAGCTGATCCGCGGCAGGCGGTAGGCACTGGGAGGGAGGGGGAGGCGCTGATCTGTGGGGCCTGCCGGCGGGCAGGAGGTGCTGGGAGAAGGGGGAGGTTCTGGTAGGGAGGCTGCCGGCCACCATTTTTTTTTCCTGTGGGTGCTCCAGCCCCGGAACACCCACGGAGTCGGCGCCTACGTGCAGACACATCTCCATTGTAACAATAATCAACACCCCCCACAACACACTTTTCAAGATCCAGGGGTCCTATACATGCCTATCAAAACATGTGGTGTACCTCAGCTAGTGCACTAAATGCCCCAATAACAACTATGAGGGTGAAACTAGACAATCACTACACCTTCAGCTGAATTCACACAGGAAAATTATACAAGACAAAAACACCCTATCACCTGCGGGTGAACACTTTTCATGAAGCAATCACTCCATATCTGACCTCTCAGTCCTCCATCTCAAAGGAAACCTGCACAACACCTTCGAAAGAGGAGCCTGGGAGCTTCAATTCAAAACTTTGGTAGGGACTAAAAATCATGGAGTGAATAGAGACACTGGATTTCTGGCTAATTGCAACCCTCTATAACCCACTTAACATCCCCCTTCCAGCTTTTTTACCCTTTCCCCCTCTATGATTGGAGAAGTGTTAATGGGCCACTTCACCTTGAATGGTCCCTTGAAATAATCTTGACTTTTGCTAAACAATCTGTTCCACCTTGTGTTTAGCTGTGACACTCAGAGTATATTTTCCAGACCTGAAGAAGAGCTCTGTGGAAGCTCCTCCTCTCACCAACAGAAGTTGGTCCAATACAAAGATACACCTCACCCACCTTGTCTCTCTAATATCCTGGGACCAACACTGCATACAAAGTTACCCTAAGTCACCTCTAGGTATTCAATACTTTTGATGATGATATTTTACCCTAATTCTTTAAGGACTGGCAAGCATCTGTCTACTGAATACTGAAAATTTTCAGCCTTATTCCCATATAAAGTCCTTTCAAGTGAGTGCAACATCCAGAAGATGACAGGTATGTCCAGCATCAGATAAGTGCATTAGCTAGAACTCAGCTGTGAAATGATTAACAATGTTATCNGTGAGTGCAACATCCAGAAGATGACAGGTATGTCCAGCATCAGATAAGTGCATTAGCTAGATCTCAGCTGTGAAATGATTAACAATGTTATCATCAGGTTTCAGAGTAATAGCTGTGTTAGTCTGTATCCGCAAAAAGGAACAGGAGTACTTGTGGCACCTTAGAGGCTAACAAATTTATTGTAGCATAAGCTTTCGTGGGCTACAGCTCACTTCATCGGATGCATGCAGTGGAAAATACAGAAGGAAGATATATATATACACACATGAAACAATGGATCTTACCATACACATTATAAGGAGAGTGATCAGTTGTCAGCAGGAGAGAAAAAAAAGGTCTTTGTGGTGGTAATGAAAATGGCCCATTTCCAGCACTTGACAAGGAGATATAAGGAACTGTAGGGGGCGGGGGGGAAAGATAAGCATGGAGAAATAGTTTTACCTTGTGTAATGGCCCATCCACTCCCAGTCTTTATTCAAACCTAATTTGATGGTATCCAATTTGCAAATTAATTCCAATTCAGCAGTTTCTCGTTGGAGTCTGTTTTTGAAGTTTTTTTGTTTTAATATTGCGACTTTTAGGTCTGTAATCGAGTGGCCAGGGAGGTTGAAGTGTTCTCCAACTGGTTTTTGAATGTTATAATTCTTGACGTCTGATTTGTGTCCATTTATTCTTTTACGTAGCGACTGTCCGGTTTGGCCAATGTACGTGGCAGAGGGGCATTGCTGGCACATGATGGCATATATCACATTGGTAGATGTGCAGGTGAACGAGCCTCTGATAGTGTGGCTGATGTGATTAGGTCCTAATGATGTGTTATCATCCAAATTGCAAATTGAATTAGGCCTCAGAGTTGGCAAGTGGTTGTGAAGCACTTCTGCATCCTTCTGAATGAAAGCAATGTAATTCTAAACCCATTCTCATTTTCATTGCCCCACTCAGTTGAATGGGGGAACTGTCATTCTTCTCTTGGAGACATTGTTCTAGTAGTCTGTGTGACAGTTGACTCAAAGGACACTGCTGAACAGGTTTATAAACTGAAGGTTATCTTCCCAACCACAAGACAGAACATTTTTTGGGGAAAAACAGCAAAAACCACTGAAAAGACCCGGCGGGCCTGATTCATCACAGTGTTACTCCAGTTTCATGCTGGTGTAACTCAGCACTCAATCCTGCAAGGTGATCTGGTCTGATCCAGGAAAGCACTTACGTGCATGCTTTGCTTGGAGAATCTGTGCTGTCCCATTGACTTCAGTAGGACTGGTCACATGCTTAAAGATAACCATGTGCTTAGCTAGATTGGACCAGAGCATTCAGTATCTTGCATCAAGATCTCATTGTGTTACTGGCATAATGCAGGAGGGAAGCAGGCTTCTAAATCTTGCAGCTTTTCCCCACTCATGCAGATTTCTTTTATCCTTATGTACGAGAAGTTTCATGTCAATGTTCATTACTGTTATCACAGTGATATTTACAATGTTAGTTATGGCTGTATCAGAATGTACATTTTAAGCTCCAATTTTAACATTTTTTCTCCCCCAAATCAATATGTCTTGTAGCTTAGTTAACCTCTAGTCTCAGACAAAATAGAAGTTGCTCATTTTAGCCCTGATCCTGCAAGCTGCCCATCTGGGGAGACCCTTTCATGTGCGTGCACATGACTTCCATAGAATCATAGAATATCAGGGTTGGAAGGGACCTCAGGAGGTCATCTAGTCCAACCCCCTGCTCAAAGCAGGACCAATCCCCAGACAGATTTTTACCCCAGTTCCCTAAATAGCCCCCTCAAGGATTGAACTCACAACCCTGGGAAAAAAGGGGGTAGAGGGTGGGCAGGGGCCTGCAACTTGCAGGATAGGAGCCTTAGCCCATCTGCAACTCAGCATAACATCCAACAGGGCGAAGAGAGAAGTAACAGAGCAATGGGATNGGGGAAGGGATCCAATAGGGGCAGGGAGGGGGCGGAGTTAGGGTGGGACTTTGGGGAAGGGGTTGGAATGCGGGAGGGAAAAGGGTGGAATCGGGGCGGGGCCAGGGGCGGCAATTATTTCAGGGCCTAGGGGCGGCAAAATTATTAATCCTCCACTGCTTTGAACAAAGTAGGTGATACAACCATCTATTATATTGCAGTATTTAAAAACCACCTGTTTGATAAGGTTTCCAGGAATGGGTGAGGGTGTGGGGCTTTGGAGTGGAATGAAGTTTATTGGCTGGCTGTGATGTTCCCCTGGTGTTATCTGGACTGGTGATCTGCTAGGTCACTCCAATCCCCGACTCTGGGAGCCAGCCTTACCCTGCTCTGCTGTGAGAACCCCCACTCCTGGGCTGTTCACACACAGCCTCTAGCATGTAAGCTGCTCCTTGGATTGTGCAACCGAATGACACTAGCCAATATCTCCGGTCCCAGACACAATCCTAGGAACAACAACGAGGAGTCCTTGTGGCACCTTAGATACTAACACATTTATTTGGGCATAAGCTTTCGTGGGCTAGAACTCACTTCATCAGATGCATGGAGTGAAAAATACAGTAGGCAGGTATAAATATACAGCACATGAAAAGATGGGAGTTGCCTTACCAAGTGGGGGGGTCAGTGCTAATGAGGCCAATTCAATCAGGGTGGATGTGTCCCATTCCCAACAGTTGACAAGAAGGTGTGAGTATCAGCAGGGGGAAATTACTTTTTGTAGTGACCCAGTCATTCCCAGTCTTTATTCAGGCCTAATTTGATGGTGTCCAGTTTGCAAAGTAATTCCAGCTCGGCAGTTTCTCATTGAAGTCTGTTTTTGATNTTCATCAGATGCATGGAGTGAAAAATACAGTAGGCAGGTATAAATATACAGCACATGAAAAGATGGGAGTTGCCTTACCAAGTGCGGGGCTCAGTGCTAATGAGGCCAATTCAATCAGGGTGGATGTGTCCCATTCCCAACAGTTGACAAGAAGGTGTGAGTATCAGCAGGGGGAAATTACTTTTTGTAGTGACCCAGCCACTCCGTCTTTATTCAGGCCTAATTTGATGGTGTCCAGTTTGCAAATGAATTCCAGCTCGNGATGTGGTTAGGTCCTATGATGGTGTCCCTTGAATAGATATGCGGACAGAGTTGGCAACAGAGTTTGTTGCAGTGATATGTTCCTGGGTTAGTGTTTCTGTTGTGTGGTGTGTAGTTGCTGGTGAGTATTTGCTTCAGGTTGGGGGGCCCGACCAGGGGTATTCTACNGGCACATGATGGCATATATCACATTGGTAGATGTGCAGGTGAATGAGCCCCTGATGGTGTGGCTCATGTGGTTAGGTCCTATGATGGTGTCCTTTGTATAGATATGAGGACAGAGTTGGCAACAGGGTTTGTTGCAGTGATATGTTTCTGGGTTAGTGTTTCTGTTGTGTGGTGTGTAGTTGCTGGTGAGTATTTGCTTCATGTTGGGGGGCCCAACCCGGGGTATTCTATNGGTTTGTCCCGTACATGCCCTGATGAGGTGTGAACTGCCTCTATGAACTGCCTGGAGAGTTTTGCCTGGGCTTGTTTTAAGCCACGAGGACACATTTTCAGCCTCATAACTATATACGTGAAATTACAACCTATAACATCACTATAACAATGCTCAGTGCAGCATGAGCCTTCCGAAGACACCCGACATGACAAACTTTGCATCGGATACCACACAATCATTTTATAAAGATGAACATGGGGGGGTGCAGGGTGTTCCCCTGAGGTACAGAGTGTCACACTGACATCTTAATTTTTCTATTGTGTTAGGTGCTAGGTGATATTTTGTTTGTAAATGCAATTGGTAGGGTGCCCAGAGCTTATATATACACATTCTTTAAACTTGTGTTAATTATTGGATAACACCACAGTAAATATTAAGTGTTTAAAATATATAATATTTTTAAAGTCTCATAGAAGTTTCAAATATAATTTTTCATTGCTGACTTTTCCCCTTCATTATACACAAAGTTATAATGAATTGCTGTTTTTCAAAAGGGAATAAAAAGAACATGGAAATATTTGCTTTCAGGGGAAAAAACACAGGAAATTATATGGCCTCTTTGCAAAGTAATAATAGGAAACAAATAGGCAAAATTTTGGGCCTACCAGTCTTGCCAATGCCCTAGTGAGGCGTGATAACACAAGGGAGTGGGTTGCTATGGTCCATTACAAAATATACAGCATAAAAAAGGAAACAAATTGATGGAATTCAGGCTTGCAAGTATATCTAGTATTACAGATGCAGGTACTGGTATGTATCTGGTATTATAAATGTGCTCATGGGCGGCGAGTTCTATGGGCCCATCGTGCCTGGGCACCAGGAATGTTCCTAGTGCCCAGGCACCACGGGCCCGGCTCCAGCACTGTATGAGGCTGGGTCTCTCCCTCGGCCCCGCCTTCCACCCCCGGGCGTCCTCTGGGCCATTTAAAACAGCCTGGGCCCCCCCTCACCACCGGCAGCGCTGCTGAGCGGCTTCCTGCCTGCTCGTGCCACATGGCTGCCGGCCCCTCCCTGCAGCCTCTGGGCGGGGTGGGTCTGTGTCCCGCCCCTAGCACCTCTGTGGCCAATGGGAAGCTGCAGGGGCAGTGCCTGGGGGTAGCAGCACATGGAGACTCCCGGCCTGCCCTGCCTAGGAGCTCCAGGTAAGCGCTGCGCCCCGCCCCCCTCCCAGAGCCTGCACCCCCCCTTCGGCTCCCAAACTTAGTCCCAGAGCCTGCACCTCTCACCCCCTCCTGCATCCCCACCCCCTGCCCCAGCCCAGAGCCTGCACCCCTCACCCCCTCCTGCACCCCCACCCCTTGNCCTCACCCCCTGACACCCCCACCCCTTGCCCCAGCCCAGAGCCTACATCCCCTCCCAACCCCAAACTCCCTCCCAGAGCCTGCACCCCTCACCCCCTCCTGCACCCCCACCCCCTGCCACAGCCCAGAGCCTGCACCCAGCACCCAAACTCCCTCCCAGAGCCTTAGGCAGGTGTGGGGTGGAGTTGGGGGCGGGGGGGGGGCGGGTTCTGGGCACCACCAAAATTTTTACAAACCTTCCACCCCTGAATGTGCTGCATTGAAACAAAAATATGAAAAAACACTTAAAGTGAAATCATACTAGATACCTGCATTTATCGCATGGCTGAAGGCCGCTGGAGCACATCTCCCAGTAAAGAATGGGGTCCTTAATCTTGATTATTATTTATATGTATTACAGTAGCACCTAGAGGCTCAGATGAGATTGGGGCCCCACTGTGCTAGGTGTTATATATATATACATACACACACACATAGTAAGTGGGTCTCTGTCCCCAAAACTTTACAATCTAAGTAGACAAAGCAGACAAAGGGTGGGACGGTAACTGAAATAGGGAATTTAGGCACAGGGGGACTGAGGCCCTGATCTAAGGCTCGTTGAAGTCAATAGAAAGTCATTGACTTCAGTGGGCTTTGGATCAGACCCTAGGTTATATAACCTAGGTCACACAAGAAGTCCATGACAGAACCAGGAATGGAACCAAGCCTTAACCGCAAGACAGGTCCGTCCTGTCTCACGTTGTGTCAGTGGCATGCTGGTATCCCATATAACTGCAGATCTTTTAGGTGTTTGTCTTATATAACCACATATCCACAAACCTCATGAAACATGCAGTCTTTGCAAACACCATACATATATCATGATGATGATAAATCACAATCACACACGCAGTTTTTATTTTTGGTTGTTTTAACTATGGCTATAACAATTAAGGGTCAGACCCTGCAAAAATGTATCAGCATCAGACGGGCATAAGTGTTTGCAGGCCTGGGTCTCAAGGAGGTAAACCATGTACTTGTATTCATTCAGGGACTGATTCTATACCATTAGGTATCAGTTGCAGTAGTCTGTCCTACTGGGTGATGTAACACATTGTACCACACAGAAACAGTAATCATAATTGTTGCATTTGTGGAAGTATCTCTCTAAGCATAACACTGTCACTATAAAGAAGCTTGAAGTTGCTACAGTAAAAGTTACAATTCAGCAACAAATAGCAGAACTGTTCAAGAATCTGTCAGCACTTTTCATGAGGTTGTGCTGCATAGATAGCAATGTGTGATACTATCTGTCTGTACCATATATTCTTTCGTTCTTGCCCAGGGTATATTTTATGACCATATGTTTACATCCTTACTGAATGGAGAGTATGCACTGTTAAAAAGGGATTACCCATGAGAATACTGTGAAAAGTTAATATTTTTATCAAAATCAATTAATTTGGATGCAACTTTTCTGTATTCCCTTGTTCACAATTCAAAACAAAAGTAGCTCCAATAATCACACTCTCCCTCCTCAACCAGCTTTTCCTTCTGATGAATCCTGCACTGAAGTCATAATCCTGTGCTTATGACATCAGTGCATTGCTGAGAAAATGACTGAGATGCTGCCTAATCCCATCACTACAGGATCAAATAGGAGAGAATGATAGATTACTAGGGTAAAAAAATTAAAAGACCTATATTTGATTATGAAGACAGGGTGACAGTTTTAATGGAGTTATGTGTAAGCAGGATATATTTTTAAAGCCCCCCCCCCTTCTGATGTAGTAGTTCCCCTTAATAATTTCTGGCTGCATTTTCCTGCTTGATATATAGTCTATTACAGCGCTCAGACATCCTGTTCATTCTCAGCTTGGACCATTCCCAACCAGGCTTGTTCCCAGGGCCGGTGCAACCATTAGGCAAACTAGGCAGCCGCCTAGGGCGCTNTTACCCACTTCTCATTTGGTGACTGTGGAGTTTAGTTCAGGAATTTACCCACTTCTTCTTTCTATACCAGTGCATCACTTCCCTCTCTCCTCTTACACAGATAGTCTTTGATCTTGCAAACACTTAGGCCTGCTCTTGAAGTTTAATGGAACTACTCCTACAAGTAAAGCAGCTGCATAAGTGTTTTCAGGATGGGGGTCATACTCAAATTTGCATCATGAAGCCACGTATATGTATAATTTTGCACTGCTTTAGATAAACTGGTTTACTTAATCCGGTGCAAACCCCTGCGCGGACACACTTCTAATTTGGTTTCAAAGTGGCTAAATTCAGTTCAGCTTAAAACGATTCAAGCTGATTCAAAATAAGCCTGGTTTAAACCAAACCATGAGTGTCCCTGCAGCCTTTTGCACTGGTTTACTGAATCAGTTTAAAATCACACCCTAAGACTAACCTGGTGCAATGCTGCAGGCAGGCAAAGATAATGGCTTGTGTACAGTTATTGTCCAGCAAACCGGGTGTGAATCTACAGCTCTCTAGCTTGCCATGCACTAAATTGCTGTGTGGACCCTGCTACAGTCCACTAAAAGGTCTGTAGTGTGCTTTGACATACTGCTGTTTGAAATGGGAGTACATGCAGCTATTGTGCTGTAGAGTCCCACCCTGGCTTGCCAGGCACCAAGGCCTGAGCTACACTAAAACCCTAGGTTGACCCAGATACGTTGGTGTGAAAAATCCAAACCCCTGAGAGGTGTAGTTAAGCCAACCTAACCCCAGTGTAAACACTGCTATGTCAACAGAAGAATTCTTCCATTGACCTAGCTGCCAACTCTTGGGGAGGGGAGATCCCCTCCTGTCTTCGTAGGTATTGAAGTTCTACAGTAGTGAACATGCCGATGTTGCATATTGAATGTAGACAAGCGGCTATGTCGCCATGTAGACAAACACTTAGTACAGTCCTGTCACCTATAATCTTTTCCTTTGTCTATTCCAAGCTAAGTGGTTTAAAGAGATACTATTGTCTGTCCTTGGCAGTTTGTAATTGTTTGCTCTCTCTCTTGTTGGTAATACCCTTCTAGATTCTTGAAGTGAATAAAGTTTAGCTCTTCACAGTTGCTGGGCAACTCTAGGGCTCCAAAGGTCATTTCTGACTGTTCTGGAGAAATTTGAAAAAAGGCCCTAGTAGAGCTGGTCAAAAATGATGGAAAAAGAGACGAATCAGTATTTCAAAAATAAATTGACCTTTTTTTTAAAAAAACAGCTCTAGCCCTTGACCCAGGTTTCTAGCCACTCCCCTTTCAATGATACAGACTCCTGCACATGTACTATACAAACAGGGCTGTCTTTAGGGACCCATATTCCTGGATTTTAAAGCACTGAGATTAAACAAATGGCAAATAATATTTCAACTTATCTTAAATGTATATTTTTCTCATTCAGTTTCCTCTGAAAAATAGAATAGTCCCATAGTTACAATGAAACACTATTAAAGGAATAGGCCAGGGCACCCCTTATCTGCAAAATCATAGAACTAGGGAAGTTCTGTTAGAGCAGTGATCTGCTCAACCCTTTGTGCTTTAGGAGGAATAACTTGCAGTTCTCTTTGCACCAATGTAATTTTAGATTTGATGAAACGAAGGTGTGAAATCGTTAAAAATGTGCGGTTCCCCCTTTCCAACTGAGAATCAGGGACACCATGCACTGCACTATAATAACCCAAATCCAGACGGACTCTAGAAAATCTGTTTTATTATTGTTTTATTTATTTGTCAACACTCTCTGCCCTAAACAACCGTGTCCCGGAAGTCATCGATGTGAGACTATAAGAGAGAAACCTGATTCACAGCTCTCGTAGCTGAGGAAGAAGGGGATGAGTCATCCTAGGGCTTGTCTACTGGTGTAGCTACACTGTAGCAGCACAGTGGAAGCTCCTAGTTCAGAGAGGTGTTAAAACAAGACTTCCGCTGGTGTAGCTGACCCAGGTGTAGAAAGAAGGTAAGTGGCACAGAAGCAAGTCACTTTTTAGACCACAGCAACATAGCTGCACTAGGGGGTTGTGCTGGTCCAGCTACATTCCCCAGTATAGGCAAGACCTGAGAATTGACATCCATTGAACTGAAACTCACAATACTTTTCCTCTGGGAGAGCAGCAGCCTCGGTTTCAGCTTCCTCTCATGTCAGGTTCCCAGGCCCTTAAAGTGGGATGAAAATCTTTGAGGAAATAAAGCAGCCAGACCCAGATATTCCTTTAAAAATAATGAATTAATAATGAATTAATATTAATTAACAAAAGGCGGACCCCCCTCCCAAAATGGAGAAATTTTTTTGCAAGAACCTTGAGGCCATCATTACACATCCTGACTATAAATGGAAAATCCCATGATAAATAGCATTGTATTCACACTTCGTGGGACTGCCTTAGGACTGTAATGTTGCTGCACCCCTCCAGGGAGCATCCTATCTCGGGGAGCTGCGATTCTTTCCTTGCTTCCCTCTTGGTCCAGCAGGATAGTCCCGCAGCCTAGGCTGACAGCTAACTACTGTCCTTTCCTTCCCAACCCCCTGCTACTCCTGGCTCAGCTTGGCTGGCCAGAGCATTGGGGGGCAGAAAACTCTGCTCATATCCCTCCTTTCCCCATGTGCTCCAGGTGCAGAGTAAGAGAGTGTACTATGTGTACAGAACCGCTTGGACCTGAGTGGCCCGTACAGGGGAAGCAAGATGTGAGTTCACTCCCCCTGCTGCCCCTGGAGCGTGCAGTCTGGGCTATGATCTAGCCTTTTGTAAGAGATTGTGTGTGCCTTACAATGTGTGGTGTGCTTCTCCTTGCACCGTAGTATGTAGATAACTTTCTGGATAAAGATATAAAATATTGAGTTGAAGGCGTATGCATACGTACAGATATACACACACCATTGTGGTGTATGTTACCAAGACATGGTTAATCACCACCCTGACCAATTTGCTTATTCGTCGTGCCCTTTTCCCCTATCCTTTGTTGGTGTGTGATTTTGGCCTTGATCCTGGAAACACACAAATGTATAACTTTATGCACTGCTGTAGTGCCATCGATTTCAGTGTGACTACTTGCATGTGTAATGGGAATGTGTTCAGGATCTGGCCCTTACACTGTAAGCTCTTTAAGGGCTCAATTTTGCAAAATGCTGCATACTTTGGTCCTGGTCCAGCAAACTTTAAGCGTCTGGGTAGGCCCATTGAAGTCAATGGTACTGCTCATGTGCTTAAGTGCTTTGCTTGATTGAGGGCAGACTGTTGAGCACTTCGTAGGACTGAGCCTAGGGTAATGACAGTGCCTCTTCTCTGAGTTTGGAAATCTCAGGTAGGAGCGACGCGCCACAAATGCAGTGTTATTATTTAGTAAGACTGTTTAAAAGCAGAACAAAATCTTGATGAGGCCATCTTTCCACATCAGAAAGGAGCAGCAAATGGCACCATTTTTCCTTGTTGTACAGTTCATCTTTGAAACGGCAAAGATGCCATTAGCTGCCATTCACAAGCTGCTCCAGCTGTGATGTGCTTTCTAATATTTTATGAAATCAGGGTCCCCCTCATTATCGAATTCCCCTGCTCTAGTGTGATCAATAGCTTCTATAAACAGCAGCAGCAGGCCGACGCTAACCTCACTGTGCAAAGGCTCTGCAGTGAAAGTCCATCGACTTTCAAATCCTTTCCTCATCTCCACGTTTGTGATCTTAAAGAAATAATGATTGAGACTGTGAATGTCCCAGCTGAAGCAAGACAAATTTAGACTTGAAATAAGGTGTAAATTTTTAACAATGAGGGTAATTAACCATTGGAACAATATACCCAAGGTCAGGGTGGATTCTCCATCGCTGACAAATTTGAAATCGCGATTGGATGTTTATCTGAACGCTCTGCTCTAGGAATTATGTCGGGGCAGTTCTATGGTCGGTGGGATACAAGAGGTCACAGTGGTCCCTGCTAGCCAGGGACTCTATGAACACTGCACAGCCATTCACCATACAAAAGGGAGTGCCCGATAAAGAGGATTTCTTCTCCAGCTGAGAGTAATGACAGTTCTCATTCACATCACCACCCCTTTCCCTACGCACTTTAATTATAGGGAAACCTGTACAAGAGATTGTCATGAGCGATTCTATTCCACCTGTAAGAGAGGGCCACGTCCACATGCATCCGCTGAAGTGAGCTGTAGCCCACGAAAGCTTATGCTACAATAAATATGTTAGTCGCTAAGGTGCCACAAGTACTCCTGTTCTTTCTGCGGATACAGACTAATACGGCTGCTACTCTGAATTCCACATAAATGTTACTTACAGCTCTTGGGGTCAGGAATGATCTGTGTTTGCAGAGCAGAGGCCTGGTCCAGGCCTGGGATTCCTAGGTACTACTGCCAAATAAATAATTGGGGTGGGACCCTTGGGTGGTGGTTTAAGCTGGGATTCACGGTATTCACTATCAGAGGGGGAGCCGTGTTAGTCTGGATCTGTAAAAAGCGACAAAGAGTCCTGGGGCACCTTATAGACTAACAGACGTAGTGGCGCTCGTGGGTGAATACCCACTTCGTCTGTTAGTCTATAAGGTGCCCTAGGACTCTTTGTCACTATTCACTATGATTATGAAGGATTGTTTACAAAGCACGGTCTGAGTGCTGGGTCTGTCCATACCCAAAGAGAGACGTGGTCCCTGCCCCAAGGATCTTACAGGGGCAATGAGTGTGGCACATGATAGCTAGGTCCCTTCCCAGGCATGTGTTTGGCTGGCACCGGGAGGGAGGGACACGGATGCCAGGTGCAGAAGACAGGACAGTCCGGTAATCCCGTCCAGGCCAGGGGACAGGGTGAACCAGAAACAGAGCCCGCTGCCGCCACGCAGCCGCCCGGGATGGGGCTGTGCAGCCTTGCTGGGGTCTAACCCCCCGGTCCGAGCTCTGCCGGGGGGCCTGGGTGCAGCCATTCCCCATGCACCAGCTCTCTGGGGGGGGGTAGGGGGCGGGTCCCTCTGAGCCGGGTCACCAGGGCCCCCCACCGGCGCTGGAAGCGGTTCCCGGGCCGCACAGCCAGGGTCCCCCCTGCACACATGGTTCCTGCGCCCGGCCTGGCCTCTCCCCCAGCAGCGGCTGCAGCGGCCGGGCGGACTCGGGCACTTGCCGGCGCGCAGGGGAGGGCGCGTCCCGCCCCGCCACACGCCCGGGGCTCGCTCTGCCCCGGGGGGGCCGCGGGAGGGGCCCGGGGGCTGCCGCGGATCCCGGGCTCGCTGCCTGCGCGGGGAGTGGCGGGGGGAGGCTCCCCCCGGCCCGGCCCCCTCCCGCCCCTCCCCCGGCCCCCCTGCGCCGCGCATGGGCCCGCCCAGCCGGGTGGCCATGTTGCGGCTCCAGCGCACGGGGCGCAGAGCGCGAGCGGGACCCGGAGCAGCAGCAGCCGGAGCCGGGCGGGCAGGGGTGGCGCAGCGCGGGGATGGCCGTGGCGGTGGCCGTGGGGAGACCCGCGGTGAGTGCGGGCGGTGCGGGGGCCGGGTGGTGGGTGTCCCGCCGGGCAGCAGCCGCCACCCCCCCGGGAAGGGAACCAGGCGCCCGGCTCCGAGCCGCCGCTGCCCGCCCGCGGGAGGAGCTGCTGGGCTGGAGCGGGGCTGGCCGGAGGGGAGCCCGCCCGCTCGCTGCCCTCGGTGGTGACCAGGTGTCAATCCGCGGGGCGTGCAGCCCTCTGCAAACCCGGAGTGCGATCCGAATCCGGCCCCGCGCTTCGCCCGGAGCCCTCCTTGTCTGCGACGGGTCTGTTTGTACAGCCCCGAGCACAGCGGGGGCCTGGTCAGTACCGAAGGCTCCCAGCCCTAGCAGAATATGAATCCTAGCAAGGGAAATAGTTGTATAGATGATGCTTTCCCAGCCCAGGGCACAGACTTAGCTCCTGCGTTGGGCTTCCAGCAGGGGTGGCGACTCCTTGACATACTCGGGGAGGTTTTCAAACATCCTCTGTCCTAGCAGCAGTGGCGGTAACTTGAGCACCGAGTGGAGACGCCTTAGTCTTCCCCCTGCTTCATACAATCGTTGGGCAAATCGTTTATTCTCTGGATAAAGCGTTTGGTGTTGTGTGACCTGAGGATGGGGAGAGTTGTACTGGAAAACAGAGGCGTTGTGAGAGAGAAGTGTAATGAACCTGAAATCTGGGTTAACACGGCATGAAATGCCCTCTCTGCTCCCTCCCCAGCTATTCCCTAAAGAATAAATGGTAATGGTGACTCAGTGTGGTCATTTGGCAGCTATAGCTTCTCCCAAGCAATTTCCCACAGTCAGAAAACATACAGCTGCTGGATTTAAGTGCAACTGTAGATTGTGTCTAGGATTAATTAGGGAGGGGAAGACGCCCAGGATTTCAGATTTTCTTTTAGGGGTTTTTGTTTGTTTTGACACTTTGCTGATGGATAATCACTGAGTTTAGAAACCATAAATTAAAATTATTTCTTAAGACAAGCTTGTAGCTTTTGCGAGTTTTGATGTATACCCGTTTGTTTTGATCTCTGGTTCCCACAAAGTTTTCCATACGTGTTGGGAAGTACAAAAGCATTAGAAGTGATCTTACAAAAATGCTTTTATTATGTCTAATTCACAGAAATGTGGGAGAAATGAAATGGTGACCAGATGAATGCGCTTTCATACATTGTCGAGAGGGGGAAGGGAAAGAAACTTGATTGACTTTTTCCTGTGCTGTACCAGTAAAACAGATGTTGCACATGGCGCTGAAGATTTTAAATGTGGCTACTTTCATAATGTGAAAATGGTGTCTGTGTTCAAGATGTGACCTGGATCACACCGTTTCTGTTAGCATTTGTTACTTAATTATGGATCTAACCGGCTAATAAACTGTATATTCCATGCAGCGGAGTAAATGTATAAGGTTCCTTAGCAGTGTTGCTGTAGAACGGGAAGTTACACTGCTAAAGAAAACAAAACAGGAGTTGAAGTTTAATAACAGAACAACTATAATTTATACTAGCTACTAGAGAGCCAGAACTGGCTGTGAAGTGCCTCTCTAAGATCCCAGTTCAGCAAGGCATTAAGCAGGTATTACATTTAAGATTGTACTTCAGCACAGGCTTAAATCCCATTGAAATCAGTGGGACCTAAGCATGGGCTTGAGTGTGTTGCTGAGTGGGGGCCTAAGGATCAGGTTCTTCCAGGGCCATCTCATTAAGTAGGCTCAGAGCTTGTCTACACACAGACTTGCACCAGGTCAACGTAAGGTGATATATAGAACGGATGTAGTTAAACTGATGCAAAAAGTTGCGGGGGGCATTCATGTGTTGGTTTGATTTAAGTCCATTAGGAACAGGTGTCAGCTAAACCAAAATAAGCATTTCTTAAGCCAAAATAATAGTGCCCCAATGGAAATTTGCACCAGTTAAACTGGATTCAAGTCTGTGTGTCGTGGAGCCCTCGTTGATTTCAATGGGACTGCTTGCAGAATAAACTCCTACTCAAGGGGAGAAGAGTGGGGAAAATCTTTGGTTTAGAGTTAAGGTTGCCTAGGTGCAAAGCCTAAGGCAGTGTCCAGTATTTAACCTGCTGTATAACACACAGCCTGTTAGACTTTGCCACTCCTCCAGAATCCCAGTTTCTGGGCTCTGCTGCTGAACTAGACCTGAGTTCTGCTCTCCTGGTTGGGCCTGAGAGCATCTCCAGAGAGTTGCAGTCTCATAGTCATTGTGGACCATTGGGTATGTGCCAACCCCTTTTAGCTAATCCTCTCTCCCATACCTTTACCCCTGTTTGGGTATTGGGTTGGTGGGAGGGAAAGCTGGAGAAATGGTTAATTATTAACACATTATACATGAGGAGCGTGTGAAGTTCCCCTTGTTAAATGTTTGCCTTTCAAGCTCTGAATTTGGCTAATTTGTGGTTTTTTGGGGTTTTTTTTAAAAGTATTTTTTTGGGGGGGAAATGAAAGCTAAGGAATGAAATTAAGAACAACTTAATCTGATTTAATGAGCCAAGATAGCATTCTTGAGTCATAACATTTTTACGGCTGAGATGGCCCATGCAAGATGTGACCCTTGTTAATTTTAAAACATGCATAAAAAAATAACTAGAACAAATAACTAACCACTCCAAAGAAACTATATTTAATTATAGGCTAGTAGGCTGGCTACGAGTTCTGAAAAGATGAAAGATTTTAAGGCCCTGATCCAGCAAACGCTAATGCAGTTTATGCACTGCAAGCAATCTCATTGCCTTCGGTGGTACTAATTACAGTGTGTAAAGTTAAGCACGGGCATATGTTTTGGCAAGATTAGGGTCAGGGACTCCAGTGGGACTTTGCATCTGCTTAACATTATGCATGTGCTTAAGTGTTTTCAGGATTGTGACTTAACTTTGTAGGAAGACCAATAGCTTACGTCCAAAAATGCTGTGCAGGGTGAAGCACTACTTGAGTGCAAGTTTTACACATGGGCTTTGGAAGAGGATGTTATAATCTGAACCATTTTTAAAATGGTATTATCTTTATCCTTGAAAATATATTAAATATACAGGAAAAGGGCTATCAATCACACCCATCAGAGAAAAATGAGAGAGAAAACAAAAGCACGGCGAATGGGGTACTAGAATTTGTGACCTGTTTTAGGATCTTTGGATATTTGTTGTTGCTGGCAGAATGTCAGACTTCACTTAAAAACAAAAACCATTGAGCTGATCCCAGGTGCTGAGTGCCCATGGCACCCACTGACTTCAGTCAGAATTGTGGGTGCTCACCCCCTTTGGAAAGCGAGGCCTCCCATGTGTATTAGCGGAAGGGTGCTCATACCTGTATGGTATCTTAGTTGTTTGGACAACTGGAAGAGTAGTTTATGGAAGGTGTTATGGAGTTGCAGATGGCTTGGACACCTGGGATTAGGGAGATGGGTCCAGAAGCAAATGTGGTTAGCTCCCAGACCTCTGTATAGCGGCGTGTGGGGGTGTGTGTCTGAGGCCCAGAGAGAGTAAGGGCCCAACGTCACACAGCAGGTCTGGCAGAGCAGGGAATTGAACCCAGGTCTGCTCTGCTGAGCCCCAGGGAGTAGCACCGAACCCCTAGATCCAGGGCTTTGGAGGTGTGCTCCGGCTGTGCTCCAGTTCCAGGCAAAAACCTGCAGCTCCACTGCTCCGGGCTCCACTCCAAAGCCCTGCCTAGATCAGTCTTCTCCCTGCTTGCAATCTGCTTTTTTTTTTTTTTTTTTTTTTTTTTAAATTGTTTACATTTTTCTAGTGCAGTGATTCTTTTGGGAAGTTTCTTTGTATTCTTGTGTTATCGCTTCCAGGTAAGGGCATGGCTACACTGGAAACTTCAAAGCACTCTCCACGAGGGGATTAGCTCTGAGCGCTGGGAGCCTTTCTACACTAGCGCTTTAAAGCGCTCTGACTTGCTGCTCTCAGGGGGGTGATTTTTCACACCCCTGAGCCAGCAAGTTAGAGCGCTATAAAACGGAAGTGTAGACAAGCCCTAAAAGTCTCCAGCCAAATCACAAAGCAGAGGTGTGAACTCTGCTTTCCAGTCTCCTACATTCACCTCAAATGCCCTGTCTCCACTAGGGAAATTCATTCAAACCTTTCTCCTTATTGCTCCCACTCTTCCAGATGGGCCCCGGTGTTAGCAATGGTGAGAACCCCAGTGTGAACAGTGTGCGCCCCCCTCCCGCCCCCCCCACACACACATTGTTGCCAGTGCTATTTCAGGTTGAACTGCAAGTGATGTCGGTACCCAGCAGGTCATCTTCCCTAGCGATAGTTGCTCGGTGAAGCAACTGTGGGAAACTCTTGGAAGATGTCTTTAAAGTCTAAGGAGGACCATCAAAATGCCAACGCTCATTAAGCAGCTTCAGTCTGAGAAACAAATCTTTGCTTAGAGAGGAGGCATTTTGAAATGTCCCCTCCCCCGCCCCCAGACTCTGCTTTTCTGGCTCATTGCCCGCACTGGAAGCAATCGTGAGTCTTCGTTGCTTCTTCGTCCTTGGAATCTTTTCTTCTCTAACAATTGCAGATGCAGGATGGGCACAAGGCTTTTATTTGTTTTGTTGGGTTTTTTTTTAATTAGTGGCACAAATCCTGTCAGGGGGAGGAGGTGCTGGGAAGAGACAGGCTTACCCTTTGCTCTGACCCTCAGCAGACTTGTCTACCGTTGCAACATCCGTTGTCTTCTCTGGTTGGATCTGCTCTAGGTTCTGAACCATGTTAGCCCAGTATTTCTTCCCAGCAAGGTGCTAAAGCGATTTCAGGTCCCAGCATAGATGGGCCCCTCTCCAGGAAGTGCACAATGACGATCCAGTCCAAATACGCCTGTGCTATTAGCGTTCACCATTAATACCAATGAAGCACCCTCCTGATTGGATGGGGGAGACCACACAGACAAGCATGCTGCAGGGAGCATTGTTCTCACAATAAATGAAGTGAGAGCAAAAAGATTCCCAGATCACTAGTTACAACAGTGTTTTATAGACTGTGCAATCACATGGCTGGTGGCCCAATGTGCACTGGGATTTGAAACAGACAAGGGTGTGTCTTCCTCAGAGGGCAGAGCTCGATGACTCTTCAGAGCACTCTCTTCCAAGGGGATTAGAAGATTGCTGGGACATTGGCTTCCCTCCCTTGCTTGCACCTTGTTATTCCCCGCGCCTGGAGGGTGAAGGCCTAGAGCACGGGTAGGCAACCTATGGCACGCGTGCCGAAGGCGGCACACGAGTTGATTTTCAGTGGCACTCACACTGGCCACCGGTCCAGGGGGGCTCTGCATTTTAATTTAATTTTTAAATGAAGCTTCTTAAACATTTTAAAAACCTTATTTACTTTACACACAACAATAGCTTAGTTATATATTATAGACTTATGGAAAGAGACCTTCTAAAAATGTTAATGTATTACTGGCACGCGAAACCTTAAATTAGAGTGAATAAATGAAGACTCGGCACACCACTTCTGAAAGGTTGCCGACCCCTGGCCTAGAGGCTAGTAGCAGAAACCCAAATGGTGCATAGGAAAGCATGATGTGGAGAGCCACTGCTGCCCCTGCTCTGCCATCTGCCCCAGTTATCCTGTGCCCATCCTCCGGGCCCTGACCTTGTGGTTCTTGTGCAAAGGGGCCTGTTGGGCCAGAGGAGACTGTGCCACTGAGATGCTATTTCTTNGTGTGAACAGTGTGCGCCCCCCTCCCGCCCCCCCCACACACACATTGTTGCCAGTGCTATTTCAGGTTGAACTGCAAGTGATGTCGGTACCCAGCAGGTCATCTTCCCTAGCGATAGTTGCTCGGTGAAGCAACTGTGGGAAACTCTTGGAAGATGTCTTTAAAGTCTAAGGAGGACCATCAAAATGCCAACGCTCATTAAGCAGCTTCAGTCTGAGAAACAAATCTTTGCTTAGAGAGGAGGCATTTTGAAATGTCCCCTCCCCCGCCCCCAGACTCTGCTTTTCTGGCTCATTGCCCGCACTGGAAGCAATCGTGAGTCTTCGTTGCTTCTTCGTCCTTGGAATCTTTTCTTCTCTAACAATTGCAGATGCAGGATGGGCACAAGGCTTTTATTTGTTTTGTTGGGGTTTTTTTTAATTAGTGGCACAAATCCTGTCAGGGGGAGGAGGTGCTGGGAAGAGACAGGCTTACCCTTTGCTCTGACCCTCAGCAGACTTGTCTACCGTTGCAACATCCGTTGTCTTCTCTGGTTGGATCTGCTCTAGGTTCTGAACCATGTTAGCCCAGTATTTCTTCCCAGCAAGGTGCTAAAGCGATTTCAGGTCCCAGCATAGATGGGCCCCTCTCCAGGAAGTGCACAATGACGATCCAGTCCAAATACGCCTGTGCTATTAGCGTTCACCATTAATACCAATGAAGCACCCTCCTGATTGGATGGGGGAGACCACACAGACAAGCATGCTGCAGGGAGCATTGTTCTCACAATAAATGAAGTGAGAGCAAAAAGATTCCCAGATCACTAGTTACAACAGTGTTTTATAGACTGTGCAATCACATGGCTGGTGGCCCAATGTGCACTGGGATTTGAAACAGACAAGGGTGTGTCTTCCTCAGAGGGCAGAGCTCGATGACTCTTCAGAGCACTCTCTTCCAAGGGGATTAGAAGATTGCTGGGACATTGGCTTCCCTCCCTTGCTTGCACCTTGTTATTCCCCGCGCCTGGAGGGTGAAGGCCTAGAGCACGGGTAGGCAACCTATGGCACGCGTGCCGAAGGCGGCACACGAGTTGATTTTCAGTGGCACTCACACTGGCCACCGGTCCAGGGGGGCTCTGCATTTTAATTTAATTTTTAAATGAAGCTTCTTAAACATTTTAAAAACCTTATTTACTTTACACACAACAATAGCTTAGTTATATATTATAGACTTATGGAAAGAGACCTTCTAAAAATGTTAATGTATTACTGGCACGCGAAACCTTAAATTAGAGTGAATAAATGAAGACTCGGCACACCACTTCTGAAAGGTTGCCGACCCCTGGCCTAGAGGCTAGTAGCAGAAACCCAAATGGTGCATAGGAAAGCATGATGTGGAGAGCCACTGCTGCCCCTGCTCTGCCATCTGCCCCAGTTATCCTGTGCCCATCCTCCGGGCCCTGACCTTGTGGTTCTTGTGCAAAGGGGCCTGTTGGGCCAGAGGAGACTGTGCCACTGAGATGCTATTTCTTCTCTGCTCCATTGAATGTCTGGAGGCTCTTGTAAGCCATGTTGCACTCCTCAACACACCATAGCACAGGGCAGTGTGTGGCCCAGGGTTTGCATCGTTCTAGAGCGAGTTTTACACACAGTTCGGGTTAGCATCATTTGAACTCTAGGATAGACAAGGTCTGACTGACCACTGCGGTGTGCTGTGTTTAAAAAAAAATCCACAGAAAGGGGGATCAATTCCCTGCAATTTTTTACAAATATCACCAAGTTTTTCCTGTAAATTTTTGTCTCTGTGTACCCCCACAGCATCTCTTTGGTCTTCCATTGAAATTGCCTCAGCTGCGCCAAAGTGAATTCTACCAACTGTTGGAACAGCAGACAAGTAGCCAAGAGACTATTATCACCATTTCACTGATAGAGAGCTGCAAGATAATGTACTGAGCTAATGTCCTAGGGATTTCTTATCCAAAAATCTAAACACATTCTGTTTAGAAGAGAGTCCTGTTCTGCAAACTGTGTCTCCTAGCTCTGTTGAAGTCAACGGGACTCAGTGGGATTTAGGACTAGTGCACGCTGATCTGTTTGCAGGACTGGGCCTTCTATTTTCTGCTTTCATCTCCTGTAATCACTGATAACATCATGTCAAGGGGCACTCCAGGGATTTTCTCAACTGATTGCTTATTTCCTTAACTCTGTATGAGTTTTTGTACATGTGAATTCACCGTCTTTCTGTTTCTGCTTCCTTGTTTTAGTTTGATTCTATTTACCATTTAAAATCTATTAATAAAATGTTTTTTAAAGAAACAGTCCATTTGCTCCAAAACCATAAATATTTTCTTGACCAGTTCCAGCCATGTGCCCTCCTCAACAGTTATTTGCAAAGAGCTCATTTTAGAAATCTTTTTTTTTTTTTGTTTTTTTTTATCCAAACATCCTCTCCTTTGGAAATTGGTTATTCAAAACCGATTCCTGAACGGCAGCAAAATCCTTTTGTAAATCTGTTTGTATTTGGTCCCTTGCGCTCCTGAGGAACGGTAATAGCTCTTATATCATAAGAATGTTCCCTTTTTTTAATTCTTCAACTGAATCCATGTATTGAATCCTGAGGGGAATCTTCAGAAATGGTTGACCAGTTCCACTCTGATATTTTTTCCCATTAAGTGGCTGATCCAGCTCTATTGAAGTCGATGGGAGTTTTGCCATTGAGTTCAATGAGAATAGGATCAGGCCCCAGTTACCTTTTGCAGTTGAAGAAGAGATTCACTGTGTGGGCTGAGTATATCAAAAACTTGACTCAAACAATTGAACATAATCCAGTCAAATTTCCAAGATCTCTCTACCCATGGCATCATCCATTTATATTTTTAAACAGTATAAAGATGAGGCAGGGATCAGCCTTATGAAGACTGCTTTGATAATTACAAAGCAGCTTTCCATCTCTTTATTTTATTTTTTCCCCCATGATAAATTGCAGAGCGTAAGCTGCACTGGAGAGTGAACTGAAAATCTCTTATTATGTTGTTAGATGGTTGTACACACTGCTTCCTCCCGCAACCTGCATTTCAAATCCTCTTCCTCAACTGATCTGAACACCCATCCCTTGGAATTTGAGTGTCGGTATCAGGCTGTAAGAATTAAGTTGTTTTTTTTGAGGGGGGGGGGGCACACAGGTGAATGAAGAATACCATAGTTACAATTATGGCTTTTTTTCCAGTATACTATTTGGCAGGCAATAGCCTGGCTTGGCAAGTGGGAGACTTGCAACCTGGAAAGGCAGCAGCATCCGGCTATCGTTGACTTGGCATCACCTTTTGGCACCTGCTGTAATAACGATTACCCAAGATATTTCAGACTTGTACAGGAAACAGACTGTCACCTGGTAGCTACTGAGGCGCCACAAAATGGGAACTGTCTTTTCTCTTGTTTGTTGCTTCATATCTTTGAGAGTCTCTTGTCTTGATTTTTTTTTTTAGATCAGTAGTATTTGATCTATAACACACATTTAAAAAAAAAACTTTATTAGTAATTTGGGTCAAGATTTTAGAAAGTGGCTAGTTTTTATTTGTTTGTCTCAGAGTTTTTTGGTTCCCAAGCTGAGATGTATTTTATTCAGAAAGTGCTGAGCACCCACCTTCAGAAAATTGGGCCCCTGTAGATGTATGGTTGAGATACCATAATAATCCTCTAATTTGGCCAGCTGTGTATAACACAGGCTGTATTTCATCCAGTGACCTCTGCATTAAGCCCACTAACCTGGAGTAGAAGGGTGTGTGTGTAAGTAATATCTATCTAATCTATCTATTCACCTCTGATCTGATGTAAAGACAATGATGGAGACTTTACCACATCCCTTGGTGATCTGTTCCATTGGTTAATTACACATACTGTTTGAAAAACAGAACACCCCTCTTCCCCGCCCACCAATGCTTCTTATTTCCAGATTGAACTTTGCTGAGCTCAGCTTCCGGCCATTGGATCTCTGTGCTAGATTAGAGGCCTCTAGATCTTCTCCCTGGGCAGGTACTTTAAGGTGTCTTAAATTGAGTACCTGAAATCACTAGTCACTTCAAAATCCAGGCCAACAATTTCAAGTTTGAACATTTCCCTGCTTGTGTCCAAAGAAAATAATGAAGTTAAGGGCTTTAACAAATAGGGAGGGTGGGGGATAGCTTTAGCCCATGGTTTTAGTTTTTTCAAGGCATTAGATTTCAGGATAGTACTGAAAATGGCTTTTTTCCAAGTATGTTTCCAATATACTGTAGGTAATGTATCTAATCTGAGAAATCCTTAATGCTTTGAATATTTAAAGGAATTCATGTCTGCCACAAAGTATCTTTTATCACAGAAAGAGCAAACCTAGTCTCACTCTTTCATCTGTCTCATTAATATTGAGTATGTGACACTTTAATATGGCAGCTGAAGCAAAGCAGGAATTTCAGCAACTATCTGACAACTGTAAGCTGAGAATTAACTGGCATTCTAGTGAAATCTGCTGTATATAAAATAATTCGCACTTCCCAGTAGCATTTGACCTAATTTACAATTCCCTTTTTAACCTGTTTTTGGAACCCTGGATTAGTCAGACACCAGGAGCATGAGTATTCAGTGTCTGCAAACCTATGGCACAATTTTCAAAGGTGCTGAGCACCCACAGATCCTGTTGAAGTCGATAAGAGTTGGGGTGCCCAGTAGGGCCTGATTCTGCTGTGTATACTCCTGTTCAAGTACTGACGCTCACAAGGAGTCCCAAAGCAATGGTGTAAAGAGCTCCACTGGCATAAAGGGGGCATGAACCTAGCGGATCTGTATGTCTAGTATGAAGTTGGTATGGCCAACGCTGAGGATATAGTGGGGCATGGAGACTTGGCTGTTGTAGTGGCCCCTAAGGGCCATAGGCAGCAGTGCTCAGCTTAAGTTTGCTGAAATGGTCCCTAGCTGGCCCAAGATAAGGTCTCATGAAGCTCCATCTCCATCCCTCTCCCCTGAACTGTGTGCCAAGCTCAGGGACAGGGATGAGCTGGGTATTTGGATGGGTGGAGAATGTCTTGACATGGACGGGCCGAAAGAAGTTAGAACTGCAAGCACACCCGCTGCCTGCATCAGGTAGAACGTGCTTTCCGGGTTTGTGGATGTCTGTTGAGTTGCTCATTTAAAAGTTTGAGATGAGCCCTAAATACACCCCCAGTTTCAAACACCCACAAGCTGTGGGCCCAGTCTCTGTAACAGGCTGGAATGAAACTGTGGGGCTGTCATGTTGCTGGTGAACATGAGTAACTGCTATTGACTTTAACAAGAGTTACTCACATCCCATGGAGGGGAAACATGGATCTGGAAATGGCTTAACGTTGGGAAAGTTCAGACCCACACCTGAACTTTGGCGCTGAGCCACCACTGTGACAAAGCAGTAATAAAGCCCTCCTGATGCTTTGAATTTACAAGGAAGCTGAGCTGAAAGATGAAACCAAGCCGTTTCTCAGAGATGTGCCATACCCTCCCGGACACGCACTGATTGTCATAGTGACAAGGAATGTTGGTTAAGCAGACTTCACAAATCTAGAGTTTCTCTTATTCTTGAGCTTGTGTGTCTCTCCTCCCCCCCCCCCCCCCCCCCCCCCCCCCCCCCCCCCCCCCCCCCCCCCCCCCACGAATGAAGCAATTTATTCCTTCCTGTTTGAAGTAGGAGTAGCTAGTAATAGTACTACGTATTAGGTAGTACGTATTTACTCTTCCCTACATAATCAGAGGCAGTGGGGCATAGTGGACAGTGCACTGACCTGGGATTCAGGAGGCCTAGGTTCTAGTCCCAGCTCTGCCACTGGTTTACTGGGTGACCTTGGGCAAAGTCCCGTTGCCTCCTTGTGCCTCAGTTTCCCCATCTGTAAAATGGAGACAGTTGATCTCCTTTGTGAAATGCTTTGAGATCTATGGATGAAAAGCACTATAATGAATTATTTAGAACCTGAGCCAGTTCCTGTTGAACTTAGTGGGAGTTTTGCCATTTAAATGTTTCATCAGCCTAATTCTAGTGACTTAATACTGGAATCAAACTAATGTATTGTGCAACTGCTTTTTTTTAGAAGATTCAATGAGTGATTTCAGTGAATAGCATAAATAAACCTGCTCTGTGAAAATCCAAAGTAACTCCACTAGTGTAACTGGCGGCAGGATTTGGCCAAACGTTTCAACCATTTTGTTTGAAAAACATTTGAAACAAAACACTAGGGGGTTTTCAGTTTGAGCCAATCAAACCCAATGCAAAGTTTTATATAGTGAATGTCAATTATTTAGTACAATGGGTAGGTACCATTTGGTATCGAACAGGGGACCATTGCCCCCCAAAGATTTTTCCATGCTTCCTGGGACTGGAGGCTCAGGAGTGCGGTTTTTCCATGTGGTGTGAGTTCTATTTTTATATATTTAACTCTAAAACGTTAAAAAAAAAAAAAAATTCTGACAAACAGATGTTTTCTTCCAACAAAATGAGCCAGAAATTTTGAAGTATAAATCCAGGGAGCCTTATATTAAATTTTATGTAATATGTTACAATAGAAACACTGGCCAGTTTTAAAGCCGTGTAAATATTTCAAGGCGTGACTCTTAGTGGTTGGTTCCTGGTTGAAATACAGCATGGAAGATCCTAGCGCAGGGACGTGGGTTTCCTACCCAAACTAAACGTCTGTCGCTGTTACGTGTTTCTTTCCAGTCCTCACTTGTGCTGAAATAACTTACCGGACTCTTAGTGGTCACTGTTACGTGGCTTGTAAGCTCTTTTTAGGGCAAGGACCCTCTTTTGTAATGTGTTTTGTACAGCCCCTAGCACTATGGGGTCCTGCTCGCTGCGGTAATAATGGGGGTTTGAACCACACGGAGGTGGGAAGATCTGGGCATCAGCAGCGGAGCGGGCTGGCCATATGGAGGGAAGCATGCTGCACCCTGGGAGAGGGTGTGGAGCTCACTCCATCTGCATGCCAGGCATCTCCAGCAGCACTTTATCCCTCTGAGTCACAGTGTGCCTGCCGGGCTCTGCCGAAGTGGCACCATCGAGCACTTTGATGTGATGATTAGAACAAATGCCAAGCAGCTAAACTACAATAAATAACGAGTGTCATGAGTAGGGAAATGAGACTTTAGGATGTGGCTACTACAAGCACTCCTCTTGATTTCAGGGGGACTTACCTGCATAATAAAAAGCACGTCTGGATGTGGGGAAGGGGAGCAGAATCAGGCCCTTAATAAGGAACTTGTGTGCCCTTCTAAATGCACAATAAGTGTCCAAAGTAAGGCCCACGCAGTTATGGTCCAGCGTATAAGTAGTAATTCGCATACATTTAAAACTATCTCCCATTACCTGCCTGTATGTACCAATGGCTGGGGCTGCTGCCATCTCTTGCATAAATGTTTGAGACCCTTTCATAACTGGGGTTTGTTTAGGTGGTGGTTTTTATTTTAAGAAACAAACTTCTGAAATGAGAACGAAATACTCCTCCCGCCCCTCCATTTAAAAATGGCACTCGTTTCCCATGGGAATCAACGGGACCAGTCGCACTGTAGGGAGTAGGCCTGGGAGTAGATGTTTTCAGATGGCGCTCAAAGCCAGGAATCGTTACAATCGAGGCTGGTGCTCTGGGCATGATCTAGCTGAGATGAGTCTCCACAGCTGCTAGTGAACATGGTCCCCTGTCTTGAGGGGAGAATGCCCATGCCTCTTTCCTGACTGTGGAATGCCATCTGCGGTGGTCCACGGCACCTCCATTCCTAAGAGGACCATCTGGGACTCACCCTGCCCGTTGCCATATATGGTAACCTTTGGAACTTTGTTCTTGGAAAGGACCACAGGCACCTACATCGACTTCCTGATGCTTAGCCAGGCTCTTCAGTCAGCTGAAGAAGAATCTGCAGTTGAGTTTACGTGCCCTTGACTGCGCTAATACAGACGTGGGTACTTTATTTGCAAGTGTACCTGTTTCCAAATAGTAAGAAACATTTAACAACAGATAATTTACTTTAGTAACATCTATATCTGTCTTTAATAAGTCAAGCCAAAGGTAAAGCTTGGGCCACACATGGGAATAGTGCCCTAGTTATGGGGACAGAGAACTAGTAAGCCTGTGAGCATGGGATGCAGGGAGCTCATTTGTATCACCTCTACTGAGCTACTCTTCCCCTCTCTGGAGCAAGTTGAACTTTCCTCTGGGTGGGTTTGTCTTCTAGGACCGGTATGGCTCATAAGGCTGTGGATTTATGGTGCATCTTTATCAGGTCCTTTAATCCACACTGTTGTGAGGAGATGAAGCATAATGGGATAGTGTCTGTCCCTACTAACTTTGTGCGTCTTGTCTTGTCTGATGTAGTCTCTGTGATACAGCCTTTTTTGTTTGATTTTTGCTAGGCCGTTACCCGCGTCACAATTATCTGCTAGCGTTGTCGATGGCCAGGCTAGAAAATGAATAACCATGACTTGAATGGGGTACCTGTTGTGTTGGTTACCTACTTTAGTATCTCATTTTTACAGAATGAGGCCCAGGTTGTGCAAATGGAGTCAGCTGGGAATATCTTGACACCTAGCTGGAGCTACACTGAAGTTCATGGGACTCTGCCCAGGCACAAGGGTCTGACTCTGTCCGTGTGGATGCAGTTTGCAGGACTGCGACCTGGCTTGGGCTGTCTGCGTCCAGCATCTC
>QXTE01000172.1:173920-192351 GCA_003942145.1 Platysternon megacephalum
CCCCCCCCCCCCCCCTGCGCCTGGGATCTGTTCCTTTCACAGAGCAGTGAAGTGCTGTGGAAAGAATGCTCTGCAGCTTGAGGGTGGCAGTGAAAGGAGGCGTGTTCAGAACCTTGCAGCCTTTGCATGCCGTAAGATGTGGGAAGCAAAGGTCTGAGTAGCTTGCAGGGAAAGACTTCGGTCTTCCTGACCCCACGTTGTTCACTGTCGAGAAAATCACCAGCTCTGAGTGCCCCACAGGCATTGAATCACTTCATCTCGCAACTGCTGAGGTTAGGTCAGTCGTGTTATCTGTGAAATGGGGATGAGACGGCTGAGGGCTTGTCTACATGCCCAGAAGTACAGGTGCAAGCTGAACTGATATAAGCCAGGTTTATACCAAGGTAAGTGTGTCCACATACAAAATTGCACTTGGTCAACATCACACCGTTCCTTCAACTGGTGCGGTGTTAGGTGTAGAGCAGGCCTGAAATACAGACAGGTTAAGGGCCAGATTTACAAAGGCGCTGAGGCCGCTAAAGATGCAGATAGGTGGCTAGTGGGATTTTCAGACGTGCCTAAGAAGGGCCCATTGACTTGTCCAGTGTTACTCAGAGTAACAGAGCTAGAAATCATGTGACCGTGGGAATTTTTGGTAATACTTTTATGCCCTCGTGTGTGCCTCAGTTTCCCCAATATGCTGATTTGTTTCGCAGTGGGTGGAAAAGGACTGTTTGCTCTCAGGGCAGGCTAAGGAGCCATAGGTATGAATGTCACTTAGTTATCTGAGCCGGGATGGGTCATTAAAAGGAACTGGCCAAGGCCAATCTCATATCCTCGACCACAGTCACCAGGACATTGACACTTAGCAACCAGCGACCCAAAAGGAGATGGATTTCCTCACCTCTCAGCAGGGAAGCTGAGCAGCATCCCCCCAGCTCGAGAAAAATGGACAGGGGAGATGCGAAAGGGGCGGGGGGGGGGCGCAAGAGAGTTGGCTGCTGGAAGGCGTCAGAGCTCTCACCTTGGATCTGATCAAGGAGGTCAGACAGAGACCCCTTGAACAGGGGGATTCACTACAGCTTGGCTGGGCTCTGGGCTAAGCAGAAAATACTAGAGCTGTGCATTTTTCTCTCTGCTAGCGTAAGGACTTATGCTGGGTTCCAGCTGATAAATAAACCAGACTGTTTTGACAACGCTGTTTGAGTGTCACCCCAAATGTTTGGGGACGTGCATTAATCCGAAGGGTGTACAAGTCTCTGCCAGGCGTCTCTCTCGGTTGGACTCGCTGGGCGGCGGTGTGAAGCCAGAGTCCTGAAGCCCCAGAGGTTCAGCCTAAGGAGGCAGTGATGCCGCATGCTTTGCCTTGGAGGAAAAGTGAGGCCCATTGAGGGTCTGGTACACTGAAGGGTTCCGCCTATGGACTGTAGACAAGCTGGGGGATCTTGTGGATCTGTGACATCAGGCTGGATGGATTTTTTTTTTTTTTTTTTTTAACCAAGGTGATTTAAATCCGTGATTGAAATCATGGTATAAATCACCAAGTGGAAAGCCTTGATTTGAATAATTGAATTTAATTAACTTTTCCCTTTGTGCAACAGTTACTTTCTAAAGAGAGGTGCATTCTCATTGTTTGACATAACCATTAAAACATGTTGATTGACAGCTAAATGGAGCCTTTACACTAGAATTGGTACATCTTTTTGCTACCTGGGAGGGTACACTATAACTATGCATTTGTTTAAGGAATTATATAGCTTAATATTTTTCAATTCTTATTAGTTGTACAATTTTAATATGTTAGGAAATGGTGAATGATTGCTTATTTACTAGATAATTAACTTTTTGCTTATGATTTGTGTCAAACTGCATTAGGATGGTAACTGGAATTTAATTAAACACACAACACACAATTTATTTTTATGAAACAAAACAACCTTACATCTTTTGGAAACGTGAACTTGGCTTTTCAGAACTTGTTTCACATTCACAATGAAATGATTTATGAAACAGGGGGATTAACTGTAGTCAGTGAATTAAACTGGTTGTTTCAGGGCAGCCTGGGAAAATTTTCAAATATACCCAAGTAAAAGTGACCGGGGCTTAAGTTTCTACTCCCCTAAGTCTCTTGAAAATGAGGAAGTCTCGTAAGTCACTTAGTATTTATAAAGTTTGACCTCCAAAGTTTGATGTTTTCCCCCCCAATTCTTTCTTTGCATAGTTAAGCATCCTTGAAGACACCGTTTTTGATACTGGTTCGTGGATTCAGCGTATTTATTTTTTATTTAGAACTTTGAAGAGGTAATAAGTTTAGGGCTTAACATGTTTTGTATTAAATTCAGATTTCATTGCAAACAGGTTTGCTTTGAAAAAGAAAAACATATTCTAATTAATAACAGCATAAAAATCGAATTCAATTAAAAAAATCAGATATTTTTGATTCTTCCATCCTCCCCCCCCCCCCAAATCTTTTTATTTTATTTTTATCCATCCTGCTAGAAATAGACCACAGGTCTCTAGGCTCCTGGCCTGGTGCTTTACCCACAAAGCCATCCTTCATGTCCTCTTGCTTAGCTGCTTCAGGAGTGCCAGAGGTGACAGCTGTCCCCACAAGACTTTTGTGTGTCTTATTCTGCTTTTTGCCAAGTGCCTTCTACATGACTGAGCTGTGTGAAGAATTAATATTAGCATTACCTCGCGTGCCCAGCAGCCTTTAAGGGACTTGCTCTCATTTATTAGATGGTGCAATCTGCCCACTGACGTTGGCTACAACCACTAAATAGAATGGCCCCTGCCCTGGAGCAGGGTGAGGGACAAGTTTGAAGTTGTCAGGCGAGAACAGTTCAATGGGTATTGGGGTCAAAGCAGTTTGGCTCATAGGCCAGTATTTATTACTAGGTGATTATTTGCTGCTACTCTTTTTGTTACAAATAGCACTGCTTTCTGTTGCGGAAAGCCACCTGTGTTTGATGGGCTAAAATGCAGTACAATCCGAAAAGGTTCTTGAGCTTTGAAATACATCATGAGATTGTCAGACATATAACTCTAATCAAGTGTATTGTAAAACCAAGAGCCTTTCAAATATGCTTAAAGGGGCCACTTCTGTAACAACTGCTTGAACAAGCTGTAGTAGTAGCAAGAGGTATTGAAACAACCCAGTAACTTTTTTTTAGAGAGAGGGGATGAGGGTGTGGGTGTTAGTTAAAGGAACCCACATAAATCTTAGGTTGACTTTATTCTTTAATTGCTTCAAATTGTAGATGTAGATTGTATTTAATAACTGAACAAAGGGAGTTTGGACTTGATTCTACCCTCCAACTTGGTAGCACTTTGTACTAATAAGATTGTACAAGTGAGAGGGGCTGTGTTTTGCACTCACATTGCATAGCTGTTTACACCAGTGCAAGGTGAAGAGCAATGAAGAAGCAAGCCTCTTGGGTTTATAGGGTGGCAAATGGAACTAGACTTCAAACATAATTTCTTTCATAGGCACAGAAACATTAAATGTTCTGTCTGAGTGGTACCAGAATAGTCTCTGCAAATTCTAAGCGACTGCAGTGTAATCCTAGCTGTTTGTCAGATCAAGTAGATGCCATGAAAGACTTTCTAAGTATCACTCGTGACATTAGTAGTACCTGATAGTCCTTTATGGAATATACAGACCCTCGATGAATGTACCACCAGGGATGGGCCCCAGCTAAATGCCTCAACAGTATATCTACCATCTCACTGGAACACCTGGGTTGTATGCAGTAGTGATCTGGAGGGATACGTGGAATTGAAACATGATGGGGGCTTGAGTCTCTTTCTTACAGTTGTGTAAATCGGGAGTAACTCCACTGAAGTCAACACTGTCTCTCTTTCCAGCCCTTATTGGTTCATCCCTTGGGAACAGCAATCTTGCTGAGCATGAGTCTCAATTCTGGAAAGCCTTGAATTTTGTGACATTTCTGTGCAAGATGTTTCCTTCCTGTTGTGTTGGTTGCAGGATGGATTAATTAAAATAATCAAGTGGAAAGCCTCCATGTACATCATCGATTTTAATCAACCTTTCCATTTGTACGTTAGTTATTTTCTAAAGAAAGGTGCATTCTCATTGGTTGGTATAATCCTTAAAACATGTTCATTTACAATTAAGTAGAACCTTTACATTAGCTTTGGTACATCTTTTTGCTATCTAGGCATGTACGCTATAAATATATATATTTATGTAAGCAATTATATAGCATAATATTTTGCAGTTCTTATTGTACATTTTTAGTATGTTAGAAAATGGTGAATGATGTATTGCTTATTCACTAGATAATTTACTTTTTGCTCATGATTTGTGTCAATTCCAGTTACCATCTTAATGCGGCTTTAAGTAAACACACAAAACAGCATATAAAATGTATTTTTTATCCAACAAAACAACCTTGTGTGTTTTGGATACATAAACTTCTCCTTATCAAAACATGTTTCATATTTACAACTAAATGGTTTATTAAACAGAGGGATCAACTGTAGTCAGTGAATTAGACTGATTATTTCAGGTCAGCCTGGGAAAATGTTCAAATGAGCTTAAGTGAAAGTGACTGGAGCTTAAGTTACTTAGGCTGTCCTGTTGTGCTATATTTATAAAGCTTGACCTCAAAAGTTAGATGTCTTCCCCCCCAATTCTTTCTTTATATAAAAAAATAGCCTTTAACTCAGTTTTTTTTTAATAGAGACTCATGGATTCAGCATATTTATTTTTTATTTAAACGTTTTAAGAGATTATAATAAATTTAGGCCTTAACATATTTTGTATTACATTTAGATTTCATTTTAAAACAGGTTTATTTTTTTAAAAGAAAAACTTCTTATAATTTAAATAACAAAATCAATTCTTTCCCCAAAATCATCCATTTTTATCCATCCTGGTTTGTGGGATATTTTTATGTTTTGGGGGCTTATTTTTTTTAATTTTTGGTTTTCTTAGGGATCATGTGCAACAGTTACTGCATATCTGAAAGAAGGATCAGCCACTTTGCAGTTGATGATGTGCTTTGGATCAAGCTCTAAACATTATTTATTGAACAATATGAATATGGTTGCATAGCGGTGTGACCACTGATCTAATTAGCTTTTGGAATATATCCATTAATTCAGGGTTATTTATAGTGATGCTGTCAACTGGAAATCAGACTTCCCATTTGAAACTTTTTTACCTGCAATTGTTCAAATTACATTTAAGGTTACTCCAACTGAACAAGAATGGAGGAAAAAACCCTATTTATCTTTTTTTCTTCCCAGTTCATGTACACTACATTTGAATGCTCTTGGTGCATAGTCAGTTTCATTGTGTCTCCCACACTCTTGGTCAGTTTCCCTTGTGTGTGTGGATTATTTGCACACATTAACAACAGAGAGAAAAATATTTAACAAAATAGGAAGATCTGGTTGTAAAACAACAAAAAACGGCTTGGGGATTCGGGGGGGTATGCTTAGCATCTGAAACTATTTTTAATTTACTTGTTAAGAATTAGATTTCAAATCGGTGTCCTATTTAAGAATGTATTTAATGTGGCTGATTCTTCTAAAGAATGCTGGCATATATTGCTGGATTTTGTCAGCAGTTGCCGCAAAGTTCAAGAACTTGGGGAGCCTTAAGTGCTGAAAAAGGCTTCTCCTCTTTGAATCCGAAGTAACGTTCTTAGACTCGTGAGGAGTCCACTCAAACTGCACAGCTGCAGAAAAAGGCGTGGTAGACCTACAAGTGGGACGTGGACCTTTAAGGACAAGAAAAGACACAATGACTGTTACGTCCACGATCTGTAGCGACCTAGTACTGCCACCTTGCACTCTGGTCCTACAGCATAGTTGCCCAGTGGGCAGTCAGATGTTCCAGACAGAGCATTACATGTAATTATGTTGTTCAGAAAACCCGCAGTGCCAGATTGATTCTTGTGCAGCCCCAGCGCACGGAGGGCAGGCTGTCACTCACCTCTTCCTGACACTTAACTCCATCAGTGTCAATGAGTCAGAGCTATAGCTGGTGTAAATCAGTGTAGTTCCATTGACTTCGCTGGACGTATGGTGACCTACACCAGCAGAGGATCTGGCCTGACGGAGTTCCATCAGGGTAAAACTGGTGCAAGTTTGAGCAGGATCGTGTCGGATTTCTACTAAATAAGCAAAAAAAGCTCGTGCTCACCGAGCCAGTGAGAGCAACGCTTCTCTTGTTTCAGCTGGCCGTTGCTCTTTGCAGATCTAGCTCTTATTATAGGACTGTAACTGCTGCCTGAGGTGGTGTTTCCTTTTTGGCACCTTAATCAGTGATTCGACTTCCTGCTTGATAGGACTACACAAAACGTCCATATTTTTAATTCTCCCAATTATAAAATAGTAGCCAGTCCCCCTCTCAGTGCTACTGACTCTGACATTCTCTGCAGATCAGAATCCTTAGCTGAGGCCATTGGGTGATGGAGAGGGAAAGTGTAGACGGCCTTTTGGGTTAAATCAGTATCCGCCAAACGGAGGCTACAGGAGGTGGCCCTCTGTGTGTTGCGAAACCATTTATAAATCCTGGAACCAGATTTTGCTCAGCTGGTATAAATCAGAGCTACGCTGATCTACACTAACTGAGACTCAGCCCTGGTATTCCCAGCACTGGCTTTGTTGAGGCTGTAAATATTAAAGCTTTGCCCCTTGTGTCATAAAACATTTTGGTCTTTGCACGAAGCCTTTAGCATAGAGAAACTGCAGTTTCTACTCAACCACTCCAGAGGAGAGAATTTCTCCAATGAGCGGGGCTGACTGTGCTCTCTCCTCTGTCCTAATGTTTTGTTTTTCTGATGGGTCCTCATCCACGGGTTAGCATTTATTTCAAGCCTGACATTTGCCTTGAGAATAGGCACTGGGGAAGTACAGACCATGGTGTAAAGTGCATAATTTTAACAGGACTTGTTTTCTCTGTGTGCAGACCAGAATATTATTGCAAAAATAAACACGCTCGATGTATAACCTTGATGCAGAGGATTTGGCTTGTTCCCTGGCTTTAACTAGCCCAGGAAGTGGCAGTTTCAAGACTGTCCCTGAACTTCCCTGGACTGCACACCACATTGCTGCCACTCCAAGGCACCCTGGCGAGCCCTCTGCTCTTGCTTCAGCCTGTAACAGTCGCGATCTCCATTGTACTGTCCCTGTTACTCGGGAGGGGTATTTTTGGGTGGTGCGTGTGATCGCTCGTTGGCAAGGGTAGGGAGTCTGGATTGAATAAACTCTGTGCCTCTGTAAAATGGTGGTGGTGATGTGCCCTCCTGTGTCTGTCGTGCCTAGATTGTACGGGACCGAGGGTCGGAGCTGAAAATATAAAGGGTTGATAGTTAAATGTAGAATTGGTTAAATCCCTTTTTGCTGTTACCAAAAAAGCCCTACTTACCATGGCAAGCCAGCACCTTCTAGCTTCTAAAGACGTGCCATTACATGGCTTATTTTTTTTTAAAATGGAAATTGGTCAAAATTTTAGGCTGTCCAAACCTGTGCGTGCATAAGCTTGGAGACCACATAGGTATCCTGGGGTAAATCTGAGGATGACTTGTGGGGCCTCCATTTTGCCACGGGTGATTCTGGGCTGCCGGTCTGGCAGGAAGCTTGTCAATGCCTAGCAAAAGAGAGGGAGAGCAAAGAAAGGCAGAAAGCTGTCAGAAACAGCTTCTGGCCTTAGCTGTGGCCACAACTACCGCACTAAACTAAACCTGCTCTTAGTCATGCTCGGGCCTGCATTGTGATCAAATGGGCGTGTTGCTGTCCTGATCACTGCAAAATGCAGGTTCTGTCTGACCTGTTTGGTGGGGGGCAACATCTGTTGTGCAGGGTTTGGATTTTGATTTGTCTTAAATATAAATGGCCTGTGTTATTTAAGAGCAATAATGTATTGCTGATTCACTCTGTGAATGGCTTAGTAGGATTTTATAGTGACCTTTCATTATCTACAACCAATAATGTGCCCCCTCAGTGCCCTCTACCCCTTCTCCGTCCTTGGTTCACCGCAGTTTATGGATGACCTGTCCCAGATCAAGCATGAGAGAAGACCCAGAGCCTGTGGCAGAAGTTTCATGCTGAGACTGATCAGTTGCATCGTAAAGATTCTTTGGAATTCTTCTGCCCTGGCTGCGTAGGAGGCAGTGAAATGTTTCTTGGCCTCCACCATAGTATCTGCCTAGCATCACTCAGCTGATTTGTTCCAGGTGGTAGGTAGTCTGGTTAATCTAGGCTGTCTTCACTTGGTTGCTCATGTGTGCTCCTCCCGTCCTGAGTTAATTTGCAGATAAAATCGATCGTAGCCAGACTTCACTGTCTGCAGCCATGGAGGTGGGTGAGTCTCTAAAGAGGAAAAACACTGGGACTTCTCTGCATGAGTGTCAGCCAGTGTCACATGTGATAATTCTGGCTGGTCAGGGAGAATCTGTGCTCTCGATCCTCTTTATTTCCTGGTTGGGGCTGTCCAGTAGGCAGGGCATCTTCTGTGCGCAATTCACTCTTTCCCCCACCAATGCACTGCTACAGGCTGGGGACTGACTGGTTAAGCAGCAGTTCTGCAGAAAAGGACCTGGGGATTACAGTGGACGAGAAGCTGGATATGAGTCAGCAGTGTGCCCTTGTTGCCAAGAAGGCCAACGGCATATTGGGCTGCATTAGTAGGAGCATTGCCAGCAGATCGAGGGAAGTGATTAGTCCTCTCTGTTGGGCACTAGTGAGGCCACACCTGGAGTATTGTGTCCAGTTTTGGGCCTCTCACTACAGAAAGGATGTGGACAAATTGGAGAGAGTCCAGCGAGGGGCAATGAAAATGATTAGGGGGCTGGGGCACATGACTTACGAGGAGAGGCTGAGAGAACTAGGGTTATTTAGTTTGCAGAAGAGAAGAGTGAGGGGGGATTTGATAGCTGCCTTCAACTACCTGAAGGCGGGTTCCAAAGAGGATGGAGCTAGGCTGTTCTCAGTGGTACCAGATGACAGAACAAGGAGTAATGGTCTCAAGTTGCAGTGGGGGAGGTTTAGGTTGGAGTTGGATATTAGGAAAAACTTTTTCACTAGGAGGGTGGTGAAGCACTGGAATGGGTTACCTAGGGAGGTGGTGGAATCTCCTTCCTTAGGGGTTTTTAAGGTCAGGCTTGCCAAAGCCCTGGCTGGGCTGATTTAGTTGGGGATTGGTCCTGCTGTGAGCAGGGGGTTGGACTAGATACCTCCTGAGGTCTCTTCCAACCCTAATCTTCTATGATTCTATGAATGCATTGGGAATGTGTTGACCTCTTGTAGCCCGTCTGTCTGACTGGGCTTCTGGGGAAAGCTGAAGACTTTTTTTTTGAGAGAGAGAGAGAGAGAGAGAGAGAGGGTGGAATGTGAAGGCAATTCTGCTGGTTTGTGAGATGTTCTGGTGGCTGGTATGTGGTGGAGCAGGCGGGGAAGAAAGTGTGCAGCTATTGTGGTTCTGCAATGATTTGTGTATTGTTTTAATTGACGTCAGGGTCACCTATAGTCCAGGACGTGCCTTCTTTTATATTGCTCAGTACAAATCCAAATAAATAAAATAGAAAGAATGGAAAGAGAGAGTCTATCTGATCATGGTTATTTTAGCACCATGCTATGTAAAGACAATGCCAACAGCAACTCCAAAATGAGACTGTTTGCGGTCTCTGCATTGTCTGGTTATGAAAGTATTTATTTATTTTTCTTTCTTTGCTGTGGAGGTTTGATTATCAGTCTCATTATAAGATGCAATAGGGATTTAACATTTTACAGTGTCTGGTAGGCTTTCCCTAGTGCCCCATTCAAAACTTGGAATATCAACATGATTAGAGGGCTGATCAAATGCTTCCTTTGCAAGTGACAAATGTGAGGAGTGCTGTGGGAACATTCCTTTTATTCAGTCTGTATCTGAAAAGAATGTTTTGTCTTCTGCTGCTGGTGAAGTCCAGAAATGTTAAATATCTGTAACAATCTATCAGCACAGTAAAATTTGAGATGAGGAAGAATGTTATAATATGGTCTCGTGCTTCTGACTTTTTCTAAATACACCAATGTTATGACTATGCCTCAGGCTTGTATGCCTTTCCACAGGAAGATCTCTCGTTGATGTGCAATTAACATTTTCAAATTGGCAGAGTCATCCATCCAATTTTAAAGGCAACCACTGAAATCATAATTAGCACGCCCACAAAAAAAAAATCAGCTAAGGTTGGCACCTCACTCCTACACACCATGACCTCATAACTAAAAACTTTTAAAAAAATATTCCAAGTAAAATATAAATGCACAAAAATTAGAAAATTCAAGACTGGTTCAGAATATTATATCTTGTTAAGGTAGCTTACAACTTTAATTCTAGAAAATGAACGCTTTATGCCGAGGTAACTTGCGTCAGCAAAAGTTTGTAGTGTAGATGTGCCCACAGATTTACAAGAGAGCCATATGAGCCACAAAGCTTCCTAAATCAATCTCTCTCTCTGTGGCCAGCATTTCACTCTGGTTGTGTTTTACCCATGACTGATGTATGTGGTGTTGTGGAAAGCTGGCCAAGATTCAGACACTGCTTTCAAAATATCACCGTGAATTCTACACCGACACACATGACTGTCATATCGGGGCGAACTGCAAAATCAAAAGTCTTTGAATCAAACTAGATTTGCAGCTGTACAGCTTCGAAGATCAAACTTTCCTCTCTGGGTTAATTTCTCATTCTGTTCTGACTCCACCTCTGGGTTTTTTGGTTTTTCTTTTTTAGCAGAGGCTACCTCCATTTATTTGCGAGTATGTAAAGTAGCCCTTTTGGGTGGGTGGCAGTGGTGTTTAGGAGGAAATGGTTCATATTTTTCTTGCCACTGCCTTGCTGGCTGAAGTCTGCTTCTCTGATTATATGGGCTGAACTACAGGAAGGGCTAGAAACTTGAATGGTGACTGAATAACTGAAAATAAATTTTTCCAAAGCTCCTGTTCTGAAAACTTGCTTTCCCCCCCGATTATGCTTCTTTCCTTCTGATTTGTTATTGAACTCTAAGGGCCAGATCTTTAGCTGGTGCAAATTGGTGTAGCTGCACTGAGTCAATAGCACTATGCTGATGTGCACCAGCAGAGGATGTGGCCCTAACTGTGTATATCTTCGTAAAAAGTGTTTCAATGAATGGCCCCACAGCTTTCTTTTGTGCTTTTTTGGGGGGGGGAAGGATGGGTGTGGGACACAACCTGAGAGAAGCTGTACTTGTTTTCTCCTCTTGTGACACTTAGGAAGTCAAGGGGGAAATTTATTTTTAAAAACAAACTGTAGGCAGTTGTGGAACAAAGTAATTTTAGCTTTCCCCTTCCCCCTGCCCCTCCAACCTGGGAAGCTTGGAATTGACTGACTTCTGTTCTGTCTCATCAACTTAATACAGCAGTTCAGAATGGCAGCATTTCACATTATCCGCCTGACGCTACAGAGCCTGGGCCAGTGAGGGGAACAGCATCTGTTTCTCATTGGACTTTGCCTTTGGAAATTCCTCATGCTTGTTTGTCACATTACTGTCTCTTTCTCTCTCGTTCCCTTCAGTAAGTTTACAAGACTCGCCGGAATGCACATATGGTCCTTATCAATTCCCAAACTTCAGCTTTCTGCTGGTTAGCAATTTGTGACATTAGGGCTGTTACAGGCATTAGTCACACTTACTCCAAATAGAAATGTTGGTGGTTTTTGGAAACCTAAGGAGGAAAATGCTTTTTATGTCCGTTCTTGGCATAAAGGGAGATGTTACTGTTCCGAGTTTGCACTGACCTTTAAGCTAAACAATTTGCCTTGAAGATAAATGTTTGTTCCCACTTTACAGTCACGTGTGAATTGTCACATTTTGCTGACTCTTCTCCTAGCGCTCATGTGGACGGTACCCTTTTCTCAGCCCCCCTCGCTCAGTTTTTACAGGATGCCACAGTAAGCTATTCCCCCTCCAAGTGTCCTTATGCTGTAGGCCGCTGTCTGAGATAGTAGCAACATGGGCTCTATCAACTGCAGGGGTGTGTGTGTGTGTGTGTGAGAGTCACAGGCTGTGGTTTGGTCCTCAGCAGCCCTGATTGGCTCAGAATTCACTCTCACCAAATACAAATTAACAAGCCTCTCGATGCTGGGCTGTTAGGGAGAGAGTTAAATATCTCTTGGTTCTTATTTTCTTTAGGGGAGGGAGGCGGGGAGAATAATGGGTTTCAGTAGAAAGAGGAGGTGAAGAACTTGAAAATTAAAATAAAGGCCCCACCCTGCTGGGCTTTCCTATTGTGGCTGCCTTTGTACATTTTGTCTATGTGGCAACTTGCAGTAACATCTACAATTCGTATCAACGGAGGAGAGAGCCAGAATGGGAGTTCGGAGGGCAGAGCAATCTGACACGTGTAACAGGATGAACCAAGAGGGGGGCCCTTTAGGAATGGCTACTGCAGAGAGGATGGATACTGGGCCCAATTGTGCTCTCCAGTAGCGGTGTCCATCTGGAATGACGCCATTGGACTGTAACAGAGAGCAGAACATGGTGCATGGACTCTAGCCGTCTGTCAGTATGCGTGGGGAGAGATTTGGGGGGAAGAAATACATTATCACACTGTGCTAGCATTCAAAAGTCCGAGTACTCCTAGCTTTTAAAATCGACACGTGATTGCATTGGATATTTGTAGCCGGATTCCAAGGATGAGCTGAACCCTTGATGGGCCTGATGGATTGTTGCACTAGGGCTCATCTAAGCCAGTTCCGGCAGTGCAATGGGGCTGATCCAGCCATTGGGGAATTTTTGTATGTGAAAGAAGTCCCTGACCTCTGCCACACGCACAGCCCCATTGAACTCCGGCTGTTTCTGGCTGCCACTATGTCCTCCTGGGACCATACATAGCTGGGCACCTGCTCGGGCAGCCCTGACGGTGTTTTAACTCGTGCCAGAGGCCAGAAGAGGG
Source organism: Platysternon megacephalum (assembly GCA_003942145.1). Lineage (NCBI taxonomy): Eukaryota > Metazoa > Chordata > Testudines > Platysternidae > Platysternon > Platysternon megacephalum. Next base: position 186,827 of record QXTE01000172.1, read on the forward strand.
TGGTGGAAAGGGACCTCTTTCCCTGTCTCTTGGTTCTGCACCAAGCACACTCAAGCTACACCTGGGAATTGGGCCATTTATGTTCAGGAAAATGAGACTCTTTGCTAACTAGGAAATGGTGGGGGAGACGTCTGGAGAAAAATGGAGGCACTGCAGCCAGGGGATAGTCTGTGCATCAAGGAGGGAAAAACAGCATTTGCTGATGGATGCTGTGGTAAAGGTAACGAAGACCAGTAACCTGGTGTCTCCAGCCAGCTCCGAAGTTGCTGAGACTTTCTCTTCCAGGAGGCAGGAGCTGTTGAATGTCTAATTGTGCTGGTAACTTGCATGAGGGAACCCTCCCATTTTGTGCCCTACCCCCAGCTTCCATATATACTCTTAGGCGAATATCGGCTATCTTAGGCTGACCCCAGTGCAAATCTGCAGCCATATTCTCGTTGGAATATCACTGATGTCTAGTCCTCATTGGACAGACCCTGAGGAAGTAAAGTTCCCTGCCCTCAGGAGTTCACAATCCAAACTAAAAGAGAATTGCGCCTTGCTAGTGTAAAAAGAGCCTCTCCACCAATCGCAAGCGGAATCTGTCCAGCTCTGATGATCACTCCCTGGTCATGTAGTTGTTGGCCTACCTGCTTGTCCAAGATCTTGCAGCCTCCAAGAGTTTTCTTAAAACACGTCTCTGAAATGACCCCCGTTTGTGGAATTAGTCGAATAGTAACATCTCTGCAGCAGAGCTGCTTGTTTTGCCTGTTTGCAGCCTCCTGGGGCCAAAGGCTGCTCCAGTTTAAACTGATGGAACCCGTGAGCAATTCTGTCTGCAGCCGAGACCAGTTTTGTCTCTTCGTCTCCACGGCTCTTGTTGGTCGCACTATCTAACTACATACTGTGTGCGCTCTGGTCTGGCTATCGGCCAGCTCCCTTCCTGCCTCTCTCCCACAAAATAACAAATTTTCACTGTCCAAGTGCTCCAGGATAAACAGAGGAAACAGTAACTATATTCAAGGAGAAATGTCTCCCATCCCCCGAGGGCTCAGCGGCTATGCTGAGATGGAGACACTGTAGCTTAATATTTTGAAATCCTCCTGTTTGGGAGTCTTAATTCTCACTGAGATGGCTGAGACCTTTTTCCTCCCTATCCGCTTAGAGAGCCGTAGTGGGGCCGTCCCAAGGGGAGGCTCACCCCATTGTTACATGCTTGCAGGGCAGCAGCAGCATGGGCCAGCTGATGAGCACTGTCTTGGCAAAGACAGGAGATGGCCGTAGAAGTTCTAGAGGGAAAAGACCTGTTTATAGCGAATCACTGCATGGGATTGTCGTAGGGCGGAGGTGCTGAAAGTCTGGCTGGTACACCTGCTTCGTATGTCTGTATGGCCCATGTGGCATATTCCCAGACTGCAGAATGTTAAGTTTTCTTTTCTTTTCTTTTTTTAAAATGGTGTTTCTAGACCACCTGGTTTCACAGAGAACCTTCCAAACACAAAGCAAGTGTAACCCTGCAGAGATGTCCGCATGAGTCTGCAGACAGCCTGCAACAACAGCTCTTAGCAGCACAAACTTCTCAGCCTACATTAGTCTTTGTGAGATGGTGATTCTGAATCCTTAATGAAGAGGCTTTTCTTGTCATTGTTAATGAATGCATAACTGATTAGTTTTTCAGATGGCATGGGTGGATTTAAGTCCAAGTTGGAGAACTGAGAGTTTCTAGAAGGAAGGAAGGAATAGTCTATTGGATGTTTTCTCCATAGTATTATGCGTGGGTTCTCTTGTATAGAATACCCTCATGGTGCACGGCTTTCAGCATGATTTAAGCCTGAATCGGGAACCAGTGGGGATCATCTGTGTGTGCTATTCCAAACATGCACAGCAGCCTGGCTCACTGTCCCTGTGTTAGGGATGGTTGTGGATTCCTCCACACTCCATGTGTATACTCCCTGAGTACTCTGGTTTTATGGAGCGGTGGATGAGAGCAGTGCTCCAGTCCTTAGAATGTACCGTTCCAGCTTGCCAAAAAATTGCCAAAGCAGCATTCTGGAGCATTCCCACTTGACCCAAGTGCTGGGTGAGAGGTGGTGGTGGATTTCACCCTCTGTATTCCTAGCCTCCATTCCCGCTGCTCTCTCTCCGAACACCTCCAATGCACTTTCTGCCTGTGCAAGGCATGAAGAATCCTTGAGGTTCCCAGTTTTGTATCCAGCATCCTAAGTAGCATCAGAAACTGGGAAATGCGCTTCCAGTCATCATGCAAAAATGTAGCCTGCTTGAAACGTTGACTCTGATAAAAGCCTAAGAATATTTTTAAAGTTACTCCTAAAATGTGTGGCCTCAAATAACTAAACTCTTACTTCATATTTGTGGTTTATCTCAGTATTTTACATACTGGCAATTTCCCCCTCCCCTTGAATTTGTGGCTCATTTGTCTTTTTTTAACTCTTAAAAGGCTTGTGAAATCTCAGTCAAACCGATAAGTGAATGAGTCCCCCATTTAAGGCAGTTGTAAGGGGCCACATCTAAAAGAGAGCCTAATAGATTCTGCCCAGAAATGAGAGCGCGATGGGGCAGAGGGTTCGACTGGGTATTGTGAACTGGTGTGTGTGTGGTGGAAGGGTGTGTGCGGGGGAGGAGAACACACATGAGACAGAGAGACAGCCTGAAGGAGCCACTGAAAGATGGTGGCCGACTCAGGAAGAAACCTGAGAAGAGGTTTTTGGATCAGGGGTGCAGGCTGAAAAGAAGGCTTTTGGTGCTGTGAGCAAAATAAACTGTTTCCTGCTATCTGATTCTCTCTGCATTCAGACACAGGACGTTGTACATTCTCTGTAAATAAAGGGCTCAGAACAGGGTTAACTAATTCAATTATTGCCCTGTAATAGACAGGAGGTCAGACTAGATGATCTAATGGTCCCTTCTGGCCTTCATCTCTATGAATCTATAAATTATCCACAGGGCTTCGGATTCAGCCGCATGTTGGAGTTTCTCCTCGTTACCTTATTCAATGTAGGGATGAGAAAAAATGCCACCTTCTCAATCCTCCGGTCAGATCCTCCCCCCCCCCCCTCCCCTCCGTGGAGAATCATACCTGATGTAGTCAGGAAAGTAAGTTTGTATTGCTTTTTATTCCTGTTAGCCCCGCAGAGCCAGCGTGGCTCAGAGGGAGTGAACCAGGGCCCCTTCCATCACTCCTCTCAGCAACCAAACCGTTTTACTAAGTTCCAATGAATTACACCCATGCAAACCCCTTGGCAACAACAAGAGGTCACTTGAGGGTATTGTTTGATCTGCAGAACCGATGGTATGTTTGATGCATTAGAAAAGAACCCTGGTTGAGTTTGCAGGGCTAGCAGTCAGAGACTCTCCTGACTTTTTACTTGTAAAATGAACATGTGATCTTGAAATTGAAAGGTCGTGACGGGAACAGAGACCATAAACTTACGAACATAAGAACGGCCATACTGGGTCAGACCAGTGGTCCACTTAGCCCAGTATCCTGCCTTCTGACAGTGGCCAGTACCAGATGTTTCAGAGGGAATGAACACAATCTAATTATTTTTTCAACCCAATTATATTTTTGGTCTTCACGATGTCCACTGGTAAGGAGTTCCACATGTTGACTGTTGACTTCCTTTTGTTTGTTTTAAACCTGCTGTCTGTTTATTTCATTGGGTGACCCCTGGTTCTTGTGTTCTGCGAAGGGGTGAATAATACTTTTTCTCCACACCATTCATGATTTCATTGACCTCTAGCATATTGACCTCTACCATTGACTCTGCAGCCCAAGCATGAATGTCTACACTGCAGTTAAACAGCCCCGCAGCCCAAGCCCCGCGAGCTCAAATCAGCTGTTAGGGGCCAGACATGGGTTTTTAATTGCAGTGTAGATGTGCCCTGAAAGTCCTATTACACTAGGTCAGCTGGATCACCCTTGTCCACATCCTTGTTCATTCCCTCAAAGAATTCTAATAGATTGGTGAGGCATGATTTCCCTTTACAAAAGTCATGTTGACTTTTCCCTAACATATCGTGATCATCAGTGCATCTGATAATTCTGTTCTTTACTATAGTTTTAACCAATTTGCCTGGTACTGAAGTTATGCTTACTGGCTGTAATTGGCAGGATCGCCTCTGGAGCCTCTTTTAAAAATAGGTATTATATTAGCTACCCTCCAGTCATCTGGTACAGAGGCTGATATTACAGTTCTGCAATCTCATATTTGAGTTCCTTCAGAACTCTTGGGTGAATACTATCTGGTCCTGGTGACTTATTACTGTTAAATTTATCAATTTTGTTCCCAAACCTCCTCTATTGATACCTCAATCTGGGACAGTTCCTCAGATTTGTCATCTAAAACTAATGGCTCAGGTGTGGGAATCCCCCTCACATCCTCTGCAGTGAAGACCGATGCAAAGAATTCATTGCGCTTCTCTGCAATAGCCTGATCTTCTCTGAGTACTCCTTTAGTACCTTGATCATCATCCAGTGCCNTGCCCCCCCCCCCCCCCCGATTGTTTGGCAGGCTTCCTGCTTCTGATGTACTTACAAAAATTAACAGCAAACATTTTTTTTTTGTCTTTGGCTAGTTGCCCTTCAAATTCTTTTTTGACCTGCCTAATTATACTTTTACACTTGACTGCCTTTCTGTTGCCTTCCAATTTTTAAAGGATGCCTTTTTGCCTCTAACCACGTCTTTTGCTCTGCTGGTTAGTCATGGCAAATTTTTGTTTTGTTTTGTTCTCACTTTTTTTTTTTTTTAAATTTGGGATATACATTTAATTTTGAGCCTCTATTATGGTGTTTTTTAAATAGTTTCCATGCAGTCATCACTCATTGACACCCTGCAGTTCTGCCTGTCTAACTGGCCCTGTGTGTGTAACTGGCAGCAGCATTTCAGAGAATGCTACCATGCAGGTCCTGGACTTAGCAGCCTAAATTTGGCCTCCAGGACTTAACCTCCATGAATTTATCCAGTTCTCTTTTAAACGCTGTTATAACCCTAGCCTTCACAACCTCCTCAGGCAAGGAGTTCCACAAGTTAACTGTGCGCTGTGTGAAGAACTTCCTTTTATTTGTTTTAAACCTGCTGCCCATTAATTTCATTTGGTGGCCCCTAGTTCTTGTATTATGGGAATAAGTAAATAACGTTTCCTTATCTCTCTTCTCCACATCACTCATGATTTTATATACCTCTATCATAGACTCATAGACTTTAAGGTCAGAAGGAACCAATATGATCATCTAGTCTGACCTCCCGCATGATGCAGGCCACAAAAGCTGACCCACCCACTCCTGGATTAATTCTCTCCCTTGACTCAGCTGTTGAAGTCCCCAAATCATGATTTAAAGACTTCAAGTTGCAGAGAATCCTCCAGCAAGCGACCCCTGCCCCATGCTGCAGAGGAAGGCGAAAAACCTCCAGGGCCTCTGCCAATCTACCCTGGAGGAAAATTCCTTCCCGACCCCAAATATGGCGATCAGCTGAACCCCGAGCATGCGGGCAAGACTCTCCAGCCAGACACTCAGGAAAATGACT
>QXTE01000172.1:193313-206054 GCA_003942145.1 Platysternon megacephalum
AGTCCTAGCCTCTTTAATCTCTCCTCATATGGGACCCGTTCCAAACCCCTAATCATTTTAGTTGCCCTTCTCTGAACCTTTTCTAGTGCCAGTATATCTTTTTTGAGATGAGGAGACCACATCTGTACACAGTATTCAAGATGTGGGCGTACCATCTATTTATATAAGGGCAATAATATATTCTCCGTCTTATTCTCTATCCCCTTTTTAATGATTCCTAACATCCTGTTTGCTTTTTTTGACCACCTCTGCAAGAATGGAGCCTTGCTTTCTGCCCTGATTAGATGGAAGGTCTTACAGCCTCTGAAGGTTTGTGCCTCTCTGCCACACTTTGTCCTCCTTCACCCTGCCAAAAGAAACACTGAAAGTTACAGTATTGAAGCCAGGAAGATCATCGCTCATCAAAGTTTCTAGCTGTTCATCCATTGTAGCTACATCACATTCCACCTTCCCAATAATATTAAGCATTTTGAATTCTGTCTCAATATTATGTCTCTCTCTCTCTCACTCTACTCTGTTCAGCTGTTAATGGATCAGACAAAATAATTCTAATGGCCTACAAATCGCATCATACAAATGTACACCCCATATGGGGGGGAAAAAAGCTTACACAAAAACAACCCAAGATGGCGAACAACAGAATGATTAAGCAGTGACTCTGTCCCACACCTACAGGAAAGACCTGTCTAAAAATGAAAATTCCCCTTTACTTGCTCTTCAGATGTCTTGAAAAGCCTGCAACACATGAGATTTTCTAGATGTTAGAGGTGAGAACTTCAGCTTTTGTAAGCTGGTGTAATTATTGAAATGAGAGGAGCTCCACTGATTTAGACCAGCTGAGGATTTGGCCTAACAGGCCTAATGATACACTCGGGGAAGGAGCCAGGTAGATGTCATTCCCTTAACCTCATGCCATAAGAATAACTTTGGCAAATGGCTGTGTACTAATAGGACCATCCCTTAATTCCAGATTGTCCTACTCCTCCGAGTCACCAGCATTAGTGATGTTAGAGGCATTGTTTTGACTCAGGGTGGGGAAGTAATACTAGGGATGATGTTGAGCAAGGAAAAAACTGAATGTTTTTCATCCAGACCACCTTCAGCATCTTGCCAGGGATGGATCTGGATGGTGCATGATTTGCAAGGAGGCCATGTCGCGTTTGGATTTGCCGTGGTGGTGATGATGAAAGGGAAAACTTAAGCTGAAACTCCAGAAGTTTTTCCTTGTGCTGAGATCTCTAAATCACCTCATGGAAATGATGGGAAGACACATTCCTTGAGTGGCTTGGCTTGGATGAAGTACTGGTGCATATGATGTAGGGGAGAATCCTGAGATGGGCCTTTCCATCTAGGAACAAACCCCTGCACTGCAGTGGTTCAGTGATGTCTTTTCATCCTTTGAAAGACTCTTTACATAAGAAAAAAGAATGATCCAGTTTTTGATCCAAGTTGTACCAGCATTAAACTTGACTAACTCATGAACTTCAACAGAGAAAACCCATGTTTACACCAGGATAATGGGGATCAGAATGCCGGGATTTCTTTCTCGTTGAAAAAAACCTATCACAGTAGGTCATATTGACAATTTTCCCTCCCAAAGGCAGGCGTCTTTCCTATGTCCATTGAACAGGTTTTATGTAAGTGTACCTGAGAGCAGAATCTAGCCCACTGACTCCAATGCGACATACATCACGACGGCTAATTACGAGATAAGTGAGGCCATCTGAGTTGGCATCTTTGTGTTTAAAATATTTGTGCCACACCCCACTGAATGGCTGAATCATCCTCCAGGTCTTATAATTAATTATGTACTGAAATAGTCACACTTACTGCTCCACTGCAGTGGCTTCCTTTCCAGGCTGATAAAATCTGAGGCCACACACTATTTTGCGCTAGAGGAGTTTTTCAGCAGTTTTTGTCCACCCCACCCCCTTCTCCAGAGTGGAGGCGAGGGCCAGCGACTAAAGCACAGTTGTGTAGTTTCAGTGTATTCGCGCCAGTTTATGCAGCTTGGTTTGGTTTCTAAATAGCAGCAAAAGTGGGGAGGGTAATTCCAGAAGTGGTTTTCGGCCCCCATGGCAGATCTCACGCTGTTGGTCTGGATCATTCTGCAGGAAGCAGCTCTTCCCTGGCCTGGCTTTAGGGTGGAGATTTTCTCTTCACGCTGTAGTAATCATTCCCTTCTCTGCTGATACCGGTCTGTACTAATAATCCAAAACTGCCTGCCTGCGTTCCTGGAATTCCTAAGGGTCAGTAATTGGGACTACTGGATACTGATAGGGGGAGCTATATGCAAACACAATGGACCACCCTGGGGTTCAACATTCAGAGCCAGATCCTCAGCTGGTATAGGTTGTTGTAGCTCCATTGACAACCTGTGCTGATTTACCTAGCTGAGGATCTGCCTCAGTGGCTGAAGTGCTACAGTGCCTGAAAAAGGACCACAAAACCATTTCAAGACTCTTCCCCTCCCCATCCCACCCTCCCAACCTCTTTCACTGGGAGCACTATAATGAATGGCATTGGCCCAGACTGTACCCTCACCCTGCTCTCAGGTCCATGCGCCTTCCCCCTTCACCTCTGTCCTGTCCCATTTAAAGCACACAGGAACAAGCCCAATGTAGAGAGGAAAATAGATCCAGCTTCTTCTTTAAGCTTAATGTATAGGCTTCAGCATTAGACATCGTGCCAGTATTTACTCCTCCCTTTCTCTTTTCTCTGCCCCGCAAGACTAATTGTTGTCGCCGTTGGCTTTCCCCAAATACAAATGGCAGCTAATATCTCATAGCCCAGCCCAGCCCCCTGTAGGATTCCCGGTGCTCAGCAGAATCGGTTGCATTTCCATGCGGTGTGATCCCGTTTGTCCATTAATTTTCACACTCTGCAGCACCCGTGGCCCCATTGGCTTCTGGTTCTGTCTAACGCACAGGAAGGCGGCGATTTTAACGTAGGTTTTAACGTAGGTCTCCCATGCGAGTGAGTAGAATTGGCTGGCTCTGCGGAGAGCACCAGCAGCAAAGAGTGGCTGCTGATTGGCTCTGTCCTCTCCTTGCTGTGGCAGGAAGACAGTGGCTCTGGGATCTTGGCCCTGCCCCGCAGTGCGACCTGAAGGTTCTAGTGCTGGCTCCACCTTGGGCTTCCCTCAGGCTAATACGTAGCATGAGTTATGACAAATGTTTGGATGACTGTGGTGTTCAGCTCTGGTGGCCTTTTTGGTAGATAATTGCCATTTCCAGCACACACACACACTTTGCAGTAGAATAAACCAGTTGTGCAGCGTGACTCTGTTATGAGACTCCTATCTCCTGGGTCTGCTGAATAACTCATTTGCAAACAAACAGTCATTTTCCTAAAATACTCCACTGAAAGAGCTACGGGCCTGTTCTTGAGGAGTACTTAACACCCATCTTTCTTGATGGTTCAGGCCTTAGCTTCCACTGCTTCATTCAATACTTAATTCAACGGACACTTTAAAAATGTCTAGCATCCACAGCATGTTATTCACCCCATTTGTCTTCAGGTAAACTCTCAGGGCCCCAGTCCCCCTCATTTGAATTATACCTGCATAAGTATCAGTAGGAGATTCCTGTGAGCTTCAGTTAGTTGAATGTCTTAGGGATTCTTCCTCCAGGTTGGCAGTGCGCCGTGGCGCCTCATGGAAGAAGGCGGCGGGGGGGTCAGCATCCAGATCTAGCGCTTGAGGACACCTCCAGATCTTGGGATCTACGTGAGGCCAGAATCTCCTGTGTCCATGCCCTGACTCTGGTTTTCCCTGCTCTTTTGCTGATGGGGACATTCCTGCCAGTAGTTACCCCAGAGTGCACCCCTTAATGGGAGATGTCCAGAGGACAGGGGTGTGGTGAGGATAAAAGGCATTAATGATTCTCTGCAGCTGAGGTACTAGAGTGAAGAGTGATTGACAGATACCTGCATTCTGGTATTTGAGTTGGGGCGGGGGCGGGAGGGGAGGGGGCTTAAAGCCCTTGAGCGTGCAAAGGAAGAAAAGGCAGCTGCTGCCTGTGTGTACCAGGTGTCAACCTAATGTGGGGACAGCCAAGAGAAGAACCCCTAGAAGCCAGGTTTCTAATGGAAATGGCACACTTACAGATTTTACATCTATAGTGCTTTTTCCCCACAGCTCTCCATAAACATTAAGGGAAGGGTTTTCAGAAGCACTCCCCCTTCACCTAACTCTGCTGCTATTGGTGTCAATGGTAAAACGCCCCTTTGCTTCAGTGGGAGTAGGTTGGTGCTGCGCTCCTTCGAAAAACCCACCCTTAGACCTGGCCTAGTGTAACAGGTTTGCTGGCATAGCTACATCAGTCAAGGGAGTGACCTTTTCTCTCTCTTCATCCCCAGTGGACGTATCTGTGCTGGCAAACACAGTCATACTGGCAAAAAAGTCCTTTTGCTGGCACATTTTGGGCCTGGTTTACACTAGAAAATTAAGTCTGTTTAACTACATCGGTTAGAGTGTGAGAAATCCACACCCCTAAGCAGCGTAGTTAAGTGTAGACAAGGCCTTACTGTCTTCAGGAAACTGGCTTAAACTTCACTGGCAAACCCTTTCAAGGGTATACCCTCCACTAACCGGGTTTGCCAGTATACCTCCGCCAGCAAGCCCTTGGAAGTGTAGACAAGGCCCTGGTCGCACAGCCCCTGAGCAATAGGGCTGTTCGTTTCTGGGTGGGAAATGGGCATAGGAAAGGTCAGTGACTTGCCCCTTGTTGCACAACAAATCACTGGCGAATGGGAGAATAGAACACAGAGCAGCAAACGAGGATGATCCCTGAGAACTAGATTAAACACCATTTCTCTAAGGACTTGACCCAAACCCAGCTGGAGTCAAGGGAAAGACTCCCATTGAGTTCAGAGGGCTCTGGATCAGGCCCAGCCTGTACGGGATTATAATTTAGTTGCAAACATATAACACACATGGAGTAGCTCCTATGCAAACGTCTGGCATTGGAAAACATTTAAAGGTCCGAAGTCCGGGGCACCCAACACGAGCTGCAGGGAATGACATATTTTTCTGTTTCATGGAGTTCTGTAATCTGTTTTCAAGGCATTTGTGTCGATGTGATTTGGCAGAAGAGCTAACTAGTGTGGCTGCTTTTTCTAGACTAAAACGTAAGTTACTACACAGCTGTTGTGGAAAACTCTAAATATAACGTTGGACTTGCTCCAACTCTTCATCCTGCGAGGTCTCTGCTGGTACAATAAACCCCATGAAAATATCTGTTGGTGTCTTTCAGTTCAGGGTACCTGACCAAGCCAGCAGAGGCAAATGGATGGGGCGGGAACTACTGGTTAAACTTCCCAGGTGCTTAAAGTGACCCTGAATGAAGACTTGAATACGTCTGATTTGGGTGACAGTACTTTTCCTTCAAGGCTATGGAACATGAGATGTGCTCTGTACGGGAAATGGTGCGTCATGTTAAAAAGCCGAGGGATTTCTCACCTTACGACGATGTTGTGTGTAAACCAAACCATCCATAGAGTAACGTGTGCATCGTCCTTGTTGGAACGACACATCCGAAGCCTTTCAAAGCCGGCAGGGATTCAGCTGGCTTTAGCGGCATTATCTGAACAATGCGAACGATGTCCTGCTGCTGTCGTAAAACAATAGTCCACGCTGAAGCACAAAGTGTCCCATTTCTGCTACGTTGCTGTGCAGTTTAGTAGAATTCTGGGAAGTTCCTCTTTCCATGACAAATGTAACGGAATAGCCAGCTGGGTTCTCCACTTATTTAAATCAGGAGTAATCACATTGAAGTCAAAATCCCAAGGGGCCAGTTCAGGGTAGCCAGACTTCAGCATGATCCAGCCACAACCCCTTCTCAGCACAACACCCCCCCCCCCCACCCCCATTGAAGGGTTGCAGGGGCAGTGGTGGAGAAGCTGCCTATAGTGGTTCTGCACCAGACAGGGGAAATCCTCAACATGGGAGAGGTAACCAGCTTCCATCGCCTCTGCATCACCGGAGCTGCCCAATGGTAACAAAGCAAGGCAAAGAATCTGTCTTGCCAGGTGCATTGTAATGGGGGCTCATCTGATCACAGCTAAGATTGCAGCTTGGTCGGGTGTGGTCACATTACTACTCTGAGTGAAGTCCTGCAGTACCTAGTTGTCTGACTGTGTATGTCACCTCCTAAGTTTTTTCTCCTATGGCTACAGGAATGTCGGAAAGTTGGGGCACAGGACTTCAGTTTCATCTTCTGCAATTTGCTTATGCTTGCTGATCTGCCAGTCACTGGCACGGAAGAACTGCCTACTTGGTTTGGGGGCATTGTAGATAGCTAACCCCACAGTAGGGTTGGGTAGATCACACACAAGGACGACATTTGAGGATTGGGAAGGAAATTGATCCAGAATGACACGTGATTGAGAATCCACTCTCTCCGTTCACTCCTGCCCTTAACCACCTTGACTAAAAGGGGTCCCAGTGAGAGATGATTCTCCTCTCCTCTGAGAGTGGCTGGTATTCCTATAACTTTCACCTGCGTACGTTGGTGCTCTGCATCTTGGTTACAAATATTTCTGTTTGGGATTTTCAGAATGACGAGCTTCGAAACCTGTCCCTCTCCGGTCATGTGGGCTTTGACAGTCTTCCAGATCAGCTGGTCAACAAATCAACCTCTCAAGGGTTCTGCTTCAACATTCTTTGTGTTGGTAAGTGATGCTGCACTGCTGAGCAAATGGTTTTTCACATCAAGGCATCATGTGACAAGAAAATTATTAATTTAACCAAAGGGGGGGTGTGTCTTGTGAGTGTGAGAGAGAGTAAATAAAAACAAAAAACCCTTCCATTCAATAATGTGGATAAGATATAAACCAATAGGGTGAGCATTATAAAAGGGAACCAGGGAGGATTGATTTAAATCACTAAGTGGAAAGCCTTGATTTTAATCAACTTTTCCATTTGTACTCCAGTTATTTTCTAAAGAAAGGTACATTCTCGTTGGTTGACATAATCATTAAAACAAGTTGATTTACAACTAAATAGAGCCTTTACACTAGTGCCGGTACATCTTTTTCTTACCTAGGAGGGTATGCCATCACTATATACATTTATTTCAGCAATATAGAGCTTTAATATTTACTGATTCTTTCTTGTACATTTTAGTATGTTAGAAAACGGTGAATGCTATATATTGCTTATTTACTAGATAATTAACTTTTGCTCATGATTTGTGTCAAGGTGTATTAAGATGATACCTGGAATTTAATTAAAACGAGATTTCTCATACCTGTGTTTTGCAGCAGGGTGGGAATGGGCCTGATTCTGTGTTATATTAAGGCCCTATTACATCGCTCTGACAATGCCAGGGGGCCTTAAGGTGGGGGTGAATGAGAATCAGGCCTGTCACCTTGTTTATATTGTATTTAATCTGGGCACCGCAGGTGTGACATCTGTTCACTTGCCTTAGTTTCTTTATTTCTCCCATTATTCAGAGCAGAAATCCCAAACCCCCCCCATACACCCCCGGCGATTAGTAGTTTCAAGCTACACCAAATAAAAAAATTACATGGCTCAAACTCAGGGAACCATATGTCAAAATAGTTTTAACATCTTGGTTGTCTTCAAGATATCATCTAAAGTTGCTCAAACATTGAATGCACTTCTGTGCACAAACAAAACACTTAGCTTGGCAGAACGTTCCATAAACGATCTATTTCCATTGCTCATGTGTTGAAGCAAAATGTTTTCTCTCTTCTGACTAAGGACTTGAGGTTTTTTTTTTTTTAAATGCTTTGACTGGGGTTTTCATGTCCTGTTTAGAATATTGTCCACAGTGCAGTTTCAGCTATGTGAATCCACATCTGGCTAGCCAGACTAGACTGCACTCGCAGCATTAGGTGTTCAGGACCTAGACAGGAGAATGAGCATGGAGAAATATGACCAGAGCAATCGACCATTGCATGAGTCCCTTAGCAGCATGAAGCTGTTTAAAATTCAGCAGGGAGCTTCCCGATTAGCAAGCACTTGGATGATCAAAATGGCATAAATTGGTTGCTTTTTTCCTCGTGCGGTAAACATTCCTAGCCTAGCATGACTCAATTTGTCTTCATTAACGTAGCAATTTGCTCCACGTTTTTTCTTTTTCAAAATGTGCCGGTCAACTTTTGTTAAGCTCCAAATAGAAATTTCACACACACGTTGCTGCTATTGTCCAAAGGAAGGAGAAAAAAAATTGGCATCTCTTTGAGGGGAAAGCACACAATTGGCTCCTGCATGGTGACGTAACGCTTCTAAAAGTAGCATGTCTTGAGCCACAGAGAACAGTGTGCAATGATGGCTATGTTTGCTTTAGCAGCTCGCCATCAAACACCGCTCTAGTGATTTGCAATAGAACTGTTTAATAATAGTAATTCCATGCACCGTGCATTCCTCAGGGGGACCACATTGAGCTGGTCTGTGGCTATGATATAGATACATATTCTTAAAAGCCTCATTGCTTTGAGCTTTGCGAGCTGGGATTCCAAGCTGCTCTTGGTTTGGAGAAAGTATTGCTTTCCAGCCGTAACAGTTTGAGACTGGCAGCTAAAACCAGGCAGGGAGAGAAGCAAAAGGGAAAGCCAGATGGCTATGAGAATGACATGATTTTAAGGCTCCCTGTATATCTTGCAACTTTCCAGGGTAGGACCGCCTTGAAAATCTGTAAATCCCAGCATTTCTAGCCTCGATGGTTACTGGCCCCTTAAAATGATCATTGATCCCTCAAGCTAGGAGTGGGCTTTTGGACACTGGTCCTCATTTAAATATTGCAAGTTTTAGGCCCCAAACCAGTGTTTCATTCCCTGCCTGTGTATCTTTGCAAGCACCAAGACTTATTCATATGGCCTGTGAGTCAATGCAAGAAAAGCAGGAGTTGTGGTATTATTCCAATGAGAAAACAATAATGAATAGGTGTAGAGATCTTAGGCTCCCTTGGTGGAAGGATTATGGCTAGGAGCAAATGGTTCCGCTAGAAAGCTGAGCATGCCCAACACAGCCTTCTGAGGGCTGGAATGAAACCCCAGGTGCACAAGTCTGGGTTCAGCGGGGGGGTGTGGGGGGGTGATTCCTACCAGGAGCAGCTCTGCAAGTTGGGACCCTTCCTTAGAGCACAATGAGGAGGCGAGGATCAGCTGCCTTGAGAGTGGGCTCTCAAGTATTCGCGTTGGGCAGGCTCCTGGAATGCGGGCTGTCCCGGGCTAGCGCTGAATGGGCAGAGACCCTGGGTATGTCTAGCCTGCAAGGGCTGGGTGCGATTGCCACTGGAGCCAGCAAACCCAAGCTAGCTTTAATCTAGCTCGCTCGGCTCCCAGAGCTGGGAAGCTCCAGTGCAGGCTGTACAAACGCGTCTGGGTCACTGGGTAATTGCGCGTGGGGTCAGCCCACACTGTGGTGGCGTCACTGCTCCAGTACCCAAGCTAGCCAGACGAAATCTGGTTCTGGTATGTCGGCCGGAGCTGCAGTCCCAGTCAGTGATTGTAGTCTGGATGTACCCCCCGTGACACAGTTTGAGTGTCGGTTCAACACACCCTGTTCTCATGGAACCCAATCTTTCTTTCCATAGTCCATGCCAAATAGAGACCATGATCTTTTTTTATTTAAAGGGGACACTGTATTACTAAATGTGAAAGGAGTGGACCATGGCAAATAAACAGGTCCTTAACTTAAAAATCGGCTGATCATTTTTGGTTATTAAATGGAAACCGCCATTACAGATGTGTTACTCTTTGCTGCTGGCGTCTCTTACAAGGAGGTCTCACATTACCACTGTTATTTTTGTGAAGACACCATTCCTCTGTACTGCCTTCCATCAAGGTATCTTAGTGGTGACCTGAAAACAAATTGGGCCCATACATTCCCTTTTAGCTTCTTCAATATATTAAAAATGAATGGTCTTGTTTTTAACAGTTTTTCTCCCTTTCCTGCTTGTGTTTTTACATTAGAAATTCAGGTCTAGTCTGCCCTGGAATGCTGTGTGCTAACCAGTGCAATGATGAGGTCACAAGAGTGAAAGTTGAGCATTTGAGAGAAGAGATTGGTAGTCAGACGTTTTTTAAATTCTTGGTTTCCGTGGTTTGTTTTTAGTTTAGTTTTGTCAATACCTACTTACTGTTAACTTCCATGACTAACATTTTGGTTAAAATACTTCTTTAACGGAAGGGAGTGTTTGTTAGTGCTCACAATGAGCAGGCTTTGAAGCCCTGCAGCAAAACTAGAGAAGACCAAGTTTTGCTATTCTTGTCCCCTTTAAGTTTAAAAAGCAAGTAGAAAAACAGTTTCAAGAACAAAAAACAAACAAAAAAAACCCAACCTTCCCGTCCTTCTGTACGCATCAGGCTTGGAAGAATTAGATTTGTATTGGTGAATGTCAATTTCACCGTACACACACAAACCCGCGAAAAAATATTTCCATCGATGACCATTGAAATTTACAGCTGGGCAAAGTAAGAAAAATGCTGCTTCAGAACTTAAGAGTTTGATTTAAGGTTATTTAATTTGTATATTTTGACATGCGTCTGACGAAGTGGGTATTCACCCACGAAAACTTATGCTCCAATACTTCTGTTAGTCTATGGGCTGGTCCACACTAGGGGCGGGGATCGAAATAAGATACGCGACTTCAGCCACGAGAATAGCATAGCTGAAGTCGAAGTATCCTATTTCGAATTACCTTCGCTTACCTCGCGTCCTCGCAGCGCGGGATCGACGTCCGCGGCTCCCCCGTCGACTCCGCTCACTCCGCTCGCCCTGCTGGAGTTACGGAGTCGATGGGAGCGAGTTGGGGGATCGATGTATCGCGTCCAGACGAGACGCGATAGATCGATCCCCGCTACATCGATTTCTACCCGCCGATCCAGGCGGGTAGTGTAGACATAGCCTATAAGGTGCCACAGGACTCTTTGTCGCTTTTTGTAGGCAATTTGTGTGTCTAATGGTTGAAAAACTTTAATTTTTTGAATCTTAACGTCTGCTATCATTAAATAATTGTTGTCCGCCCCCCTCCCGTAACTTTGCGGAACTGTGAAAATTAAAATAGATGAAAAATGAAAACGATGCTTAAAGAAACATCTGTCTTATCCATCAAAATTATAAATAAAAAAAATTGAATTCTGCCAGGCCTAACCATAAATTAGCTAAAACTGCACAAACCCGATTTTTAATATTTATAATCATTTGCCTTTTAAGTTACCTTTAAGAAATAATTTGCTTTTCTATGTATCTATATGTTGGCTTCCTCATGAAGGCCTCAATGCTGCAGTTAGATCTACATCCAGACTCTGAACCTACGCAGAGCCCCATTGACTTCAAACAACATATAATTACTGATTTCCGTGGGGATCTACGTGGATGTGGGGGTTTGCCCGCCACACCAGAACTTAGACCAGCAATATACACCTCCCTCCATAGGACGCACATGTCATATAAACAGTGTGTGAGGAGTGTCTGGGGAAAGAATTAACTTCATGAGTCTGTAGAGAGGATATTACATAGCCAATCAGTCTAGTGTCAAAATAATCCGCAATGGTGGAAGAAAACACAAAGGAAAAGCGTACTTAGGAATGTAGGATTTGCCATATTTACATCTTGGGTCTAGCAAGTCTAATCTGCTTCCAGCAATGGCTGATTCCTGCTCCTTTAGCGGAAGGCGACCCTTGCTTTCCCCACCGAGAAAACTCACCTGGTCCGTTGACCAATGCTGCACATTTCAGCATCCTACCCAGCCCACCACACTTCCAATCTCTTCTCTACACCTAGTCCAGGAGGCCTATAAAGCCTAATTCACCCTCTCCACCCCCCGAAGAGGGGTGTTAACAAAATTGTTGTCAGGAAAGTATATTAACCCTTTCCCCCTCCCAAAAATGATGAAACATCATTGTGCTCCATGCTGTTGGCTGGTTACCTAAGTATTTATGGTATCCCATCCTTTGTCTGGGGTCGGGAAGGAATTTTCCTCCAGGGTAGATTGGCAGAGGCCCTGGAGGTTTTTCGCCTTCCTCCGTAGCATGGGGCAGGGGTCGCTTGCTGGAGGATTCTCTGCAACTTGAAGTCTTTAAATCATGATTTGGGGACTTCAACAGCTGAGTCAAGGGAGATAACTATTCCAGGAGTGGGTGGGTCAACTTTTGTGGCCTGCATGATGCGGGAGGTCAGACTAGATGATCATAATGGTCCCTTCTGACCTTAAAGTCTATGAGTCTGTACATTGTCTATAACTGTAAACGTAACCCAGTGGTAGGTGTGTGTGTGTGTGAGGTGCTCCCCTCTGGGCCCAATCCATACAGAATGGGAGTTGGTTACAGGTCTCAGCCACAGAGCCTGGCTCGAGCGGTAGAAATTCATGCGTGTAGCTCTAAAGGTACCTGGTGTCTGCCAAACTGGCGGCCATCGCATAGTGGCTTGGGGTGCTGGCTTGGGCCGAGCTTCCTTTGATCAGAAGATGCAGGTAGTCCAATGATGAGCGTATCTTACAGATCCCCCTCACTGCCTGATCTGCAGGGGAAATGAGTCTGTTACAACCCCAGCAAAAGCTCAAGCTGTTGCAGCCCATGCTTTTAGCTCTGAAAGTCCCCAGTTCAATCCCCGGTGGCTGACCAAGATGGCAGCCATCTTATAAGGCATCTAGGCCTGAAGAGCTTCTCTCACTGTCTGAGAACCATCCGCTGTGTTTTTGGTGCTACAGAAGTGTCTCTGTCTGTCTGTCCCTCTGCTCTAAAGAGAGCTTTGGACAGAATGGTGGGGGG
>QXTE01000172.1:206334-395758 GCA_003942145.1 Platysternon megacephalum
GGGGGGGGGGGGGGGGGGGGGGGGGGGGGGGGGGGGGGGGGGGGGGGGGGCGGAGTGATCTCTAGCTCTAACACATTCTCTGTCTGCTCAGGTGAAACTGGCATTGGCAAGTCAACCTTAATGGACACTCTGTTTAACACAAAGTTTGAAAGTGACCCAGCCACCCACAACGAGCCCGGCGTGAGGTTGAAAGCAAGAAGCTATGAACTCCAGGAGAGCAACGTCCGTCTGAAGCTGACCATTGTTGACACAGTTGGATTTGGAGATCAGATTAATAAAGATGACAGGTACGTTGCTTTTATGTAGGAAGGGGAGCTCGCGCTGATTCATCCTCAGGCCGGAAGGGCTTGAACGTACTACAGCAGGGGTAGGCAACCTATGGCACGGGTGCCGAAGGCGGCACGCGAGCTGATTTTCAGTGGCACTCACACTGCCCAGGTCCTGGCCACCGGTCCGGGGGGCTCTGCATTTTAATTTAATTTTAAATGAAGCTTCTTAAAACATTTTAAAAACCTTATTTACTTTACATACAACAGTTTAGTTATATATTATAGACTTCTAGAAAGACCTTCTAAAAACATTAAAATGTATGACTGGCACGCGAAACCTTAAATTAGAGTGAATAAATGAAGACTCGGCCACCGCTTCTGAAAGGTTGCCGACCCCTGTACTACAGGAATGGTATTTAGTATCCAGTGCCCTTGAGGACTGCAGCGTCACACCTGGTGCTGTAGTTGGGTTTAGTGGCATGCTGATTAAGGAAACGGCATAGCCCAGCAGATAGAATGCTGGACTGGGACTCAGGAGGCCTGAGTTCTATTCCCTGACCTGCTGTGTGACCTTGCGTGAGTCCCTTCAGCTCTCTCTGGGTATGTCTACACGT
This sequence comes from Platysternon megacephalum, assembly GCA_003942145.1. NCBI lineage: Eukaryota > Metazoa > Chordata > Testudines > Platysternidae > Platysternon > Platysternon megacephalum. The sequence continues at coordinate 207,218 of QXTE01000172.1, forward strand.
CAAAGAAAACCCCGCAGCTAGCCCACCAGCCGACTTGGGCTCAGGCTGCGGGGCTGTTTTGCTTTGTAGACTTCCGTGCTCAGGCTGGAGCCTGGGCTCTGGGACCCTGTGAGGTGGGAGTGATGAAACAGCCCCGTTAGCTCGAGTCGGCTGGCACAGGCCAGCCCTTTGTTGTCTAGTTGCTGTGTAGACAACACAGGTGTTCAGCATGGGAACACGGCAGCTTGTTAGTGCTGGGTCACTTTGCATTTACCCTAAACCTCTATCTCCTCCCATCCTTCATCAGTCTTGTCTATTTAGAATATAAGCTCTTCAGGGCGGAGACTGTATCTTCTTATGTGTATGTGTAGTGCCAAGTATAATGAAGCCCTGATTATGATTGGGGGGCCTCTAGTCACTGCTGTAATAGGAATAATAATGCACTGGATTGTGGAGATTTATTGTGCCAAGCAAAAGTCAAGTTGCTTCTGAAAACTGTTGGTTTCACGGATGAGCGTATTAAGTTGTGCAGTTTAGTGTAAATGAATTTGATCTAATTGTATATAATTGTAATTTGTATTAAATAATATTACTTAATTAGATAATGCTTTGCATGCTGAAAGCACTGTTTAGTCGTCAACTAGAGAATCCACGCCACAGCCGTGTAAAGCAGGTTGATACTATCACTCTTTGATGGGTGGGAACCTGATATGGTGAGTGAAGTGACTTGTCAAAAGGCCATTCAAGTCAGTGACAAAGCTGGGACTAGAATTTAGGCATTCCTGACTCTGTGTTCGTTCCTCCAGACCTCAGCAAGAGAGAACTCACCGATCACATGGTTCTTAAGGCGATGTTGGGATGTGGATGAGTTTTAGTCTGGATGCAGATTTTCCCATTTCAGACTAGAAGCAAACGTTCTGCATGTACGTTCCAACATACCACGTAGACTGTTGTTTTAGTATTTCTAGGATGCCCAACTGTGCTGTCCGAATAGACATTCTTACACTTAAAAACACGTCGGCCTTCCCCTGGGATCTCCTAATCCCAGTCAGTATTTTAAGATTGTTGGGCTCGTCTTAATATTTCTATCCCCCTTGATGGAAAACTTCTTGAGATTCATGGCATTGGTTGGTTATTTTTGGTTTTGGAAAGCCATTGCCGTTTTTAAAAGCATCCCCATTGGCTGCGATGGCACCAAAATGCTGTGTGTGTGTGTTGTACTATCTAAGCTTCGCTCCTCCTGCTCTGCAGCAGCTTTTAACTAACGCACCGTGTGCCTTCCTGCAAAGGAGAAATGAAAACTGAAGTGTGTGTTGACCGTAGGCAGCGCTGTGCTTTGAGCGATGCCATATGCTCTCAAGCTAGAAGGAAGGCAAGTCAGAGAAGGAGCAGGTGGTCAGCATGGGAACACGGCAGCTTGTTACTGCTGGGTCACTTGGCATTTGATTCATTCAACAGACAGCAAGAGCAGGCAGTATTGTTACTGGAGTCCCTCAGACGTCACTCTCCAGAGCTCCTTTAGAGAGGCAGCCCCAGTGTGACGGGCATAGGAAAGCCAGCCATTGTTCTAACTCTGCCGCAGCACTATCCGAGACTTGTCACCCGTGACTACAGCAACGGGGGCGACCAGATTAGGGCCTTCCAGACCATTCTGGTGACCCTTTTGTACAGCGTCTTCTCTAATTTCAGACCACGACAGGCCCCCAGCAGACAGCCACAGCCAATTTTACAATTGTCTGAGGCCTCCTTGGATCCTCCGGGTCAGATCAGACAGTGTTACCCAGGGGATGGAGACTGGAGGGAGGACTGTGTTCTGAGCATTCCTAGTGAGATGTTTGACAGCTGTTTTGTAGCCACGTGGTTAGCAGTGCTGATCACAGTGCGCCCTGCGCAGGTGGTGGTTAGATCACCTGGGCCACATTCTGCACCAATCTCCACTCCAAGAGGTAAACCAGGGAGGAATGTGGTGTATCGCACATCCAATCATGCACTGCTGCATGCAGCCTTCAAACAGCTGCCCTGCAATCTGGAGCCCTGCTCTGGATTCAGATACAAGATGCATTTCTGGCTACCTGCGTGCGCAGGGAATGTTTTCAGCTCCTCTGCCTGTGACCCCTAATGGGCTCCCCTTCATCCCCTCAGCTGTTATCACCATGAGGCTGCTGTGAGACCTGCAGTGTCAGGAACATCTCTTGGCTTTGTGCTCCCGTCGCTTCTTTGAGTGTGTTTTCTTGGGCCCGAGACTGCAGGGAGATGAGATGGCAGGAAAGCAGCAGAATTTCAATGTAACTCCACTTAACAGAACAAACACCCACTCCTTGCATTGCTCTCTGGTCCCAAGGCAGGTTAAACAGCAGAACATTAACAAGATACAAGGGTCTGCTCCTTTTAATCTGGGCAGTGTCTTCTAAAAGGCTGACTCTAATTTCAGTTTCGAAGGAGCTCTAAAATGTGAATATAAAGCAGGGATTTTGAAGCAATATTTCCTGTGACTGTAAGTGGGTTCCAATAGGGGACCTGCTAATGGGCATAGCTTTTAAAGCCCGGGAGGGAGCCAACCAGGGAAGGGGGAGGGTGTGAAAGTAGGCAGAGCCATTATTTTTGCTGCGGTCTGGCAAATGAGGCCCAGAAGTTCAGCTGGTGTAAATTGGCCTCATTCTGTTGAAGTCGCTGATTTACAGCAGCTAAGGATTTACTCCACTGTGTCCAATTGACTGAGTGAGTGCACATTAGCTGCGGGAAAGATTGTTTAATTGACTTCATTTAAAGTTTTCTAACCAGGGGATAAGAATTTGGACAATTGCTCTCTTTGCATGCACTGTTTTGGGGAGGAGGAATCCAATGAATGCCTGCTATTCAAGGGCCCGATCCTGCAATATGCTGTGGGTTTGCCAACTTTTGTCGTCTTTATTGGGAACTATGGGTGCTCAAAGGATCAGTCCCTAACCTATCGAGCTCCGCTTTAGGCGGGTGGTGGCTAGCCCTCAGGAACAAGCAGTTTGAACAGCACTAACTACAAAGCTGGGACCATGATACCCTTCTCTGAAAGCGCAGTCAGTTAACGAATCAGATTGCATTGCACCGTGACAGCATCTCCAGTAAAGCTGTCAAAAAAAAAAAAAATTATTAGCTTTGCTCCGAGATCTAAACTCCTGAGAAGCGGTTATCCCAGGTAAGTCTCTCTTCCCATTAAAATACCAGCCTGGAGTTTGGAACAGCTGGTATATTTTTGCATCACACATATCTGGTCTCTCTTGATGATGCAGACAAGCAAAGGGTTTGTGCTGTAGTGCGTGTCGAGGAAATGTGTTCTTCTCTGGGGTAGATGGGTGTTGTGGCCTCAGTGATTTGAAAGCCCAGGCTCTCTTCCATCCACCATCGCTGAACTCCTGTATGATGCGTTTTCTTGTGGTCTAAGGTAAAACACATGGTCATTCAGAAAGGCGTGTGGGCTGGGGATGGGGCTTGGCTCCAGTAGAAAAATCTCGTGGTGACCATGAGGATGGTTGACGGCAGTGTCTTAAAATGAGACACCCCCCGCCGCCACACACACACACACACACACACACAAAAAGCAAGGAGATTTCATGTGTGTCTGCCAGTTAGACTGTAACTTACCAATAGTGAATGCCCTGATCTGAAAATAACTGTTCCTTCCAAATTTTCAGCTATAAGCCCATAGTTGAATATATCGACACTCAGTTTGAAGCCTATCTGCAGGAGGAGCTGAAGATCAAGCGTTCCCTGTTTAATTACCATGACACAAGGATTCACGCCTGCCTATATTTCATCGCACCTACGGGACACTCACTGAAGTCTCTAGACCTGGTCACCATGAAGAAGCTCGACAGTAAGGTACGCACTATCCATGTCATGCCCCGGTGATGCTCTCCTGCTGCCACTTAATTTGGTGACCTTGCCAAGGATCTAACAAAAGGTGTATGGAAAATACCCATTCTCTCTAGCAGCCGTGAATGGATAAGAGTGCAGAGAAGGCTTAAAAGAGCTTGTCAGATCTCTAGACAGCAAGAGCAGGTTAGCACTAATGAATTTCTAAAGGCTCTCACCATAAAATGGTGCAAAAAATGTGGGCAAAAATCTGGGTTCTTTTTCATCCAAACTGGTCCATCATGTCCAGTTAGAATGATAACATCACCCACTTTACTCCACCCCAGCCCCAAATGAGCAGCAATCCTGAAACAGGCTGCTGCAAATTAAACTCTAGTGTCTACTCTCAAGGATGGCCCTCCTTTAATCTGGATAGAGCCAGATTTTTGGCATTTGGGGGTCAAAACTCCCCTGTGCTTTGCTGCAAATGCCCCCCTCAAAGCCAAACACTATTTTGATATAGTTGATCGGCAATTTTGCACTGCAGGCTAAACCGTCCTTACTGATGATACAGCCAGTGGATCTAGCGGTGGGTGGGGGCGCTGATTTAGCCCACAAATGGGTAAAGAGAAGCTCATGTTCAAATGTTTCATGTTCAAGAGCATCTTTTAGTATTGAAAAGTTAGATGAAAACCCAAGCCCACTTGAAAGGAAGCTGGTATTCCTAAATACTTAAGTGCCCTCTGCCCACCAGCACTGAGACATGGTCAGCTGCTTGCATTCTGGTTTGAAATACGTGCAGAACAGTAAAGCAGGCAGCTGGAGCTCTTCATTTCATATGCATAGAATGTTCCACGTCTGTTGAGTGACTCTGGTGCCCGAGAGCCATGAAGAATTCGTAACAGGTTGCCTGATGATAAGCTTGGAGTCTGCTTGTTCTGTAGTTGCAGAGATTTGCTGAGAATTTGCCTGTAATTGGCACTAGTCTTAACTTTTCCCTGGACAGGGATTAGTTGCTGTTACAGGGCCATCCTCAGAAAGGAATTAGTTTATGTAATTTAAGAGGATTTTCAAGCACTGTAGTTAAAATGTCTCCATATAGGTCAATATTAACGTCTTCCTTACTATAGCAGCATTTTATATTGCCACAGGGCAGAACAACTGAAGGAAGGCTGCTAATCAGCCCTAGATCACACCTCACAGTATGGTCTTTTCAGAGCTGGTTTAAAAGGCACTGTGTAGCAAGAGCTACTTTAACCTATGACTGTGGTGAGTTGGATCGGCCAGACCCTTGGGGGACTGTAAGCAAGTTACAACAGCCAGCAATCTAGGGTGAGAGAGTGACCAAGAAAGGATACACAGATGATCTTCATTTGTCACAGCAGAGCCGTGGCCTGCATGAAGCTCCCTGATCCCTATCGCCCTGTGGTCCTCAGCCAATGTAAATCAGTGTAGCGCCATCTGAGAATCTGGCTCTGTGTCCAGTTTGTCCCTGTATGTACTTGAAGTTTGCCAGATTTGGTGCCACTCCCCTAGGCAGTATATAGGGGGTGCAAGCTTCTTTAATGGGGGAGAGGGACAAGGTTGCTCATTTCAGGCCAATGCAATAAAGGGACAATTCATCTCTGTCCAATCCCTACACCTTGTTCATCTGATCTGAACGTTTCCTTTTAATACTAGGCTGTAGAGGTGCTCAAGGATCAATCTCTAGGCTGTTTTCTGAAGGGGGAGCCCTAGAGTAGTTAAGCCTGCTACAGGTCTGAAGAGGATGAGTGCCTAGCTGGTCATTTCCTTTGGGACTGTTTGGATAGTCTGTGTGACAGCATTTCCTCTCCGCCCTATTTAAAAAAGTAAACAACTGCTGCAGAAGAGGAAATAACAGTGTTGCCAAATTGCATTTGACTTTGAATGGAGCTCTTCTCTACACATGAGAAGCGAGTGGCGCAATCCTGTCTCAGCCAACGTTGCTGGCTTCAACACCCGCCCCAAAATATCAAATGAATTGGATGGACCAGCAATTCCTGTTCTAGTAGAAAGCTTGTATTGCATCACTGCTTTTATGTGCCATGTTCCTTGTCCTCTTCCAGTTGAATATATTGAGGGAGGTGTCCTTTATGAGGCCATTGGCAAAGTAAAATGACAGCGCTCTCTTTGCCTTGCAGGTTAACATTATCCCTATAATAGCCAAAGCTGATACGATTGCAAAAAACGAGTTGCATAAATTCAAGAGTAAAATCATGAGTGAGCTGGTCAGCAATGGTGTGCAGATCTATCAGTTCCCAACAGATGAAGAGACAGTGGCTGAGATAAATGCTACAATGAGTGTAAGTATTGTGTTTTTTTTCTGAACCCATCCATCCCCACCCCCAGGGAAGGGGAATGCTGCATCCTTTTGCTTTTCCCATTGAAACTCAAATATGAGCCAATAAATAGAGTTTTATGGAGGCGCCTCTCCCCTCTGGTCTGCAGGACTTAATGAAATGGGGTGGGCTTTGGGCGCTGATATTTATTTTAAAAATCTTGAAAATATTTCTTCTCTGCTGATCGTGTCCTTTCCCATGTGCCTTTCCCCTTACTCAATATTCATATCCCCGGAGGGCAGAGTGATGTAGTGATCAGGGCAGAGGACTTGGAGTGAGGCCTCCTATTCCCACTCGCTGCTTGGTGCTGGGTGATCCACTTCACCTTCCTTTGATTCAGTTTCTGGAGGAGGACTAGAATCAGGCAGCTGGTGCTCTGGTCCCATGCGAAGCAGTTCTGGGTGGTGCGGTGGTTAAAGTGGTGGGGACCGCTGGCAACTGACCTATGCTAGCACGAGCTGAACCAGTGGTAGCAATAAGAGAGATTTTAGGGAAATAAAGCTACCGTAGCCAGGCCTTTACGCAAGGGTTATGCAGGGAGAGATGAATTGCACCCTGGGAGGCTTGTTTGCAAAAGCAGAGGAGGAATCTAAGCCCTTTGCCTCTAACTGTATTACAGTAGCACATAGAGGCTCCCAACCAAGACCAGGGCCCCATCGTGCTAGGAACTGTACATACACACAGTGATCCATCTATCCAGTCCAGAGCTTCCGGCTGTCCGAGGGTAGGGACGCCCAGAGCCATGGGGTTGCATCCCTGCCTATCCCGGCTAATAGCCATTGATGGACCTACCCTCCAGGAACTTATCTAGTTCTTTTTTGAACCCAGTTATTCTTTGGTGAGAGCAAAGGTTCAACACTCCCCCACTGCTCTTCCCCAGGTGAAGTCCCGGGCTGACTGGCTGCTGGGTATCCCGGAACACAGATTTTATTTGTTCTGGTTTTTTGGCAGTTAGAACCATTGTCTTGAGGAGATTGGCCATTTTTGCCATTCTAACAACTTAGCTCATGGTTACAACTCGGGCGGCCTAGAATCACGTTAGCTGTGCTTGGCTGAGAGTATGTTTCTAGCCACATTTAGTGCAAGAAAACGATTTCTATTTTGTTATATTTAAAAAAAAATAAATTAAAGTTTGTTTCTTGGGAATTTCTCTGGTGCCCACTGCTGTATTAACAGCGCCTCACAAACATTAAGGGCCATGTTGTGTCTAGCTGCCTTCCCAGAGCCACAAGCTGAACCTGGGCAGTGCTTTAAACAGAAGGCTGTCCTTGCTGTCTGGGGTGCCAGCACTAAACTGCAAGTTGGCCTCTGTGGCTCCGTCCCGGAGCTCTGGTCATGCAGTTGCACAGCGAAGTGACCGAGGCTATGTCTGCTCTGCAGCTGGGAGCGAGCATCCTAGCACAGGGCAGACCGACATGCACTAGCTCTGCTGGAGCTCAGGGGCAGCACGGGCAGCGACCTGGGCTAGCTGGCCAAGTACGTACGAACTCGGGTGGCTGGCCTGAGCTGCTGCCGAGCTAGCGTATGTCTGTCGGTCCGTGCTGGGAAGCACACTCGTGGCTGTAGCCTGAGAGGTTGGATGCTCCAGGAAAGCAGGAGTGGGTGAGCAGAGTGAAATCCAGCCCCTGTGTCCCTGGGGCAGCAGAACTCCGAGAGGGAAGGGGGCGCAAAATCCCTGGCACAGTGCAGAGCTCAACCTTGCAATCAGCCCGCCTGGCAGCGAGGAAGGGCGGGAGAGGCAGGTGCCTGGGGCGGGCTAGGGGAGGAGAAGCACATCCTGCTTCTCTAACTTGCACCCCTTTGGGGCTGAGCAGAAAGGCCAGTGGGAGTTTGTTTTAGCGAGGGAGCTGCAGCTGCTCCATGACCAGGCAGGGAGGATTTCTCCTCCCATCCATCTGCCCCGTTCTTGGCTTGGCTGCCCAGGCACTGGTCTCTGGACTCACCCCTTGGTCCATACCAGCCCTTTCAAAGGACAGGCTACGAAAATACCACCTGGCCGAGCTCTCTTGAGGCTGGCGTGCAGGCCCGGCTTCCTCTTGGCAGGGGTTTTGTGCATCTCTTCCAGCTGCCGGGACTGTCTGAAATCCCCTTTCAGGGCTTTGATCAGCCGCCTTCGTCCTGGTCTCTCTCCTCCCTTCTCCCAGAGCAGCTGGGTGGTGGGAAATGGGTGGCGCCTCGCTCCATCTCCTCTCCCCACTCATACTCAGGCATGAGCTCTGGCTCTCTCCTTACTGGCTAGCACAACTGGCCATAGCGGGTCCCAAGTGTGGTGCTGCTGCAAATTAACACACACCTACCCAGCAGGAAGCCAGGGATGAGTTCTGAGGAAGGCTGCCTCCGGGGGTGGTGCAGTTTACACACCACCTCTTGCTTAGGGTTGTGTCTGCAGTCGCAGCCTCGCCCTTTGCCCGGAAGATCTAACCGTTCCTTCTAGCTACTGCAAATGGCTGAATTAAAAGGCTTTGGCAAACATTTAATTTTTAACTTGGCCCCTTCTTTTGAGAAGCACAGTTGTTTTTACTGTGTGACATTTGATTTTTAGCATTCAAATCCGTTTCCATTTTGATTGCCTTGTGCAAAGGACACCGGTACCGGGTTTAACATTTGTATGGTCCATCCGATAGACACCGATAGAAAAGAAAATTCATTACTCTCCTCTTTGCAGGATTTCATCTCTGTCCCATCTCAAACAGAGGGGTTAAATTTGTTATGAAAATGAATGTGTTGGGTATTAAGCTGCAGTGAAGTGCACTGACCTTTAAATATAAAGTCCATGTTGTAATGAAATGCAAGTGCTGTGGTTTACTAGGACTTTTTTTGTGGGAGGTGGCTCATTTGCTTTAGATTTTTCCTATCTGAAGTCCGAGCATGCCTCTGATCTAGAGCCTCCATTGATCATCCAAAGACACCAGCTGGATTGCAAAGGCATTTTAGTAACTTTAAATAAAAAAAATCCCAGCTGCTATAGTAAATGGAGCTTTCTTCGAAAACACTCCCTGGCAAAGCAACACAGGAAATCTCTAATCTCTGTGTCTCTTTGCTTTTGTAGGTCCATCTTCCATTTGCTGTTGTTGGCAGTACTGAAGAAGTGAAGATTGGCAATAAGATGAGCAAGGCCAGGCAGTATCCATGGGGGGTTGTGCAGGGTATGTCCAAAGAGAAACAAAGACTCCTTGTTTTATGCCATCCAGTTTAAAAACAAAAATTGCTGAGCTGTGGCGGCTGCTTGCCAATTTCTGCCCTTGGGCAGTAAGAACTTTGCAGTGGTCAAAAAGGCCATTTAAAAAGCAAAACAAAACAGGGCTTCGTAAGCACTTCTTAACCTTAGTTTTGTCTCTTGGTCACTTGTGAAAAGCGTGAGCCTACAACCTGACTGAAGACTACAACCTGACGGAAGAGCAGGTTAGAATTCAGAGACGTTAGCAAATATTTCATTTGTAACTTATTTTTCTTTTTTAAATGGTCTCTTCTGATGTTCCTGGTATTTCTGTGCCAGCAAACTAACTCTGAATAACAGGGAATGGTCAGCCAGTTGAATGGTTTGCTTTATTTTCGCTCTCTCTCACACACACACATGGTGGGATTTTCAAGGAATGCAGCACTTGCCTTACTCTTCTCTGATGAAAGTCAATGGGATCAGAGTTAAGCAAATGCTGAGTGCTTGTGAAAATCTCACCCAGAAATTCTAACAAAATGCCAATAAAGGCCAAATTCTCCCCTTGGATGTGCTGGTTCCTCTGGAAGTCATTGGAAGCCCTGCATCTACCTGCGAATAGAACTTGTCTCTGAGGGCATGTCTACACTGCATGCTAAGACTGGGTGTGTGGGAGTCGGGCTTGTGGAATTGGGGCCTCCACACCCACACTTGAGTGTCCACACTGCATTGTAAACCTGGGCTGTGCTAGTGCGTCCATGCTGCACTACTCGGATCTGCAGCTTGAGCTGTGTGCACTCTGCAAAATGACAGGGCTTGGATCCAAGTCTCAGCAGGAATTGGGCTCTAACCCACTGCCCTAGCAGGGTTCAAGGACCCGGGTCCCGAGTTCTTGCTGAGATAGACTGAATTGTGTGTGGACAGAAGGGGGGCTTGGACTCGAACCTGAGTCAGACCCCTGCGTTAGTGTGCAGTGTAGACATACCCTTAATGTTTGAAAAACCAGCCCAGAATGTATAGACACTGGCAAAGCCTGCGCCCTGCAGTTCACCCCCACTGCAGCTCCCCAAGTGGTAGCAATGGTGGATGGTGTGAAATGGAGAAGGCCTGGTTATTTGTACCACTGTACTGTCTAATCCTGCCAGCATGGATAGTGCTGATGCCCTGCTCTTGGTGCGCACTCAGGCAGGGGACATATAGGTATCCGACTGGAAAGCAGCATGTGAGTGACTCAGCACAACAAACTGCAAGAGTGTTTGCAAAATAATTCTTCAGCCGAGCAACTTGAAACCATGAAGAGGGAGCAATAGGGAAAACCCGCTGAATGCTGGATGTAACTTTCTTTTTTCTTCCTTGATGGCCATTTTTCTTTTCGTTTCTTTTGCAGTTGAAAATGAAAACCATTGTGACTTTGTGAAGCTGCGTGAGATGCTGATCCGAGTGAACATGGAGGACTTGAGAGAGCAGACGCACACCCGGCACTATGAATTGTACAGGCGCTGTAAGCTAGAAGAAATGGGATTCAAAGACACTGACCCTGACAGTAAACCATTCAGGTATGAAAGCATAACAAAGCCCATATTCCTTTGTGGGTGTGAGTCATTAGTGAGTGTCAGCAGTTGTTTTTCCTTCTCTACCCTCCTACGCTCTCCTTGGTTTTTTGTTTTTTTGTTTTCCCTCATCCAAACAGCCAAGCATGTTGCCTTTTCAGCACCCGAAGTCCTGGCTAGAGTGAGTTAGATCCAAAATTAGACTCTGATTGCGTTGCCACTATTACGCCACTAAGTCAGCCTGCGGCTAAATCTGAGATGTGTGTATGCTTTGAGTCCCCTCTGAGAGTGAGTAACCTATTGTGAGGGGACGGTTTTTTAATTGTGAAGGGAAACAGTCATGTTAATCCTTGAGATTGCAAACAGATTGTCTGCTGGCACCGATCGCTGCAAACAGGATTTCTCTCTGATCCTTGGCAACACAAACCCAGGTGTGTTCTATAGCTCGAGGTAAAGCTACGGCCTTGTTCTCCTCTCGCCAATGCTCGCAACTCCATGGCGTGGGGGAGAGGAGTCAGGCCCCCGGTCTGGAAGGTAACGTTTGCCTCTCTCTGGCTTAGGCCAGTCTGACACCAGTGTTAAGCTTCAATGACTAGGCGAAGTTCCACCAGCATGAGTGAGAGGGGAACCGGGCCCCTGCTCTCTAACCAGCTGAAGTGTGAAGTTTATTTGATTTCCTTTCCAGAGAGCAAGGACTTGAGATGGGCTCAGCCCTTCCCTTTCAGGAATCCAGGGAATTTCCATTGCTTCCTGTGTACTTAAGGCCACTTTTGCCCAAGTTATAAGTAGAAAGGAAATGGGGAAAGTACCTAATTGTACACATCGGGTGGATGCTAGTTTAAAGTACGCCTACCCCCTTTCCTACAGTAGTATTTCCAAAATGAGGGAAACGGTAGTGTAGGGATTGTATCCATTATTCCTCCCAAGACAAGCAAGCAAATATGCATTCCCTCGAGTCTGAGTAGTGGTCTACAGTGGGCACGTCCACAGCACTGCTGGTTCCTCAGCTGGTTTACATTACTCTGTCAGGAGCAGTAAGCATTCTATTAATCTTAAGCCAAGCTGGCTATGAGACCGCAGCAAACTGTTTACACTAAACAGGATGTTGCAGAAAGGAAGCATGTAAATGAGAGGCCAGTATCAGTGCAATTAAGCTCATTGCAAGAATGCAGGCCACTGCTTGTGCAGGCTCGAAGAGGTGCTAAAACAGGAGGAAGTGTCTTTGTTCCTTAATAGAAGGTTTTAGGTTTTGGTTTTGTCTTTCTGTTTGAGAAGAGGTGGTTTGTTCCTCACAAAAAACAAACAGCGTCTCGTTACTATTGTACTCCCCTTGCTTCTCATGCATTTTCCTCCTCTTTCCCTGTCGCTTGGGTTGTTAACGGACCTATCGATTTTTAAAATAAAAGCTAGAATGTTTTTGTTTTTAAATTGACAGTAATTTGGAAACATGTTTTCCTTCATTGGATGTAAATGTTCAGATTCTGGGAGTTTTCTCTGGAATGTAGGTTTATGCCTCTTTGTTTGCTAGCTGAAGTTACAGCGTCTCTTGAGAGCTGCGACTGGAAGAAGTTGCTGAAATCCCAAATGGCCTTGCTTTTATACTCCTCCAGGCTGGAAGTGAGTTTTCCATATGTAATTTTGAATTGCTGGGCCAAATTCTCTGCTGGAATAACGGCAGAGAGGTCAGCAGTGTTGCCCCGACAAAGAATTTGGCCCAGACGAATTCTGGGGAAGTTATGGAGTTCCACCAGCAGAGAATTTGGCCCAGACGAATTCCGGGGAAGTTATGGAGTTCCGCCAGCAGAGCATTTGGCCCAGACGAATGCCGGGGAAGTTATGGAGTTCCACCAGCAGAGAAGTTGGCCCAGACGAATTCTGGGGAAGTTATGGAGTTCCGCCAGCAGAGAATTTGGCCCAGACGAATTCCGGGGAAGTCAGTGCTATTATATCAACAAACAATTTAGCTTGCTGGCTTTTGTGTATTTGAAAGTTTTGCACGAAGGGTGGGATTTCCAACTGTAGTCGAGGGCCTAACTTTGGTAGGCTCTTCTGCAAATCCCAGGCTAAAATAATAATGTGAGATCAGTAAAAATGAGTAATTTTGTCTGTCGACGGAAAAAACCCTGCATGAGCTGGCCAGCCTTCCTCCTTCCACACCACTCTGCTCTTTTGTTTGTTACCAAGATGTGGGTCGCAAGGCAGGATATGATTAAGGGAGTATGGAGTGCTTTCAGTTTGGTTTTGTAAGGCTCTGCTGCTCTCTAGAATACTATATTGCAACTGCAGTTTCTAATCTTCACTCAAATGAACAGATAAAACTGAAAGCACGCCCAGGGAGCAGCTCTGTTGATGAAGAAGGTAATGTTATCCAGAACCTGTACTTGGACACTTAAAGGATTTCAATTAGAGATGGGCCACAAACAGAACCTTCTATCTAAAATTGTGTTTCGGTTCTCTGGATCTTTACCTATTATTACCAGTCTGGGACTGTTTCCAGTCCAGATCCAAAAGAAGCTCATTTTCATTTTCCCATTCTCAGATGGTGAGAATCTCACAAGAACTGAACCTTACGAGACTTCCACCATTCAAGTGCTGGGAACCCAGCTAGGTCAGCTGGCATCATGAGACTGCTGTTTCTGTCTGATACTGCCGAAGAGCAGCTCCTGTGGGAGCTGGGGTTGCTCAGCACTGTGTGCAGGATTAAACCCAAGATGTAGCAATCTGAAGGCTGTTTGATTGGGATTGTGCGAAGGACTAAGGAAGAAAATCACTGCACGCAATGAAGAATATAGCAATGGCCCGAAGCAGGGGCAAATGTTCACTAACTCAGTTTTAATTTTCCTCATTGTGCCTATGCATAGAACATAGCCTGTGTGTAAATCCCAAATCCACATCAATGGAGCTTTAGTTGGGATTGTCTGTTCTCAGGAATGGAACTTGGGGAAAGAGTTACCAGCAAACTCCGGCCATCCTTTTGACTGAGATTTTCAAAGCCACCAAAGGAATAAAATTAATGGGAATTTGGCTTCCAAATCCCCTGAGTGACTCTGAAAATCACAGCTGTGTGTGTAGGTGTGCCTATTTTATCCCCCAGAGGTCTGCTGCAGCATCTCCTCACTGGATAGTAAATCAGTGTCAAGAAACAGATTCCTTTGTGTTGATGGAGGAATGAAGAAATTAAAGCTGTAAAAGATGGTGATTCAGAGGAAGAATAATAGTCCTCTACGAAACATACCAGCCCAGAATCTGTGTGTTCTGTTAATCCTGGATCCATGGATCCTACATAGGCTAGATGCCAGACAAACATAAGAGGAGGCAAGAAGATTGGGAGCAGAGAGAAATGTATAACTGATCAGCCATGGAAGGCTATGTTAGCAGCTGGATTGCAGTAAATGCAGATGCAGTAGCTGCATCTGAAGCTGAGTCACTCTTGCAGCCTGTTAAGTGACTTGCAGACTCTGAAAGCCTGTATCTTTTTATAGAACTTCCCAAACTGGAAGTTCCTTCCAGAAAACTGGAACTGAGATCCGGCATTCCAGAAAACTGGAACTGAGATCCGGACAATGTGATCAGGTCTCTTCTCTGAAATTCCATGGCAATGCTGAGTGAGGGGTGACATGCCAAGAGCCCCAAAGCCTGGGGCGACTATCTCTGGTCCATGCCCTAAGTGTAATCATGACTGTTTTTTCCCTTGTGTATTTGTAATAGTCTCCAGGAGACCTATGAAGCGAAGAGGAATGAATTCCTGGGTGAGCTGCAGAAGAAGGAGGAAGAAATGAGACAGATGTTCGTCATGAGAGTGAAGGAGAAAGAAGCAGAGTTGAAAGAAGCGGAGAAAGATGTGAGTGATTGCTAACCAAAAGGGTTACGCACAGGGGTTTACACTGGGAGCTTGAAAGGGGCCTAAAGGACTTGGGCATTTGGATCCCACTGATAGTCTGAGAGGAAGGATTGCCCACTGGTTAGGGCATGTGCCTAGGTGTTAGGAGACGTGGGTTCAAGCCCCTGCTCTGCCATAGACTTCCTGTGGGACCTAGGTCAAGTCACTTAGGGCCAGATTTTTAAAGGTGTCGAGGCACCTAAATTGATTTTTCAATGGGCGTTAGACACCTAAACACCTGGCCTAAGGTCCCAGTGCCTCAGTTCCCCTGCCCGGAGAGTGGGGATAATAGCACTTCCTGGCTTCTCAGGGTTGTTGTGAGGATACGGACATTGAAGACTGTGAGGGGTTCAGATACGGGGGTGGAAGGGGGCAGATAAATGCCATCGGCACAGAGAACTCCCTCAGGCTTCTTTGTAAAACCCCAGCCACCATGTAATGCTGGCTCTGCAGATGGGAGTCCTTCCTGCCCAACGATCGGGGCATACTTGCTAGGTCATACAGCTCCGTGGTTCCCCTTCGCCCAAAGCACTGGGGACAGCTGCAGTCTGGGGAGCTGATGGCTTTACAGGATGGCACCGGGCCACGTTTCAACCATTACCGCCCTTCGAAAGCTGGCTGCTGCATAGAGCCTTTCAGCAGCTCAGCGCTGTTCTCTGGCCTCCCACCCCCACTGCAGGGGCGGGGTTTCTCCGAGCGCAGCCCCAAAGGGCACAGCCGAACTGTCGTGCTCCAAGAGGTCCACGTGAACAGGAGCTGCTCTGCGGAGCTCTAAGACCGAGAGCCCGATTCCCTGCTTCCTTGCACCTTGTGTCGTCCCGTTATATCTCTGCAAAGGGGCTGGAACATGCCACCGGGTCAGAGTGGTAGCATTTTGCACCCACGGTCTACTCGCTTTGTGTGAATGTAGCTGTCTCCACATGGTGCAGGGCCGAGGAGAATCAAACCCTGTGTGTGTAAGTGCACAGATATCTGTGAATGTTATGAGAGATTCTGGGGGGCTTTTCATGAGGTGATCACGTAGCAGTTTTGCTGGTCACCAATGTACAACAGTTTGTCACTACACACACATGAAAACACAAATTGTATGAGTCTGTTCATTAAAACGAACAAGACACATCGCTGTAACCTTCCCAGTGCTCGGAATCGGGAATGAGTTATCTAGCAGTCCCCAAAAGCCAGAAGATATGGTGGAGGAGAAATGCTAGTTGGCTTGGGTCTTTCATGCAGTCATCTCAAATCCATGTCAATACTTAAAAATGAAACAGATGTTTAAGGCAGTTCTCACACATCCTGCAGCGAAAGGTGAAATCCTAACTTCCCCTGAAGCCCATTGGCAGAATAACTAGTATACAAGCACCCAGCAATAGCTCTCCATACTTTGCCCCTCCTTGTAGAATACCAGGAATGTTTAAAATCCCTTTAGGAACATTTCTTTTTAAAATCAGTAAAACTTAGTTTTGTGGTGAAGGCCCTGGAGTGGGAAGATCTGCCTTCAATTCCCAGCTCTACCACAGCCTTCCTGTCTGACCGAGGGTAAAATTTTCAAAAGTGCCTCAATGACTTAGGCTTCTTCATGCATAAGAAATTTTGGAAATGGGATTTAGGCTCCTAAATCCCACTGACTTTCAATCTACCCTTATTCTTTCTCTACCTCAGTTACATAATACTTCCTTTGGCCGTCTTGTCTGCTTAGCTTGGGAGCTCTTCAGGGCAGGCGCTGCAGTTTTGCTATAGTTCTGCTTTACGGGTGTGCAGAGCACCTAGACCAGTGGGACCCCTGTAGGAAGTGCTGTAATACGTACAAATAATAAAAAGCAATATTCTTTTCCCCTCCCCTCCGACTCTATCATCCCCTCCCTATCTGGGCAGCTCCATGAAAAGTTTGACCATCTCAAGCGGACACACCAAGAAGAGAAGAAAAAAGTGGACGACAAAAAGAAGGAGCTTGAGGAGGAGCTGAGCAACTTCCAGAAGAAGAAGGCAGCCACTCAGCTACTACAGTCACAGGCTCAACAGGCTGGTTCCCAACAAACCAAGAAAGACAAGGACAAGAAAAAGTAAGGGGCTGTCGCACTACAACCATGTGGCCTTATTCCAGTGTGTGTGGGGTTTTTTGTGTTGCGTGTCTGTATTTGCTTTTTCCCATCATCAGACTGGAAACTGGGCTTTTTACCAGACTGATCAAATAAAATATGATCTCCAAGGGGTGGGCTGGGGAGATGATTTTAAGGTTTCATTAAAATGGTACCGTAAAGTTTAATTTATCCCTCTGCCTGGTTTCAGAGAACAGTCAGAAAGTGGAGGTCTAATCTGTGATTTCTCAAGCATATTCGGAACCAACTTTGGGACACTAAGGTCACAGACTTATTCTCCTGAGCCCAATAAGAGCGTCTCTGCTTGTACTTCCTTCCCCCATTTATACTTTAAATATAGTTCCTGATTCTAAATACTTTAGGGTTGCGGTTATAGCTATAAACGCCTTTAAAACCAAAAGCTTAACAGCCATGTCATTTTGACATGGAACATCTTAGTGCCAAAAAGTGAATACTTGGGCTTTTTTTTTTTTTTTTTTTTTTTTTTTAAAACTATGGTACCTATAATTACAAGTTAATTTAATTCATGTAGTATCAATTCAACATAATAAGATAGCACAACTGATACATCTAGCAAAAGATAAATGGCATTGTATTTTCTACTATTATGTATTTACACTCGTGAGGCAAATTCTACTCTTAAATAATTACGGGGCTTCCGAATGGCAGAATGTATCCAAGGGCAGAATTTGTCCCTTTATTGGCTTTCTTCCATACACTGCTTTAAAACCCCCAAAACTATCTCGGGATTGGAGACTTACAATGAAACCAAACAAGTTTGACAGAGCTGAAGTAGAATAAGAATGGATTGTCTGTATAGCAGAACAGGACAATCTATTCTAACAGGCAAGTCTTAGGTAAGAAGTACTAATAGTTCCCCTCTGCCATTCTCAGATGGGGTAGGGTTCCCCTTGGATTCCTTCCCAGGTTGCCTGAGATAAAAGCACACATTTATTTTACTGAAATCATATACCCTATAAAGAGAATGATACTGTAGAATCTCACTGAGTAACACACTTTTTAATCCACACAAAATATTGTTGTCTCCAGACCTCAGCAAATGTTTAACAGCCAATGCTCCAGCAAGGTCTTGCATTATACATATGGCATAGGGCATTTCCTGGTATTCTATGAAATACGGTCATAAATAATTAACACTAAGCTGTCGTTGGCAAAAGAAAAATGGTTGAAGTGCAATTAATGATGTGGCATTTTTTGCTTTTGATTTGATCTGCACATGGAGTTATTCAGGAATGGCTGGTGTGCTTTAAATTCCCAGCCTATCTTAATCTGAATTAACTCTCAAGTGTGGGGAAGACCTTACTTGCTAATTGACTAACTTCAACTATTCATAAGAGGACTAGTGAGCTTCTACTTGATTTTGTGTACACTAGTGTATTTTTCTACAATGGGCAGTGGCACCATGCTCTCACCCTTGTACCAGTAGAAGCCGGAGTGTGTGTGTGTGTGTCGTTTCTGCTGCTGGATCAGTGCTCTGAAAATCACGCCCTGCAAAGACATTTAAAACAATGAAGAGCCAGTTCCTCATTTGATGTCAATCAATGTAGCTCCTAGGGAGCCATGCTGGCTTACTCTAGCTGAGAATCTGGCTCTAAAAGCGTACGCAAAGACCAGCATAGAGAAAATACAGCATTTTCATGTGTACTGGAAACTCATTTAATTAAAATAATCCAAAAAGCAGATCAGTACAGAACTAATAATATCTGGCAGCAACCTTCCTAGAATGCTGAGATTTCTCCCTTGCACGTTCTCTGTAAATAGGATAGACTGGAACAAGGGTCCTGCCTGGCATGGCTGTTCCCGCATTGTGTTCCCCTAGTATTATGGCCTTTTTCTAAGTAACTTGGAACTTTTGATGACCTTTTCCTACTCAGAAATCTTTTAAATGGCAATGCTAATTTAATATTTATATAAAATCTGCAATAGGTTTCTTCATCTCTTCTGTATCAGACTGAAGCTATATGCAGTGGGGTTTGGTTTTGTAACTTTCAATAGTAGATGTTAGCTACTAGTTGTTCCTGTGAATTCTTCTGGCACCTGCATGAGATTGGTGTATTATATACGTCATGTTTCTAGTTGCCATTACAAATCACATGGTTTCTATTCTGCCATAGAAATCCAGTCATGAGGAACATGCACTTTGCTTTGTAAATATGTTTAAAAGTCTCGACAGTATCATTCCACACCAGCTGTTGGGAGTTGCTCAAATTGTTTTATAATGTTCAAATTGCTAACAGAAGCTGGAAAGGAAAATGCGGATGCATCTGCATTATAGCATATCTTGGTTCCTAAAACTTTTAAATTTCCTCTTGCACTCTAATGAAATGCTACAGTTTTAAGAGGTAAGGGTTTTTATTCTTATCGTTGAACTGCGGTGGCATGACTGTGATGTTTTATACAATTACCAGTGGAAATCAGGCTAATCCCTGAAATGCTCTCAGCCGGATTTCCCTTGTAGCCTCCCCAGAATGCAATTTATTGGACTGCTTCTTTTTAAAGGTGGAATTACACATCTGTAACTTGGACCACTGAGACCGTATCAAAATTCTGCACAAGCCAGAATGATGAAACTGGGCCAAATTCTCTCCTCGCCTAACTCCATTGGAGAGAATTTGGTCCCATCCCATGAGAATAAACAGCTGTCCTTTTTACTTCCTTTTTACTCTGTTTTTCTGATGGATTCCTGAGTGAAATTTGAGATCTACAATTCACACACATTTTTCTAACATTTTTTGTTGATGATAGCCCTGATTGAGGAAAGAATTTTGAGTGAGGGCAGCACTTAAGCATGGGTATAAGTCCCCTTGGAGTTAGAGGTAAATCATGATTAACTTTTGCATTACCACAGCACCTAGGGGCCCTATTTGTAGACCAGGCCCCAGTGTGCTAGGCGCTGTACAACCATATGCTTACGTGCTTGCCTAAATCCCATCATCTTAGTTGTGGCCTTGGCATTTCTTCATACCTACATGTTCCAGTGGCAGTTGCTGGCAACGAGTGTGGTCACGGCACAACCAGAGTAGGTTCTTTTTAATAAGATCAATGAAATGCTTCTCGGCTCTTGCCTGTTCCATTGACTAGGTCGTCAGCTGTGTACCTAGAGGTGTGCATTGTATTACTTGCAATGTCTCAGACAGACACAGGAGTTGGAACTCTTTTGTTTGGCTGCTTTAATGTAAAGTCACTTTGTAAAACAGTACAAGAAACTTCGCCTCCAACTTCCTTTTAGTGAAAGGAATTTTCAAACCGGTGCAAATATACTAGGCCGTATTCAGTCCTGGTAGAAGTCCTTAAACTACACCATGCAGGGTGTTCAGTTGGGGCCTGGGACAACACCCATTGAAGAGAGACTCCAATTGATTTCAGTGGGATCCGGATCAGACCGGTAGGCTACATTTTCAAAAGTGATGAGTGACCTTAAAGTGCCCAACTTGAGATGTCTTAAAGGGGCCTGGTTTTCAGAAAATGTTAAGCATCCGCTCTCTGAAAATCAGAATCCCTTTTAAGGTGTCTTAGGTTGGGCATGCAAAATCACTAGCCACTTCTGAAAATATTGGCCTAAGTCACTATCAAACAGTAACCGAGTTTGGACTAACTATGTGGTTTGTTTGTTTTTCTCCACTCAGTTTTTCTTTGCTTTTGCTTGTCATATAGAATAGAATTGACTCCAATTTTTTAAAATTTGTTTCACTCCTTTTTTAATTTCATAATCCATTTGCATGGGCGTCCACCGAAGCAGAATGCTGGTGTCAGCTCTCCCATCTTTCTTTCTTTCTTTTTCTTTTGGGTTTCTATTATTTCTAATGTTTTTTGTTTTTGTTTTTTTTTAACTTGCAGTGCAAGCTTCACATAAAGCCTGGCAAGCCAAGGATGTTCCTGCATTCACCTGCTTTTGCAGTAACGTGTCTCTGCCATCTGTTTTGGTTTTTGTTTTAAACACAAATAACTATTAACTCGTTTAATAATGGAGTGGGTGGGAGAAAGGTGGGTGAAGCAGTGAGCATCTGGAAATTGAGGGGGGGGGGGGTTTGTTTGAAAAGTTGATGCCATTTCTCTCTCTGGTAAGAACAGCAGCAATAGATCAGATCTGCCACTTCGCTTTGAATTGAGGGCAAGACTTGTGCCTCATTGGCTTGATCCAAGGCCACTTAAAAACATTGGAAGGGTTTCAGGATCAGGCCTTAAGTGCTGCTGTTACTCGTTTGCACGCACTGCTCTCAACAGGCCAAACTGTGATTCCCCTTACTCGCACTGAATAGCACAAGTACTCCCATGGAAATCTGTGGGCTTAGTTATGAAGTGAGTTACTATTCGGTGTGAATAAGATCAGTGCAAACTTAGCCAGAGTTTCCCCCGTGTATTGCTAAACCCAGAAGTCCACTTAAATGAGTGTTTCTTTGATAGCTGACTTGTAAGACTGTAGAAATCCCATTGTTAGGTTTTTGTGTGTGTGTAGGTAACAAAAGAGCAACTGACCTTGCATGCTTATTCTTGCATGAGTTTTTTACCTTATGGATAATGACTTTTGGCCTGGCTTTTTGTTATTCACCCAACAGGTTAAATATTTTTGCAATAACTCTTCTCTGTTAAGTGTTGTGGCTAACCACTAAAAGCTGTGCAGTATGCATCAAAAGGAGCTGCAAATTCCCAAGACAGGAGGTTTCCCCCCTCTACTGCTTTGAAATCAAGAGTCCCTCATCAATAACTAACCAGGTGACCGAAACCCATCCCAAAACTTGAATACTTTTCACAGATTGCCTGAGTAAAAGAGTCATCCAGCAAACGCATAAGCACAAGCGTAACTGTACTCATGCAATATAGTTCAGTTGACTTTAGTAGGAGTCCTTACGGGAGTGAATGTTTGCACATGCTTATGTGGTTGCAGGATCAGTCTTGGAACATAGTGTCTTCTGTTGGTAAGTGCCAGTGAACCATTAAAGGAGTTAATTAAAACTCCAGTTACTCTGGGCTCCCAAAGTGGAGAATATGGCTGTTCACTCTTTTTACCGGGCTAAGATGTAGCTTATCTTGCTTGACAAAGGCATAATAAAGGTAACATCAATGCACTGATCAGCTTTGCGCAGCTGGCTACGGCTTGGGATGCAAACAATAGTTTGTATTAAAAAACGGTGACTGAACATCTAGCATAAGCCAGGCCTTTTTTTAGGGCATACTTGGTGTGAAAATGACCTAACTGTTTAATTTGTATTTTCTCTGCCATTCCTTTTCGGACAGAGTCTTTTCCTTTCTGATACATTCCAAGAAGTGGCGACCCATGTTTACTCTATGACTTCTGGATTTCTTTCTCTACTGCTGATGTTCTGCCAGCTTTCCCTCTGCTCCTAGCTAGGTAGTCTCCTGTTTCTTTAAAGCACTCTTGAAATTAACCCTCTTCACCTGATCCCACACATTCCAACTTTGCTTGTTTCTACCCAAACACAGGGGTCATGTAACTACATTCACAAAGGCAGGTTTGTGGGGGGGGTGTTTTGTTTTCTTCTCTTCTCCTCCTCCCCCCACTACTGCGTAAACATGGCTCTTAGGGGAGGGGAAAGGGTGGCTGGACAAACTGCATAAATTTAAGCAGAGGAAAAGCAGGGAAGAAACTATTTTGAAATTCAAGCTAAGTTGTCATGTGAACATCACAATAATTGGAAGGACCGACAGTTGGAGTTAAATAGCAGTAAAAATCGGAGATCCTTGCAGTTTTGCTTCAGCTTAACCTTACAAACTCACTTGGTATTGAACACATGAAACCAGTTTCCTAACCATGGGCTGCATTTGATCATGCAATATGCTCAAGTTTGAAGCTTGTGTAGTGTGCTTCCATCAGCTGTGTCTGTGTGTGTCCTATTTTTAATTAACCCGGGTGGGGGGGTTTTGTGCCAAGTAAGAGAACTTAATTTTAACATTAGTTTCTCCTGCTCAGTTTAAAAACCCTTTCAAGGGAAGCTTGGCAGAGAAAATTAACTGAGACTATTTTTATTTTGGACACAAAGCTGTTGCCAAATATATTAAATGCTGGGGGGAGGGATTGGTTTGTTTCCCTTTTTAGCAAAGAACCATGGTTTTGGAGAAGCTTGGAATAAAATAAACTGTCAAAAAAAAATTTTTTTTTTTTTTCCCAATGATGCACTAACTTTTAAAAATCCCTGGGCCATGTTTAGCTTGTTACTGCTGCACTTCTTTCCTTTCTGTATCTATGCCTTTTTTCACAGTAGTCCCTGGCTCTGCACGGAATAAGTGATACCCTCAAATCTAGTTGGATGTGCTTTCTTTCACCTTTGCATGTAAGTACAGCAGCAAGAGACCTCTCTGCCCACTTTGGAAATGAATGAAAGTTGACTTTTCTACAAGTGGCAATGCTGAGGGTTCTTTTATTAAACAATAACCATCTTCAGAGGGGATTTTCAAAGGGACCAAAGGGAGTTAGGCACCAGCTCCTATTGGCTATTAGGGACACCAACTCATTTTGAAAATTCCAGTTTAAGGTAGCATTAGCTTTTTCATGACAGCTAGGTAACGCTAACTCTTGCTTGTGAGGATCTGCAAAGGGTAGGATGTTTAAACAGCAATGACTAGTCACTGATAATGCTGCATTTCCCAGAGGTGCTGGGTTGTCCATTTTCAGGATGTTATAAATGAGCAGGAACAAACAATGGAGAGTGCAGATCTGCGCATTAAAGCACTCCCTGGATGTGGAATAAAACCCACAGGCAATGTCTGAATGACACACTGGCCACCGGGGAAGACTGATACTTGTTCCAAAATGCACTGCTGTGAGTATTGGGGGTTGACTTTCAAAAGCACAGATTAGGCACCTTATTTCCACTGACTCGACATCTCCTTGGTTATAAAGGGGTCATTGTTCAAGAGTGCTCAATATTGGTCTCACTGCTCCTCTTTAAATCCATGGGGAAACTCCCCTTGATGTTTCGAGGAGCAGAGTTAGGCCAACACTGAGGGCTCTGGAAAATCCCACTCTGTGTATAATATTTTATACAAGAATGAGGTAAATAGTGTGCCCTTTCTTACCCTGGGCCTTGTGACTGGTTATCCTCAGTGGTAACTATGGCTACCTGAGTACTTTGAATAATCCATGTCATTTTTGTGGCTGATGGAAAAGGGGGAATTACAAGGTATTCCACTCAGTGGCATCTCCAGGCCGGAATCTGAAACAGCTAGTAAAAACTGGCCATGGTTCTGATCTGCAGAATGCATCCACTCAGCTGCCAAGCCAGACTGTGTTCCGAGCTACAGGCTACTGGGAGTTTTCTTAAATACAAGATCACTTATCCTTTTGCTGCCTTGTATGTTACCTGCTTATAACCCTGTCTTTAAAAAAAACAAACAAAAAAACAAACAAACCCTTATTTTATTTAACACAATCAATGGTGTTTTTTTTTTCAAGTAGTTCTCGTTCTACTTTTAAACTGTTGTGATGAAAAACAGCAATGTCTTGTGTGTGTTATCAGATCTGTCCATTTGAATCATGTTGTGATTTGCCATTCTCAAGCTGTTAGAAACAGCTTATTCCTGTCACATCCTTTCTCCAAGGAGCCCAACTGCATTTACAGTACAGATCATCTAGGAGGCCCTAAGGGCCAAAGTGTGACAGCATGGGATTATACAAATATGAAGGGTGTTTTTTTAAACTAACTGAAAATAAAGCTGTGAACAGCAGTAGGAATATTTTGTGTACTGATTTTTAAATATATGCTAATGGCCTTTAAACTAGAGGTGTAAAACATTATTACCTTGCTCTTTGAAAATAACCCATGTTTTTGTCCAAATGACTGTATACCTCCAGCCAGTGTTAATGCAGAAGTATATATGTATGACTCTTAGATGTCTTATTGATGTCAAAATATTTCATTTCTGAAGTTCAAAATGAATCATAGCCTTCCGCCACAGTTCAGTTCCTTTTTTTGTATGTGCTCTGGGGGTGCACATGTGAATCGTGCCAACACACAAAGCGGGAAAGGGGAAATATATTTTTACCCAAACACTCTAGTTTGTGTGTGGCCTTTGTAACTTTCTTTTGTTGTGGTTGCTGGCTGTTGGGTGAAAAAAGGAAGTGAACGTATGTGTGAATGCCAAGGGTGACGTTTTCATGCTTGCTTGATGTTGACGCAGACATTTCTTGTTCTTTGGTTGATTGCTTTTGGGATGTGCCAAAGCGGGTCACAGTGGCAGCATTCCTTGCTCCTCTTCCCCCATTCACTAAACAGGGGCTTGATGGGCCCAGACCCTTGCACTGCTCCTGCTGCATTAAAACCTTCACGTATGCGCACACACACACACTCTCCTTCACAGCTTACTTCCTTTAAAATGTTTCATTTTCTTTTTTCCTTTCATTTGGATTCTGAACCTTTTTTTTTTTTCTTCTCTTTTCTGTAGCTTCTTCTTTATGTAACGGTCACCTTGCCAAGCCCCCACTCCCTTTCTCCTAATGGGCATTAGAAGAGCCAGCGGGACATGTACGCACCCGTTGGGAGAAGAGTTACCTCCTTCTTCCATCAGCTCCACCTTGCTCTTTAAAGTGTGGCTCAGGGACGTGCATAGCTGTAAGGGTCTGTGTGCTCCCCAGGGCTGACCAGTATGTCTTCTACAGGATTTTCATTACCACAAAGAGAGAGAGAGAGAGAATAAGTGGAATAGAGAACTTGGATGCTATCACAGATACGACATTGGGAACTTTTTTCTTTTGCCATCACCTGCACACTGCTGTGGATTAAATAAGAAGCTTACGGACCACAGCCAGAATGAGTGTGCAATAAGCAGCGATGATTGCTGAGTAGTAGACTTAAGCTAGCACCAACTCTAACCCTCTCTGACAAACATCTTGATCTGGCTACTCTGAAAGCCGTGCAGTCATGAGGCATATGCTCCTGTACATTTTAAACCACTTATTAAAACAGTTCCCTGGACAGGGCTCACTATTTTTAAGTATGAAGTGGCATGAGCAGAGAGAGCTGCTATTTTATACTGTCATGTTGATGGAATTTGTTCAGTTGTTTTCAGCTGATCTTCTGCCTCTTCATGTGCAAAATGGGATCTTTTCCTACGCAGTCCAGCCACACAGATTGCTGTCTGAGGAGAAGACTATTTTTAACTATGTGAAGCCCATCCAGTAATTTTTACATGCTTGATGTAGTCTTGCTGTAGGACATGTGCATAACTTGTTTACTTCAGAAGCGGATTCAACAGCGAAGAGCTTGGAAAGTGCCAAAAACTTGCTAAAAACAAAGTAAGCTTGTAACGTAGTTTACATATGCAAGTCGAGTGGGCTCTGTGTATTGTGGGGAGTTTTTCTAATCAGTGGACGTTCATTGCTCCTGACCATAACTCATTGCTGTATTTCAGTGTGGCGTGACAAAGGGAATGCAGAGTATTTTATGTTGCCTCCGTTCTTGTTTGCAGAATAAAAGCCACCATCGTTCCCAAACTTGCTTATGTGCTTTTTCAGAAGCACAAGGGTTTTTTTTTTGGCACCAGTAGAGGATTTGGACTCCTGCTGCTGGAGAGAGGGCTGGGCTTGGAGTTACAAAACAACCATTTCTTCAATCTGATTAAGTGGATTTGTGTTCATACATCAAGGCAATATTTAAATTAGCCTTACAAAATCATCATGAATGTTTACCATTTCAGGTATTAAATTTAGTTGGCTGAAATGTACTCTCCTCCCCCTGAAGGAGTGGGAGAAGAATTTTGCAGTAGATAAAGATGGGGAGAAAACTTGAGTATGGAGCTAAGGCCCTGTACCTGGAACAGACTCACTCAGAAGAAACCACCTTCAGAAAATGTAGTCAGTTTAGAACACCAGGCCTCAATAAGGGAAGTGTTTAAACACAGGGTTAGTGCATTGCTGGATTAAGGCCTGACTCCATTAATATTTGACTTCTTCCACAGATTGTTACCACATTAGTAAAATGTGACCTTTACTGTTTAGCAGAGTTGAGCCCCATCTTCTAGCACTGCTTGATCAGGCCGTGATGTTACCATGGTACAAGGATACTGGTTTGATCTCTATGAAGCATAGGACACGGGGTTCTCATTGTGCTTAACTTAACTCCCTCTGACGCCTTCATTTGAGAAACATTACCCTACCCTTAAGCACATGCAAAGTCCTTGCAGCATCAAGGACTTGGTGAAACAGGTGCAGCTCCACTGCCACCACTGGATGATGTCTCACCCAAGGAGTTTATAATGGCCATGCTCTCCAGACAAGTGAAGTTATATTTACTTAGCCTCCAATCCATTTCCCCCTGCTCATGTGCTTGTGCCTCACTGCTGCATGCTCTGAGTCCCTACAATGGCCTAATCAGTTTTGAGTATTTTTAAAATTAATTGGGGTAGGATGTTAAAATCAAATAGTCATTATGCACCCACCTTTGGCTTTTGAAAATGCATGGTGAGAACTGCTCCCCTGCCCACATAGTCCTGAAAACTACAGCCCACACTAAGACACAAAGAGTTCATTGCTGTCCTGTGTAAAAGGAGTTGAGATTGAATTAAGTTTGTATAAGTGGTGATACAGCCAGGCTCCTGCACTCTTCCCCCCCATATGCCATGCCCCACATCAGGCAGCTGGACAAGCTTAGACTATCACAGAAGAGTGAGTGCTGCATAATGTGGGGCCTCAGGTGTTTTATTTTAGCTTGAATGCCTTGCAAGCTTTATATAATACACACAAGGCCCAGGACCTGTATTACAAACCTATTAGCTGACCCATAAGGGAGATGATGTGATACAGCTGAAGAGCTGCTGTACAGTACGGGGCAGAGCACTTTGTGAGACTCCCTCTATCACTTATTTGGGTTCGTTATGTGAAGTGCAAGCCTTTGAATGACTTATGTTGGCAGCCTGCCTAGAGACAGCGGCTCCTCTAATGTTCGAAACAGAAACCGGCAAGTTTCCCACTTGTTTTTGTCAAGGAATTTTGAAAAGGGAAGGGTGGTGTTGACTCACTTTCCCCCACACCCAGCTGTTAACGTGAAGTGGCATCATTACTTTTCTTAACATGGGGAGAGATGACAACGTAAGAGTCACAGGGCAAGGCACGCTTCCCAATAGATTATGGAAGCTGTTTAGTTCTTAAAATAGAAGCGATCTATTAATTTAAGGTACCAAACACTTCGGCATGAGAGAAAATGTAAAACAAGCTCAGCTCCAGCAGTGAGCCAGATCCCCAGCTGCTGTGTATCACTAGACCTCCATTGAACCTACCCTCAGGCTCTGCCCCACAATGGCCTCTCTCTCCAAAGAGATGAATAACAGTGCCTAGCTGGATCCAGGCTTGGTTTTCCCTGTAAGTTAGTGCCCCTCCTACAGCTGGCCTGCCTTTCCCTGCTATCTAAGTCTCTACTGCGCCGGCGGTTTTCCTTGCACGTCACCTACTGTTAAGAGCCTGTTCCCCAGAATAAAACAAGTCACAATTGTTACTATGCCTGTAAGGAGAGAGAGGGGAGTCAAAATTTACTCAGCCTGTGCTAAGAACAGTGTCATACCAATGCCCTACGCCATGGCAAGTAAGGCATCTTCCTCCAGTCACTGGTGTCAGCTGCTCTGGGAGGCAGCAGTGCCACACGGGGTAGAAGTGAGACTTGGGGACAGACTGAACTGGCTCCCAGTGAGGTAGTTCCATCAACTCTGCAGATCTACAGCAGCTGAGACGCTGGCCCCTCCAATCTTCACCCCTTACCTCTCCTGGAATATTGTGGTCTGTGATTAGGAAACACCCACCCACCCACCCCTTACATGTGGTTGATCAGTTTATATTTTGGGGTACAGTACTTGAGCCCCATCTGCCTCCAGGCCAGCTCCTTGTAGCCCCCACGATTCCCATTCATAGAGTGTGCTGTAGGGGAGGGAATGTAGAATGCAGTGATGCGAGAAAGCACAACTACTCCACTACATCACAGGTAAGTTACCTCTTAAGGGCAGGGACGGTATTTTTGTTCTGCATTTGTACAGCACCTAACACAATGGGGCCCTGGCCTGCCAGGGTTCCCAAGCACTGCTACAACTCAACCAACGCAGAGAGAACTTAACACCGGGAAACCAGTCTTACCCCATCATCTCACAGTGGGTGCTGGAGTCTCTGCTCTCGGTGGTTTTATAAGCAGTGTAACTCCACTGACATCAGTGGAACAACGCCTGAGTCACAGCAATAGGAAGGGAGAGGCAAGTCAGGCTCTCCTGGGTTAGCTGCACTGGTCTGCTATTCTGCAACCAGTCAGCACTGCAGGTTCTCAGCACCGCTGGGAAAATCAGGCCCTTTACAATGGATTTAAACATCTTAACTTTAAAAGCCCCCAAGGGTGGGACTTGTACCCATTACAGATAGCCTCAGACTGCCCATGCTATGCTTGTACAGATTACACTTCCATACATATTGCTTCCCCTTCCCAAAGGAGGAGATGCTCACCTGTTCTCTTCCAGAGTAACCACCATCTCATGGAGTCCCTAGGCTTGATACGCTCAGCAGCCAAAAACCCTAAGGCAAGGAAGAAGTGGCAAGATGGTTAATTTATTGCCCATTATTACTAAATCATGTTAATTACAGTAGTGCCTAAGGACCCACCAAGAATGGGGCCCACCTGGGGCTAGGCACTGAACACGCATGGCATGACAGTTCGATGGCGTAACAGGGGCTGGACGTGGTACCCTCATGGGAACATGGTGAACAGTGCAACAAGCTGCTGTGAGGTTGTGACTGGCTTGGCAAGGCTGGAGCTCTACGTAACGTGCAGGTTCCTCTGGGCATTTGTATCAGTGTCCACAAGGCACTTCCTCCTGTGTGTGATTCAGGCGTAACATTTTAATAATAAAAACATGGTTGTGGGGTCTCGTGGGGTCTTTTAAATGCTCCACTTTTCCATGCACAGTGGTAACCGCAGCCAGGCCACCACCCAGAACGTAAATGATGAAGTTGGGCCTCACACATTAGCAGCACCTGCTTCCAGTGGGCTGCCCTGCCTCCCCTGGCTTTAGCTGGCCACAGGCATGCAAGGGCTTCATTGCTCATGTGCTGTGGAGACGGAGCTGGAGGAAGATTGGACCAAAAAGCGATGCACTGTTGCCCGTTAGAAGAATTATTACTTTTTTGGAATTTATTACTGGAGCCACTGCAGCACATTAGTAGAAGCAGATGGTACCGAGACATTTGGCACGGTCCCTCTGCTGGACACATGCCTGTCGGCATGACAAACATGAGCTTGGATTTGGCCAACTTCTAGGGCATAAAAATGTATTTTTCAGCCGCACTAAGGGTTCAGTCAAAAAACCCTTCAGCCCAATGTAAAGACTCCGATTGACTGCAATAGATTTTGAGTCAGGTCGCAGATGAGAACGAAAATAAACTTCCACACACAAAAAATTGCCACAGGAAAAGCGAGTTGGGCTTCGTGCCCACCCAGTGTGGTTCGGAGAGGACACGCCTGTCTGCTGGAGGAAGTAGATGGTGAATCATTCACTAAGCAACCATGCCCATAACACAATTTGATTGACATAATTATGATATCACCACACCACTGCACTGTGAGAGACGATAAACTTCATGAAGGGAGAGGGAATTGGGTTTTAAAATGTGGAATTTATACTGTTAACACAATAAATAAAAGGCGAGTATCCAAGTAGGGAGAAGCTGAGATAATTTCCCTAGAGACCTTGGAGAAGTGGCAAAGGATAGAGTATAATTGCTTTCCCCTTACATCCATTTCCACTGCTGCCTCTACAAGATTAAGAACCTGGGGCATGCTGAGAGATGTGGGGAAGGGCTGGTTTTGTCGCTCGAGGTGGATACGTGCAGAGGGAAATTGGGAAACATCTGGAGGGAATTATTTAAAATATTAGGATTCAAATCATCTAAAGGCAGAGCCTGCTTTATGCGCACAGCTCACCCCTGCCATGTACCCATCTACATCAGCACAAAGTGGGTGCAGATCAGAAGGGAAAGAGTGCAGGGCACCAGTGAATCAGGGCCTGAATTCTAGACACCAGCGTCTGTTCCCTCTCCACCCACATGTTCAGCACCAGACTCAACTGTAGCCCTGGTCAGTCCCCTAGCAAGACCACTCCTTGGGTACGAGAGCAGCTGTCCTTTTCATTCTGAGACAGCTCCCATGCACCTTTGCAGCCTGAAGCATTTGGCTTTGTAAACTAGCAGGGCTGCTCTATAATTATGGTTAAAGTGGCACCACACCATTTTCCCCTCTGGATAACAAGCATTCACGCCAAGTCAAAATCTGCAGCTTTCATGCCCTAAAATAATTCAAAACAGAGTGCAACAGCCACTTCAGCCACAGGAGGGAGGCAGAGGCTGCAAAAGACGCCTTATGTGACTCTCTGCTAACTGTTTGTGCGCTCTGAGCCGTTATTCTAGGGCAGTGGTTCCTAAACTTGAACCACCCGCGAACCCCTGGCACTAAAACGTCAAGTCTCGTGAACCCCCTCCTAAAAATGAACATTTCCAGGCATTTTCTCCCTTACCTCAGCATGAATTATAAAAGCCGTGATCTTGGAAATATAAAATTTGTTTTTATGACAGGCTTATTACACACTATTACTATTTCTCATTACAGTATTTTTATTACATTATGAAAACGGCAACAGTCTTCCAAGATCTCACTTTTGATTAAGCCTGTTATAAGACGAGGCGCCAGTAGAAAAAAAGGGTGCGGGGGTAAAGCCCCCACGCACCCCAGGGCCTGGGGGGGGGGGGGAGATGCACTGCTGGAAAAGGGGGGGGGGGGGGGGCCTGGAAAAAAAAGAGGGACCTGCGGGGGGGGGGGGGGGGCCAACACAGGAGCGGTACGTGAGTTTGTATCGAACACAACTCTGTGCACAGATACCGGGGGCTCACTAGTTCTGCATTTCCCTGCTGTTGAGTTACACGAAGGTAAGTCTTTTCAGACTAGCTGGGCCAGAACTGCCCTGCCCAACAGGCACAGAACTGGTTTCCACATGCAAACCAGAGAACTCTACTACTGCGCTGCTAACCACTAACTTTAATTCTGCCTTCCCTACAGTGCAAATTAACTTCCTGGCTTGAGTATACTTATTTTTACATATTGAAAACACTGTTCTCTGTCACCCAAGAGCAGAAACGCCTGAGGCAACATGCTTTTGTAAGGAAAAAAACCATCAGTGGATCTTTTACTTAAATCATCATCAATATTTGTAGAATTCTTAAGTATTTTGGGCATTGCCAATTTCTCCAATCCGAGCATATGGCCCATAGCCTCATAACTGGACCGAGGGGGAGTTTCATATAGATTTAATAAAACAATGCATTCAAGTGATTAAATATACAATTTCAACACACAATGCTTCACCTGCCACCCCCTCCAACAAAATTATACAATCCTGAAAAATAGTGCCGTGAAAGGAACAGCCCTAGGGAGATAGCCACAGTGATCGATGCTTTTCCATCTGTTTGGGCTGAGATTTGCAAAGGTGTGTAGGAGAATTAGGTGCCCAACTCCCAGTGATGTCCCTAACTCCCTTAGGTTCCTCCAACAGTCCCAGCCATTGTAGCCTAAAGTTTGGCTGCTCAGCGAGGCACCCCCATAACTGCCCTGTTTTTCAGAAAGTGCTGAGTGCCCCCAGTTCCCAATGGTCTCTGGTTGGAGCTGCAGGGTGCTCTGAACCTTTGAAAATCAGGCCACTGAGTAGCTTCAATAATAATAAAATGTAGCTCATTTATAGCGTTTTTCATCAGTAGATCTTAAAGCACTTAAAGGAGGTCAATGCCATCAGCCCTATTTTACATATAGGGAAACTGAGGCACAGAGTGAGGCAGTGACTTGCTCAGGGTCACCCAGCAGGCTAGTGGCAGAGCTGGGAACTGAACCCATCTCTCCTGAGGTTTTTAAGCCCCCATATTTGAAAATCTCGGCCATAAAAGGTGCAGACTGAAAAAGCTTGAATCCTATTGCTGCAGAAGGACTGAAAGATTCCCCCAGGTTCAAATAAAGCATTGCTTATTACCAGTATTTTAACACACATGGATGAGCCCGTGTGCAAGAGCTGGGCGCAGAGGGACTGGGAGAGGCTCAAAGGGGCTGAGTCTATGACTGAATACACTTACAGTGACATGTCGAGGACAGACGCTACATACCCCCCAGCGCCGGTATAAAGAGCAGTGTAGACGGTGAGGCATTGTTTAGGCAAGTAAAGACACACCAGAACCACAGCTCTCAAGCAAGGCCTGCCAAATCTACATTGCAATTTTTTATTTTTTTTTTAAAGTTTACTTTTACTTTGCTTTTCACTGTGGCGCGGAGTGACACGCACCCTACATGGTGCCGCCAATGTAGACAAATATGCATTCCCCCTCCCTGCTCTGCACAGGGCCTGGCACCCTCCCAGGGGCACTCTCTCGCCACTCTGCTTCTTTAGCTTGTCAATTTGGTTTCTGGACCCCACATCGCCTCTTCCGGGTTGTTGGGCATTTGTCAAGCTTCCGGCAGCATCGAGAAACAGCAACACGTGTTTTTCGGCCCCTTCACATCCTCCATCTGTAAAACATTTCCCCAAGGCTCCATCCACCAATCAGTAAGAGGTCACGGGAAGAGAACGAGGTGGCTAAGAAATCGAGAGAAGCCAATCGATAGCAAGGGTGTCCAAAGGCCCAATCCCAAAGGCTGTATTGACAGATATGCCGATACGGAATCTGCTCCTACTCAGCCTCGCAGTTAAGGGACAATCCACGGCCCAGCAAGAGCTCGTTGTGTTTCTCTCTAGCAACTTCCTTTGGAAGCCTCAACAAGATGCTTTTGGTGGTTCTCAAGACAATTACATCCAGCTATGTAAGGGCTTATCCACACTGGCCAGCTTTGGGAACTCACCCCAGCTGCAGCTCCACCAATGGTAGCATTCCTGTTGACGGGCCACCGGCATTCTTACCTCTGTCCCAGCCAGGCCTGCTCAGAGAGGGGGTGTGTCCAGAAGGAGGGCATTAGTTCCAAAGCAGCTGAGAAGTCTAGGAGAGCAAGGATGGACTAAAGACCTTGCAATGTGGCCCAAGAGTAGGTTATTAGAAACCTCATTTTCAATAGCGAGGAGGAAGGGGAATCCAAATTGGAGCTGGTACAGAGAAACTTGAGTCAATAGCTGTAAACAGCTTGTTCAGTGAGTTTGGAGGGGAAGAGAAGAGGGAAGATGGCAGTTAAGAGAGGCAGACAGGGTTGGGAGAGATGCGTTTAATAATGGAATAGACTGGATCGCACTTGTATTTGGAGAGAAAAGAACCAGAAGGTGGGAGGGTAAGGAGTAACCAGAGGAATGGTCTGAGGAGTAAAGATGAAGGAGGAATGGATGGAATAAAATCCAGGTGGCATGTGGCTGCAGTTAGCATCTAGGATCCTTGGCAGCTCTGAAAAAAAAAAAAAAAATCAGGACTATAGTGTATTAAAACCTACGCTTCCTTTTCTCTCAGGTGCCTTGCTTGGAAGAGTCCACCTGGCAGTGGCTTGTCAGCATTGCTGCAGCCCCAGCATAACACTCACCTTTGCCCAGTGCAAAAAGCAAAAGCAAAAAAAAACAACTCACAAATTAAAGGACAACTTTTTTTTTTTATTGCTACCAGAAGGCTTCCATCAGTACAATGGCTCTGAACACCATATCTTCCTCAGGGCTGCAGAGAGAGCTAAAGATCCAGGACAGGTCATTCTGACGAACAGGGATTAAACATTTTAAAAGGACAAGCTTTTAAAGGGTTTTTTTTGTTTTTTTAAACTTTTGGTTAAAAGTTACATAAACACAAAACTTGGGGTATTTTGTGGCTTATAATTACACACGTTCCAAAACTTAGAATCACAGAACCGTCCCAGCACCTAAATGAGCAGCATTGATCTCATGCTAAAATTTACAAACATATCAAAATCAATTGCAGAATTTACGGTTTGCATTTGACGCACACATTAATTAAATCTTTTGTGAGCACCTACAAGAGAGCCAATTGACTGCAAAAATCCTTGTGTGGATGTGAAAAAACAATATTTTAGTCAAATTGGCCTAATCATTTGACTGACTGCTTTCACTTTTTAAAATCAAAACCACAATCACTTAGTTTCTAATCACAATGATTTCTTATTTGTGTAAGACACTAAACACAGTCTCCCTCTTCCTACCTTACTGATTTTCTATAGCATGTTCACACTGCTTTGGCTTTTTAAATGTGGGGCAGTTTGCAAATGCCGTAGGATTGTTTTTCCAAATCTTTTATTTAAAGCCAGTTTGAAATATTCTTACATTAAAACACCAAAGCGGCTAATGAAATAAAGAAGGATTTTTGGTTGTTAATGAAAAAAATATATATCTCTGTGGTGAAGGTCAGAGTACAGAGAATCACACACAAGACTTGCAGAGTGTTAAAGGAAGAGCAAATAGGAAGAGGAAATCGGAACAGAAAGACATGGGATGGCTGGAAAACCTGGAACAATTTTGCACAATGTGAGCTCTTGGACATGACAGATGGATTATAATACACAGTAGCAGAAAAACAGGGGAACCAATGACACTAGAAAGAAAAACAGATTTTTTTTTGCTACTTTTTTTGTTTGTTTTTTGGGTCTTTTGTAGATTTTTTATACTTTTTTGTGTTTTTAAGTGCTTAAATAATAGTAGAACTATAATTAGCCACACAAGGGGAGGGGGAAAAAAATCTTCAAAAAAGGTTTTCTTGGCTCTCTTCAGTTCAGCCTGATGAGATACAGCTTCTTTCCCAGCCCCCTCCCGCATACATCATAGCCTGATTTTGCATGATTTAAAAAGTAGCTTTCCTCTGAACGCTTGCGCAGGCGGTAACTACATAACAGAGACCGGCTGTAAAGGTGGGCAAGGGGAACTGTTGCCCTCTTGCCTCGACACATCGGCGCCACAAACAGACCCCACGTTTTCTAGTGCCACCACCTCTGGAGCACTGTCTTCATTGTAGAGCCGCTTGATTCCATCGTAGAAGTCATCCACCTCCATCTCTTCCACTTTGCGCTTGGCGGAGGCTTGCTTGCAGCCGGTGGGAGCTGGCAGACACGGGTAGAACCCGGCTGTACCTTTGATTGGCACTGCTGGTCGGCTGTTGTCCTTGGAGAATTCTGGCCCTGGGACAGAGGAGGGGTTGAATCTGAACGCTCCTCTGTTACAGGTCACCAGGGTACGCTTGAGGGGACTGTAGACATATACAGAATTGGGCGGCAGAGCAGACTGCAGAGTGGAAAGGTGACGGGCCACAAGCTCCCGACAGTGGATCAGCTGGGAGCTGTCCATCTAGATTGGAGAAACAGACACAGGCATTGCAAAACAAGGTGAGTCACTGCAATTCTGGCTCTCTACACATGTCCATTGTCCGCATACCTAGCTGCTGCTTGTTTACGTGCTGAATGTGGGGAAATGATCAGTTGGGGGCTGGGGGGGAGGGGGGATTCTTCTGCTTAAAGGCCAAGATTTTTCAAGATGGCCCAAGAGATTTGGACACCTGGTTCCCATTACAATTAATGTGAATTGGGTGTCCAAATCCCCTAAGTGGCGTTGCAAATGTCATCCAAAATGTTTATCAAAGGCCTGTGTGTTCCAACCTCTTACATATCGGTCTGTATGCAGCAAAAAACATTAACCCTTCCACAAAGCCTTCCTAGTTAGGACACTTAACCTATTTAAGTGTGCTATACCCACTTCCATCTCTGGCGTATCAAGGGAATATTTTATACCTTCCCTTGCTACACTGGCGGGGGGTGGCTGGGAGGAGAAAAGAATGATCACATCCTTCTGGTTAGTTTAACCCCTTGTGGCCAGGCCAGTTGGGCATTCCCTGCTGTAAACAATTTTGATTTGTACATTAGCTCATGCATTAGGCTCCCTCTATCAAGAAGTGAACATATTAATCGCCAAACAATGCAAAGGATTTGCAGAGATGTCTTAAAGACTCAACCCTTCAGGCTGTCGCCTGAGCATCTTTGCAAAACACAGAAACTCCCCAACTCCCCCCCCCTCCCCGCGGGGAAAAAAAAAAATCCCAACCACAAAACCTTGCGTCCAAAACTCAGAGGCTGGGAATCTGACAGCTCTTGAGGCCTTATCCACACCCCTGTACTCACAGAAAAAATGCTGTTTTCAATCCTATTTCAGATATAGATCCAGAGCATAGCTCCACTGAAGTTGACACAGTTACAACCAGCTAAAGATCTGTGCCATAAAGTCAGATCAACCAAAGTCTAGGCTTATTTCCACTTTCTAATCTGGGGGCTCAATTCTACTCTCATGCCCATTTGACACTATGGGGGATATCCTTTGACTTATACCAGCATAAGCAAGAGAATAAATCAGCCCCAGTATGTCTCTGTGCCATGCAGCTATATCATTAAAGGTACATGCATCTTCTTGTAACTTGCCTATGACTTGACTCAGCTTTTATCGGATGGGTGTGTTACACTGACTGCAGCAACAACTACTATACTGGTGTCAAAGATTTCCTGGAGCCTAGGGACACAAATCAACTTGAATGAACAAGAAGTAGGTCTATGTTCATCTTCAGTAAGGTGGGGAGAGATGGTGTGCAAGAGACATGAAAGGGGAGGAAAAACCGCCTGTCCTGCTGAATTTCAATCTATTCAGCTCTCTCCATTAGCTTGATGATTCACTTCCTGGCCTATGGCTAACCCAAGTGATTATCTCTCAATTGCCTGCTGCCAGAGTAATGGTCACAAGGCGAGAGAGGTTTCATAACCACAGCTGGTTGTTTAGTGCAGACCATCAGCTTCTCCTCCTTTCAGAGGCTGTCCCAGAAACACGGGACCCTTCTCCTACCCAGAATGCCAGTTAGCCGGGATGTCCGGAAGACCTCTGCCCGGCCCTCACCTGTGCTTTCTGGAGCAGTTCAATGATGAGCGCGAGCCAGTCAGGAATCAGCTTCTCCAGTTCCAGACTGATGATGGCCAGTGCCAGCATGGATCCCTTGAACTGCAGCAGCTGGTAACAGGCCATGCAGTGCAGTAACTGCTTGGTGAGAACAGCCACATGCTGAGATGGGTTCATCTTGGGCAGGACGGTCAGTAACTGAGGCCTGGTTGACACAGCAACTGCATGGAACTGAGGAAAAAGAGAAGCAAACCAGTCGGTATGTTACTGACAGAGTTTAACACACTGCTTCATAAGCACATGCAATGGCACCAGCAGCCACTCGTTCCTGTGCCTTTGAAATAACATAGCCCACTTGAACCCCCAACAGCACACATGGAGTGAGATTTCCTCCCCACCCCCCAAGGATCTCCCATCCCATGCTCTGCTTCACCCCAGCCAGGCACTGTTCCCCACGGCAGACAGCTCTGGGAGGAGTGGGAAGCCTCGTGCTGGGTTGAGATGGGTCTAGGGGATGCACATTGTCCCCTTGTTGGCCCTTCGGAGATACCCCAGGAAAGGTGACACAGCCGGGGGAGCCCTGTCTGTGGTGGGGACTGCCTTGTAAGGGGTGGGGGAGCAGGGTCCCAGGGCAGCCGTGGTCAGGAGGAGTCCTGGATAGAGCAGTTCTATAGGCGCAGTGCTGCCAGGGAGGGGCACGGAGCCCCTGTATGGATGGTCCTGTCCTCTTCCTGAACTGCAGGCTCAATGGTTCGATTGGACATGGACAAACAGGGCTCTCCCCCGGGATGAAACCATTGAGGAGAGATTCTCTGAGGGGAAACAAAGTTTTCTTTGCCACTATCCCCCTGCCATGGGTTTCACCACACGAAAGGGCTCTCTGGCCCCCGTTTTTAACCAGTAAACAAAAACCTGGGTCAGTTAAGGACACATTGAAGCACATTCACATCCACCGATGATATCTCCTCTCCCTCCCCCCTACTCCTTAATTCCTTTGTGTTCTATTGTTGTCTTGCTTTGATCCCAGAGCAGATATACTGGCAATTAACATTTAGGGCCAGATTTTCAAGAGGGACTAAAGGTTTTGGGTGCAAGTTTTGGGTGCTCAACTCGAGACATAGGGGCAGAACTGGAAGGGACCCTCTGTGTCACCAAGTCCAGTCTTGGGCCACCACAGGCAAACCCATCAGATAATCCTGTTCATAAACCTATCAAGCTCCATCTTAAAACTAGTTGGAGGTTGTTTGCCCCCACTACTCCTTTTGGGAGGCTGTTCCAAGAACACACTCTTCTGATGGTTAGAAACTTTCTAATTTCCAGCCTGAATTTATACATGGCCAGTTTATATCTTAAGGAGGCCTGATTTTCAGAGGACACGAGCTCAGCACATTCTGAAAATTAGGCACCTTTAAGGTGTCTAAAGTTGGTCCCCAAAAATCACTAGTCACGTTTGAAAGTCTTTGCCTAGATTTTTGTTTAGGCCATGTCTATGAACATATGGACAAATGCTAGAATCTTTACCTACACCAGCAGTAGGGATTTTTGCCCAAGTAAAATCTGAGTAAGTCCCTCAAGATTTGGCACATGCTCACATTAATGCCAATGAAACGAAAAACAAACAAGGTCGAGCACTGGAAAGAATGTAATTAGCAACATATTTACAATATGAAGGAAATCCAGTGGCGTAGCCATGTGAAGATCCCAGTGCAGTTTATCCAGAATAATCTTCTCCATTCTGCGAATTTCAGCTGGAGAACAGCCGCAAAAGCTGTCTCTGGCCAACACCTTCAGTACTGGAATCCTCTGCCGAAACAGACGTTAAAAAACAAAAGAAAAGCAAGAACAATCATCAGTCAGAAAAGCCGTTTCTTTCCTGTCCTGGCAAGTGGCAACCCCCTGTTCAAGCGACCAAAGAATTAGAGGAGCATATAATTTAAAGTAGCTGCTAGGCCTTTAGAGAAAATATTACCTCATCTTCCTCAATGGTCTTGGCAGCAAGGAAGAAGCAGCTGATCGCAATACAATTCAAGTACTTTGGACGGGCCTAGGAAACAGAAAAAAGTCGCAGCGTGAGTACAATGCAGAAACTGATGTGTGACCATTTGGCTCTAACTCCCTTACCCTGTGATCTCAGGATGCCAAAACAATGCGGACAGGATCAATGGGCTGCCCTCCAACTACACTGCTACTATTGTGAGCCGTGGAAAGGAAAAATCCATACTCCATTACACGAGGCAGGATAGAAGTCAGTCAGCCCCAGCGTCCTAATTGGCATCCAGTGATGCGCATCGCTGGAGAGGAACAGGAGCTTGTTTTTAGTGGGAGCAGTGGTACTTGGAAGGAGAAAAACAGAAGGTTGGATCCTCCGTTGGCATAACTCAGCACAGCTCCACCTACTTCAATGGAGTCAGGCCGATTTCCACCAGCTGCGGATCAGGCCCAGAGAACAACATGGGTTAGATGTGAAGCAAGGAAGAAGATAGAGCGGAGGTGCTGACATTGTATCTAGTCAGAAATAAACACCAAGAGAGAATTATGTTTTACGGCAGCAGCTCTCAAACGATGGTAGCTGAGCCCTTTCCGGTGAAATGTTTTGGAGTCAGCAAGCAGTGGAGCGCAGGGAGAGGAGGGGACTAGGAGAGACCAAATAGCAAGTGTGAAAAATCAGGACAGGGAGGGTTAATAGTTGCTTATATAAGACAAAGCCCCTAATATTGAGATGGTCCCCAATAATATCGGGACATCTGGTCACCCTAAGAGAACCTCTCTTGCAGAGTGACAACAATGAAGAACCCTTGTTATGGGCCCGAATACTGCAAAAGCACTTAAGCATGTGCTTAACTTCAGGCACATAGGTAGTCAATTGAAATCAACAGAACTCATGGGTGTGCCTGAAGTTAAGCACGTGCTTAAGAGTTTTTCTGCATCGGAACATTAGTGGCTATATTAATGTGATTCAGGACTTTGTTTCCCATGCCAGCAAAGCAGGAGGGCGAGAAAGGAAGATGCATCCCTCTATTCTGCACGCACAGAGTACAGTATTCAGTCCTGTGAAAACCAGGAGCAATGTCTAACATCTAGGACAGCACGCTGTGCACAAACTGAGCAGCACTGTTATGTCCCCCCCCCCGCCACTTCCAAACAGCTAGCTGACAATTTATCTCACGCTGTCTGTATTGACAAAAATGTAAATGCCCTGGTGGAACATGGAACTGAAAGAAGCCGCAGGGCAAGGGAGAGAGATAAATAAGTAAAAGCCCTGCAGAGAACACAAAATCCATTTTTAACCTAGAGCACTTCCGTGATTAATTCCAGGCGGATTAATTCCAGCAGCCAGAATGGAGCTACAGGGCAGTTCCAAGGCCCGATCCTGCAATCCACACTCACACAACTAGGGCCCTAAACAGTCAACATGACTCCTCCCAGCAGGGAGCGAGGGGGAAGGGATGCAGGATCAAGGACAAACATAGCCTCTAATAGGTTCCAGTTCCTGGGACACAAAAGGAATCGGTGATCCCCAGGGACTTTGGCTTCTAATGGCGAGGCACCGGGAGGTTTGAATTAAATAGCTGTATAAAATAGCTGTTTCAACGTGTCCAGGCACTGCTGACAGTGAGGAGAACAATGTCCTTGAGGGGAAATCTGGGGTTTGTTCTACATGCCCACACAAGGAAATAAGGTGGGGCGGGGTGGAAGTACCCACACCACAGGTGACAGTGCAGGACGAAGGAGCAGCCTCCACAGGCCCACAAGTGAGGGGGAGGCTTGATTCAGCCCCTCTCCCACACAGTACAGCTCAGCCGGCCAGAGGGGGACGTAATCTGCACAAGGTAAAGGGCTGGCACCAATTATTTTCCCTTGGTGCAAGTGGGGAAAAACTAGACAGCAGAGAGAGGCTCCTCGAGTTCCCTGGTCTGCTCCAGGGGCATCACAACTACATGCTGCCCCTTAGTTAGGGCCCTGAGTAACGCCCCCCCCGAGAGCTCTCAGTGAGTAACCCCTAAATCCACAGCATACTTCCACATACTGTACAGCACCTACTGTCACCTGACACAACTTGAGTCGGTTACACTAGTAAACGCAGACAGGACGGAGATAAAAATCTATTTATTTCTACTACAAACCTAGGTCCCTTTCATGGTAGACAGGCAAATCCTTTCCAATTAATATTAACTTACTAAACTGGAGAGAAGAACCCAAAGTCTTTATCCCCCATCAGTCAGCCAGTTCTGTAAGAGACCAACAGCTAATCTCCTGGGAGACCTTCTTAACAACTGCCATCTTCAATAGGAAACTGGGTTCTACTCCCATCTTGGCTAGAGAGCCACTGCAAGACCTTGGCCAAATCACGTAGGGCCACTGACTTCAACGGGCTTTGGATCAGGCCGACAATCAATTCACGCCTCAGTTTCCCCCATCTATACAATAGGGACAATATTTCCTTGCATTACAGGGGTGCAGCAAGGCTTACTTAAATTTGTGAAGTGCTTTGACATCTCTGGATGGAAGGGGCTGGAGAAGGGCGCAGTGGAGCAAGAGGAAAGAACTGGGGATTTGTGAGAAACAGTAAATTTTATTTAGTAGGGCGAAGGCAGATCCCTGCATGCAGAGAATGGAAAAGGAGCTGTTGAAGACAGCTTGTAGGAGAGTTTCAGTGTGTACTGAAAAATTCCCCCATAAAATACTGCATTATTTTAGCAGAAATTGTCTCCTGCTCACCCCTCTTGCCCCTGACATCATCTGGGCTCTAAACTAAAACAGATCATCAGAGTCCCTTTGTGAGACAGTATTAAAATACAGTCACACTGCTCTGGCTCCCACACCACCCCCTCTGTGCTCCCTGTTTATTGGCAACTGCCACACAGTTAAACCAAGACTGTAATTATGTTGAGGATTAATTATTTAGTGCAGTGATCTACAGCAAAAGCCACTGCTGGTATGCGAATGAACCAGAGCATGGCTGGGCAACAGGACGGGGCACAGAACAGTTTGAACTATTTCAAGGCCCATTCGAGTTCAAGGGAAGCTATTTTCTGTAAAAAAAATCCCAGGCAGTGACTAAAATTCTCCGTTCACAATACTGTACATTGGGAGTAACCCCAAGTTAACTGAGTTACCCTGTTGTAAATCCGGTTTAAATGCAGGGAGAATAGGCCCAGTTATTTGCAGTAAGGAGGGGAAAAGGGCATGTTTAAATGATCAATGCTATACCNGGGGGGGGAGAGGGGGGATGTTAACTGAAACTCCGCCCCAAACTGCTTTCAGTGTTTTCTATTGTCACCACTCCTTGAGGTACAGAATGGAGTTTCTTTTAGTCCTAGTCTATGCTGCTTCTTTTCACAGTAGCAGCCTCTATAGAGCAGTCAGAGGCTTTGACTGGTACAAAAATACTGAAACCACAACATTTTCCTAAGGGCATTAGCTATTTAGGGGTTTCAATAATGCATTTTCTATCCGTTTAACATGTGACCCAGTCACTGAGACGTCATAACGGTTAGGTCAGGATTTCTTTAAAAACAAAACTTTTCCGTGTCTTGCAGTTTAAGCACTATCAATATTTCACCATATAAAAGACTTAGGGTATGTCCACACAGCCGACGTTAAAGCCACCTCCGCGAGGGGAATAGCACCCCGCCCTGAAGCACTTTACAGCGCTGAAACTTGCAGCGCTCAGGGGTGTGTTTTTTCACCCCCCCCGGGCGAAGAAAGTTTCAGCGCTGTAAGTGGCAGTGTAGACAAGGCCTTACTGGAAGATCCATGTTGTACTTTAGTGAGGCAAGCTATGTTAATGATGTAACCACGGGGGTAAAAATTTAAACTCCTCTACATATATTGCTGACCTCTATTTTAGCAATGTTTGTAACGGGATTAAAAACTCACAAGCAGAGGAGACTGCCCATTTACTGAGAACTGAGCTTAACAGAGCAAACAGAATAAAGGATTATATTAGCCAAAAGCAAGACCGCCAGTTTCTAGAACTCAAGGCCAGGGGGACATGTTTCTCCACTGCCCGGCAACTCGTGCAGAGCACGACCATTTCGAGTCGGTGGCATTTTAGACCCGCTTTGCATTTACTCTGCAAGCTGTAAGTGATTGCACCAGGGTTGGGCAGGACAGCACAGACTCGGGGGCCGTGAGTCATGGTACCATGTATGCCCCAAAGGCTGATTTTTTAAATATTTTAATCAGTTTTGTGGAATTTTATTTCTTAAACCACTGTGTTCACCGTACTCTTATGGGCACACTCACAGCTCCACTCCAACAGACAATACGGCAGGCCTGTTTGGCCTGCCACTCCTCCCTTTATGGCCTTCACCGAGAAGCTCCTGGATTTCTTTATTATTATTATTATTATTAATTTATTTATTATTTATATTACTGCAGCACCCTTGGAGCCCTAGTTGTGGGCCAGGACCCCACTGTATTAGGTGCCATCTTTTGCCCTACCATCTTCATAGAGCCCTCCCTCCGAGACCCACCCCTTGATGCTCGGCCCATTGACTTCAATCAGGCTCCTGGCGGTGAAGGTCTCCACACTTCCTTCCCTGTCTCCTACCTGTGTCACCCTGCTCCTGAAGCCCTTTCTGCCATACTGCTTTCTTTCCCCGCCTTCCCAAACATTCTTCTATCACCTCATACTCCAGGAATTACGTTGGGACGGTTCTCTGGCCTGTGTTGTACAGGAGGTCAAACTAAACCATCACATCTATCACATCACCTCAGAATCTATGAATCTGTTCCTTGTCATGCTTCTGGCTAATCCACGGCCATCCCACTACTCCTACGTCTCTAGCCTCTGAGCAACAGCAATTCCAGGTGATACAAACAAGACAAACTCAGACCTACCCAATGTCTGAGTTAAATATTATAGAAACAGACCCTCTGTGTCATTCCATAGGACATACAAGTATGGAAAGGGCTTACCACGAAGGCTGTTGCATTTCAGAATCTATTTAGTTTAATGAGCTTTTTTGTATATTTTAAACCAGAGGATGCATTCAGATTTCT
The DNA here is from genome assembly GCA_003942145.1 of Platysternon megacephalum. Classification (NCBI taxonomy): domain Eukaryota; kingdom Metazoa; phylum Chordata; order Testudines; family Platysternidae; genus Platysternon; species Platysternon megacephalum. Next base: position 251,953 of record QXTE01000172.1, read on the forward strand.
ACGTAGATTCTTTTTTCCCCCCACCTTCCCGGGGCAATATTTGGATACAGCTTGGAAGACAAATGCCTAGGTGAGGCTAATTCAACATTCAAACAAGGTTAACAGAGACAGCATGAACATGGACGGCTTCTAGAGAGGTGGAGTGATTATCTCCTCTCTTATAAGCTGCAGCACGTCAATGGAAGCTGGCAGAACAGGGAAGAGAGCAGGTATTCCTGACATTGATACGCACTGGGCCAGATTCTCAGCTGAGGTAAGCTGGCATGTCTCCACTGCAGTCAATGCAACTATGCTGATTTACATCAGGTGAATATCTGGCCCATTAACTAAAAAGTGAAACTGGTCCAGCAAGCCATCTACTATTTGTATTACTGTAGCACCTAGGTGCCCTAGTCGGAGACCAGGCCCATTGTGCTCTCATGATAATAGGGGGTTTCCACAGGCCCAGCTGCACTGTTCAGACATAGTTAGGAAGGGATATATTGAAGACACTAATCTCGTTCAGCATCTGAAATCTAAGGCATCATGCAGTGTGTAAACCGGAAGTACACACACTCATACAATGAGCCTGCTTGGATTTGGCCCAGCAGCAAGGAGAGTCACTTCCAAAGCCATGAGCTGGTGGAATAAATCCACTGGAAGATACAGATCCTGAAATTATTTACCTTTACTGTGGCTAAAAACCGGTCCAAGAGACTGACGGCCAGGGCAAGTGTTTCTGGATAAAGGTGGAACTGGTACTTAAGTTTGGCCAGCCACTGAATCACCTCATCCCGCTGTGCTGGAGAAATGGCTACATCCTGTTGAAGAAAAAAAAACAAGAAGCTGTACTCACACCTGGAACCTGAAGGCTGAGTGAACTGAGAGAAGGCAAAATATTAACATATGCAGAAACAAAGCCCTACGTGGCTGTTCGAGGGAAGGGGGACCAGGGGGGTGCTTTTAACACAACCTGAAGCCACTTTCTATGTCTGCACCTGGGGTTCTTAGTGGTCATACTGACATCTCCTGACCTGATCTGTGGGTGCACTCATGGAGTTAGAAGTCTAGCAGGCTGAAGCTGCGGCATGCCCTAGGATAGACTTTTAGAACGTGGCCCCATATCACTGTTGTCTAAACGTAGGTGTATGAAAATTGAAAAGCTCCAATCAGATAGTGTTGTGGCTGAAAAGGCTACGTTAGGTGATGCTAGTCTCATGTTTAACAAAAAAATAGTACATACAGAAAAATGCACTATCCAAGTGAAGATGCAAGTCAACAAATATGAAACCTATTCTTTATGGTAACCACAGGCCACATCCTGTATAGTACTGAGCACCCTCTGCTCCGACTGGAGTCAGCAGAAATCAAGAACATTCAGCAACTTGCGGGATCAAGCCCTCGGCCCTTATCCAAGCTGACCTATGAGAGACACCTACGCCTGCAGTGATCCCTTCAACTACAACAGGGGTCCCCCCATAAGGAGCTTAGGATTCAGACCTATTTAAGTTCCAAGATAATATTTCCACCACCAACCATAAGCTCTGTACCATCTTGTTTGTGGGGCTTGTGGTTTTAATGTGTCTAGGGAACAGCCTTTAGTGACCGATCTAAACAGTAATGCCTCCTCTAGCCTAGTTTAGGCTTAAACAAAGAAAGCCCAAAACAGAACAAACACAACCTTCTGTGTGTCACTGAAATGTGATTTGGAAGCTCAAGAGACCCACTGTGCAGCTCCCACCATGGAAGAGAAGACAAAGTGTGCTCCCGTGAAAGTTACTGAAGTTCCATCAACTTGAAGAGAACATAGTCAAAGCCTGATTTTCCAAAAACCTCACATGTCTAAAAAAGGAGGAGGCTATGCCCTCGGATACATATTCATTTCCTATTATCTGCACTGTTTATTATCTGAAAAAAATTGATCTCCTCCTTTCCAGGCAGATGACAGATTTGACGGTAACTAAAAAGAACGATTATTGTTCAGCCTCGTTGGATGTGTCCCAGGATAGCTAGAATAATGATGTAATTCATAGTTGTGGTCTTGTTGCAACAATGGTTCCTTGGGAACTGTCAGATACTCCTGGCCTCATTTTAAAATATGCTCCGGAGAGTTGCCATTCTGCTGTATCCTGTGCTGGCAAGAGGGGTGAATTTTATGATCAAGTTGGTCTTTTCCATCTCTAATTACTAAGACCCTGGTATTTTACATCCTACAGTATCTAAGCAAGCACAGGATTTGGTAACATGTCAGGTGTAATTATCTTATGGGGGGCGGGGGGGATGACGACTTGGAAGGGCATTTTAAGGTTTAGCAAGTAAGTCTCCGCCTTTGAATGAACTTACCAATTACTGAGCTGTGTGGATAAAAAAAAACCTATTAAGAGACAAATTCCTTGCCATCCCCGATCATGTGAATTCTGGAAAACCTGAAATACTCTGTCTTTTGGCTGCAGGGGTGAAGCACCAACCCCTTGGGCATCAGCCATCTACAGTTCATTGTGTTCATACCGCAAGAGGAGATCGACCACAGCATTAACCCATAGATCCCTGGTGTTTTCCAGACCACCAGCTAACTGAAGGCATTAGGTAAGTATATGGCCACAAGTCTAAGGTATAATAATCCACTCCCGTAATATTTACTCTAAAATACGTTGCCCTAATCAACATCTGGCAGATGTCCTAAGAATCAAGGCAATCTTACTTTTTGCCCTAACCACAGCAGGTGTTATAAGGTACATGCATGCTGTTTCGCCGCCCCTCCCCCTTCCCACCCCACCCTCAATTTACTTCTCCAAATTCAAACCCAGCAATAGTGGGGCCTGATTTCCAGAGGCATTGAATACCCACAGATCCCAATTGTCTGAGACCCTGAGCCCAGGATGAGAGGGGCAGCTGGATAGTCATTTATGTATCAGTTTGTGCAACAGATTGCAAGCAGTATCTGGACTTCTGGAAAGGGAATCAGCAGGGTGTGGCATCCTATTGCAGTACTGAACCTCCCCGTCCAAGTTTACTTGCCCAGAGGTGATCCAGCAGTTATGCTCATGCATATGAAATCCCTGTCACTGGAAGATTTTAAGAACAGGTTAAACAAATACCTGTCAGGGATGGTCTAGGTTCACTTGGTTCTGCCTCAGCACAGGAGGATGAACTAGATGACCTTTTAAGGTCCCTTCCAGCCCAGTATTTCTAGGATTCTGTAGTTCCAGTGGTCTGGACAACTGGTCCACCACCTAACTTCTGGGGGGTGAATTTTCTTTCCCCCATCTATCCAAGATACCCAGAGAGAATTGTCAGCGGATCAAGGAGGAGCTTCGCATTAAGCAAGGGGTCCATGAGGAGGGGTATGAGCACATCTGTGACGGAGGGAAGCACTCTCATCAACATGAGGCAGGTAGCAATAGCGCTCAGGAGTGCTAAGCCCAACCCCAGGGCTCTTTCCTTAGCACACACGGGCTCCTGGAACCAGCACTCCCACAATGTCGTAACTTCCCTGTGTTTGTCAAGTTTTCTGCACGGTCTGGGTGGGAGTTTCAAAGAGCGACAAAGGGAGTTAGACAGCTGATTCCCACTGAAAGTCTGCCTTTGGGGGGGGAAGCCCTTACAAGTCTGGATCAAACTAGAGCACTCTACAGCACTCCTGATCTAACCACTGATCAACCGAAAATCGTAGGGCACGTGGGTGAGGGAAAAACTCAGCACTTAACTTACAAGGTACTAATCCAATTGCCTGCAAGCCTGGCTCCAGTTTTTTCCAAAGATTTCACTAACACACAAACAAGCCCAGTCTCAACCAAACGGATTAAGCCACTGGAACTAGGCACACACACAATTTTGCTAGCAGCAAATGGGACGAGGGTTTTTTTTGTTTTGTTTTTAAATTCAACATACACTTACTGAACTCAAAAACGGCTCAAAACACATTTCACTGAAGATTTCAACAACCAAATTACCTCCGGCCCCTGCCCAAGAATGGAAAACATCAGCCGCAAAAGAACTTGTTGGCTAAAGTCACAAGCAACTGAAAATGAGGGTTTATGGCTGAACTTACACATCAACCTTAACTACAGTAGTCACAGGCACTACCATTAAAACATTCTGTTCTGCTTGTATGCGGAGCCTCATTTCCTCTTCTGCAATATTTACAGTTGGTCTGCCTAACGTTTGGAGGCATGTGGCTGTTCCCACTTCAATTCTGGTGATTGCAACTTGCTGAGCTAGAAGTGAAGCAGCCATCAGGTGTGCTTTTTCTACCATGAAGGTGTCCTTGAGAGCCCTGCAGTCCTCAGTGCTGCTGCTAATGTGGTTTCAAAACGTGGAATCCAATGATGGCTGCCAAGGCACTGTGGCAAAAGGGAGCTAACAGCTTGCACAAACAAAACACCATGCTACTCTGCGTTGTTGTGGGTTGCTTTCCTTGTCAGCAGAAGACCGAAGGAGAAAGGAGAAAAACAATTAAAAAATAAAATAAAAACAAACACCCACCACTGATGCAATAACTAATGTAGAGATCTGTTCTACTAACCAACAAGACCTTCGAAAGGGATTAATGTATCTAATGTAACGCTGTCTATTCTATACACCATTTCCTTCTTAAAAAACAAAGGAAATTTAGTACAGCAAAGAATATACAAGGGACCAGCCTGATTATGCAGCCTCCTGCCTTAGGCCTGGTCTACATGTTTTTTGTACTGATTTAACTATTTCACTTGGGGAAGTGGGGGGTTGGGAGTGGCAGGCGGTGAGATTTTTATTGAAACAGTTAAATCGATACATACCAATATACTACAAACCACTATATCACAGTTATACCAGTATCACTGTTGATGCTGGGGTTGCACCGATTTAACTATTCCAGTTTCAAATGGATACAGTTAAGGGGTGCCCAACCTACAGCCCGCGGGCCATATACGACCTACCACCATATTTCATAAAGCCTGCTTCACGACAATATATTAACGGCTGATTCATTACTGTTTTGTCATGTTTACATCACTGTGTAAATAAACAATACTGCACATAGGTTGTTTCTATCTAAATACATATGAAATAAGCTGAACTTAAAATATAAATCAATACGGGTGACTTTAAATCTTACTAAAATATGCAGTATCTGTTTGGCCCACACAAGGTTGTGTTTAGGTTCATATGGCCCTCCTGTGTAATAAGGGTGAGCACCACTGAACTGAGTGTAGACTAGCCCTTTGGAGATGCACCGCCCATGTGGGGAGGTATCATAGGCTGTGGGGGGAGACTGCCTCCCCAAACATCCCAGCATGGCCCTGCCCACGCTCTGCCCGGAAGGCCCCCTGCTGCTTGCCCTAGGCAGGCTGGCTGCTCCTTTTCAGGGTAGCGTCCTGGATTTCTGCCCTGGGGCTAGGGCTGGGCCCTGGGGCTAGGGCGGCCACAACCGGCCTGGGGTAGCTGGGGCTGCCTAGTGCTGGGGGGCGGGGGGCTGGGGCCAGTCTGCCCGGGGATGGAGGGGCTGCCAGCGCTGCCTTCCCTGTGCTTCGGGGAGGGGGGCTAGGGGCTCTGGAGGTCTCCCAGCGCTCGGTGGGGGGGGGGGGAGGGGCTAGCCTCCCCAAACCAGTGGGTCACCCGCTGCCCATGCCTCCCCACAGGCAGTGGCCAGAATCACCCATAACAGAAGCCAAGTCTTCAGAAGAACTCAGCTCAAATTCAAAACTCAGTTAACCTCCCCAGCCCAGCAGCTGGCAAGGTCAGAACAAGCTGAGCCATGTCTGAGACTCCGCCGCAGAAGTAACTGCAGTGCTGACAGAAAACATGCAACTTACTTTTAAACTCACACGTTTTGCTGAATACTTCCATTCTGACACTCTGTCTTGTTTATTTAGGCCCCGATCTTGCAAAAACTTTGCATGAGTTTAACTTTACAGTGAACTCAAAAGATCCATTCACTGGGCATAAAGCTAAACACACGTTTAAGTCTTTGAGAGATCTTTGGGGCTGAGAATATTTCTTACTATGTGTATGTATAGCATCTAGCACAAACGGGGCCCTGATCTCAGTTGAGACCTCTGTGCACTTCTGTAATACAAATAAAACATACGTCAGTTTTTACAATAAATCTGTCTTTTGGAGAGACAGTAAATTGATTTATTTCTATCACATTATATCATTTTAGCAAGCACCATCATGCTGTATGGGTGAAATCCCGGCCTCACTGAAAACAATAGAAAAACTCCCATTGACTTCAGAGGGGTCAACATTTTACTCACTCTGGAAATGCCAGTTGTCATGTAATAAAGTATTTAGTAACTCTGCTAAAAACATAATGAAGAGTTTTGGTAGTGGTGGGGTAGGGAACAAAGTTTATCTGGGGAGGAAAATGGGGGAACAGTATGTTAATATTGGACAATATTATAAGGAATATATATCACATGCTTCCGATGAAGTGAGCTGTAGCCCACGAAAGCTTATGCTACAATAAATTTGTTAGTCTCTCAGGTGCCACAAGTACTCCTATTCCTTTTTTTAGAGATGAAATTGTATATCAAATAAAATATTATAACTCAGCCTTCGTCTAAATACCCCAAGGTGAAAAGTGACAGAATGAACTTCACTATCCTTTTATCTGGTGCTAATTTTTATTACAAGGCAAAATACACAAAGGGAGACATAACCACAACCAGGTTTGGACAGTATTGTTGACTTAAAGGGTTTCAAGTAGTTTAAAGGCTTAGTTTGAAAATGCGGTATCTGGATGAATCTGGAAGCTAAGCTCCAAATGTAAAATGCATCAATGCTGAACCAAAATGCTTCTTCAGACAAACCAAACACACTTTTAAAAACCTGACCTCAATCATTGCCAGATTAACAACCCGGTCCTGTCAGTAAGAGTTTTGCCAGTGACTCCAATGGCAACAAGCAAAAGGAAAGATTAAAAATAAATACTACTGAAAATAAAACAGCAGTGTTGCTTTCTGAAGCATTTCCTCTTGCTATGTGGGTCTACATACAAGGGGAGAGGAAGTGGAGGCTCTTGCACCCGCTGCTGATAGGAGGAGGCATGTCCTGGCAGTTGGCCAGGAAAATGCTCAGAAGAAGGCACCTTCCCTGCCAATCTCCGACTCCAACCCTGTACAACTGGGCAGGGTCTCATCTGCCCCCTCCACTGAATTCTTCTGTTGAGGAAGGTGTCTCCCTTCCAGCTAGGTCCCCAAAGGAGCAGGCAGTGGGAGATCACTTGCCTATACAGTAGCTTGGAGTTTATGTGCCTGTATCTGCTTCTGCAGCTTTGCAATACTTCCCTGAACCATCCCCTAAGCTATAGGTCTCTGGCCACATCCCTCCCAAAAGCTGGGCCCATATGATGTGGTGGGGGAAGAGGACACCTTCCCAAGATGGGATTCGGCCTTTAAACCCCTCAGGCTGCTAAGGGGACTTCTGACAGGAACCTCAGAGTGACAGTCCCAGGCCTTCAACTGGACAGGAGGCTGGGAAGTCACAAATTCAGTCTTAAAATAATAGGAAGTGAAAGGGCTGCACTTTGTGGACGCTGTTTCTTGTTAAACCTCAGGAATGGGCAGATGTTATTAGACCTAACATTTATTTTGTGAGGTGTTCTTCAGGGTCGGAAAAAAGTGAGCTCAGTACAGGAAGGCTGTGCTGGGAGAAACGTTTGGAATCTTGAAATTTCCTACTCCAAAGCTGGAATTAGCTGTTTTTATTTCCCACATGCAAATCCCCATTTCTCATTCACCCCCATTCAAAGGTTAAAAGTGACCTGCAGAGGAAAGCAAATTGGGTTTGGGATTTTGCTTTTTTTTTTAAAATGCTCTACACAGAAAACGTGACGGTTTTTATTTATCTCCCCTCCCCCCATTTGATTTTTTTACATTTGAAATTCAGGTCAAGCCTTGTTTTCCCTTGGAGACTCCAGACATCAGGTGTATGACATCACAGGCACTTAAGAAATTAAACCTGAGCAACAGAGAAGGAAGGGATTTTTAGTCAAAATGTTTACAACTCTTTGGGTTTCATTAGTAGGTTTAATTTTAAAAAGGAGATTTTTCCCCTCTCACCTGTTTAGAGAGACAACACTCTCTCCCCTTCAACTAAGAGCAAAGAAAGCACCCATTCCAGCACTCAGGTTCTCCAGCAAAAGAGGGGAGACAAGATTTGGTATTCCTTATATTTCTAAGGGAAGGAAAGACGGGGGGAGAGGGGGGGGGAGAGGAGAGGGGAGGAAGTATTTTAAAACAACCAGCCAACTTTTCCAGACTTCTTGAGATATCAGAGTGGAAAGATGGTCCTGTGGCTAGAGTGTTCCTCTGGGATTTAGGAGGCTTATGGTCAATTCTCAGCTCTGATACAGACTTCCTATGTGACCGTGGGCAAGTCCCTTAGTTTCTCTGTGCCTCAGTTTCCCACCTGTAGATTGGAAATAATAGCACTTCCCTACCTCACCAAGGTGATGTGAGGATAAATACAGATACTATGCCAATGGGGGTATACATGCACTGAAAAAAGACAAAGAAACAAAAGAGAGCCAACAAGTCTAATCCCTTCCCCCACGGTAGGTCACCTTTAATTAAACTTGTGGCCTAAAATTTGAATTTTGGAATAAACAGAAGGACTTGGATTTAATATATAAGCCCACAAATTCAAGGGATAGCAGGGTCACAGGTAGTCAATGGTGACCTTGCCCCTCCTATGCAAGTGTGGTATCTAATCTCTTCTCTCACACAGAGTAGAGCAAACAAGGAGTATCTCTAGGCAATATGGAAAAGACTCTCAGGTTACTTTAATATGAACAGCGACTGCTGGGGGCGAAATGCTTTTAGACACAGACATGCACAAAATAAGTACTGCTTAAAAGAAAAAGCCAGCGTCAGAAAAAGCCATGTGTGAAAGTGATTAATTCTTTTCTGAATAGCGCCCGATAAGCGTCTCTACTTCAGCCTTTAATTTTCAATTACTGCAGCTTTCCAAAGAGCTCTAGTCCTGAAGGAGCTGGCAGTCAGGGTGGATAAAAATAAATAAATAAATAAGATTTTTTTTAAATCGGATTCATTTTTATTCAAATCGGATTTTTTTTTATAAAATGCTTTTTGAGGAAAAAACATATCTAAAGATATAATGTATCTTAATTAAAACTAGCTCAAAGATATCTCATCATGGAGTAGGGATTATAAATTCTAATTCTATAGTATGAGACAATATATTCATGTAATGTTTAAGAAAAGTTTTGTAAATAAATTCTAATAGCTCATGGATTAGGGACCCAATCTTATGGGGCTCCAGGGACTTCTGTAGAGATTATTTATGTTAATCTTTCTATCTACCCAAAAGGACTCGGCATCTTCTAGACTGAGGACTATCAGAGATGCTTAGTTTTGCAGTTTTCAAACTGTGGATTGTGTCTCCAGAGATAACATGCTTGTTAACGGCAAAAATGTTTTTTTGTTTGTTTATTTGTTTGTTTATTAATAAATAAATAAATAAAAATATAGAGGTGAGAAATAACCCTATTGTCCCTCTACAAATTTGTGTACACAGTGTTAATCCCTTACCTCTCTCTAAAAGTGAAAAGTTTCAAAAAGTTCAATGAATAGAAGACTGCTGGGGGCGGAAATAGATCTGGACAGGGAGAAGGTGTCTGGAGAAAAAAAGTGAGAAGGGAGGGACAGGCAGTAGAAACAAAAGTGGAACTGTTTGAGCAGCATATTCCAGAAGTCTTGAGGTCTTTCTGAGTGTAGCCTTCACTGATTTGAGATCTACCATACCATTCTCTCACTAGAAGGGAAAACCTATAATGGCAGCAGGCCGTAAAAGAGACCCAGTTTGGGAATATTTTAATGAAGTTCCTCTACCTGTTGGTAAGACAGGCATGCGTGCAAAATGCAAACAGTGCAACAAAGAAATGCAAGGCCTGTTTGCCCAAATGAAACAACATAATGAGAAGTGTTCCTTCTCAGGAGGAAGCTGCGTTGAAGATGATGAAAGGAACATGTCTGAACATGCAGGATCTTCAGGTTGGTAAACGTTTTTATTTCATACTTCTTCAGGACTATTCTTGAATTCTCATGTTTGAGCAAAAAATATAGTTGTTACTCTATGGTACTATCACTTTAGATGCAGTCGAGATAAAAAATAAATAGCTGAAATAGGCAGATCTTCCTTTTATAATTTCACCTTTAAAGTATTACTGAGTGTAAGTGAATGCAATGAGTAATACTAAATGAGCAGTATAGTAATAATAATTAAATAACTGCATTGACTTATTTTGTTTAGGAGAACCCATCCTCAATATACAGGATTCTGAAGACTATCCACCTTCAAGCTCACCATCATTTTCTATAGTTTCAGAGTTATCTGCCAATGATAGTGTTTCAGTCACATCATGTACGTCACATAGCCACAGTACATCACCTGTAGCAAAAAGAAAAAAAAATCTCCATCATCCAGAAACAACCATAGTTAAGTTTGTGATAAGAAGCAGCAGATTACAAAAAGATGTAATGGATTAAAAAATTGCCCAGTTTGTTTATGCAACAAACTCTCCTTTCCGTATGACTGAGAACCCACACTTCATTAACATGGTTCAGTCATTAAGATCAGAGTCATTAAGATCACCCAACAGAGCAGATGTCGCAGGCAAATTGATGGATAAGGTTTATGAAAGAGAAATTGAGTAGTGTGCAAAAGGTCTAGAGGGTGAAATTGTTAACCTGAGTCTTGATGGGTGGAGCAATGTCCACAATGATCCTGTTGTATGTGCTTGTGTGACAACAAAGGAAGGGAATGTCTTCCTTACAGAAACAATTGATACATCAGGAAATGCACACACAGCAGAATACTTACAAGAAGTAGCAGTAAAAGCTATAACAAACGGTGGGGAAAAAATTCGAATGTCTAGTACGCAGCTTGGTCACAGACAATGCTGCAAATGTATCCAAGATGAGAAGAAATTATTTAGAAGAGAGTCCCAAGCTAACAACATATGGTTGCAGTGCTCATTTGATGCACCTCCTAGCCAAAGACTTCAGTGCTCCAGAAATAAAGGCTAATGTTGTTGAAATTGCAAAATACTTCCATAACAACCACTTGGCAGCAGCTGCTCTGAAAAAAGTGGGAGGAACCAAGCTAACTCGCCCGCAAGACATGCGATGGAACTCAGTAGTGGACTGTTTTGAGCACTGTATCAAGAACTGGCCTAATATGACGACAGTTTGGGAACAAAATAGCGAAAAAAATAGATGGCACTGTCACAGCCAAAGTTCTCAACATTGGATTTAAGAGAAATGTTGAACACATGCTGAGAACCCTGAAGCCTATTTCTGTAGCCTTGAACAAAATGCAGGGAAATAGCTGTTTTATTGCGGACGCTGTTGAAGTTCGGAAGGAACTGAGTGAGATCTTAAAAAGAGATACATGCAATGACAGAGTTAAATTACAAGCATTAAAAAAACGAATGGGAGACGCACTATCTCCAGCTCATTTTCTTGCAAATATTCTCAATACTCGGTACTAGGGTCAAACCTTAACTGCTGAAGAAGAGGAGTTGGCTATGACATGGACATCCAGCAATCATCCCTCCATAATGCTAACTATAGTAAACTTCAAAGCTAAGGATGAACCATTCAAAAAATATATGTTTGCTGATGGTTTTAAAGAAAGTCACACCAGTGAACTGGTGGAAGTCACTTAAGCACTTGGATTCAGAGACTGTTGAAGTGATAATCTCACTTTTAACAGCAGCAGCTTCTTCTGCTGGTGTAGAAAGAATATTTTCTTCCTTTGCACTAATTCATTCCAAATTGAGAAATCGTTTGGGACCTGAAAAAGCAGGAAAGCTTGTTTTTCCTTTTCCAGATTATGAACAGACAGGAAAATGAAGGTGAAGATGACCGAGTTAGCTGCAGAAGCCAATATTTTAAGTTTCTCATGTTGACCTGGCTGACAGAGTTGATTTAATTAGTTTTTTTAAATATTTCATTTAACTATAATATTTCATTTAGTTTTAACAAAAACAAACCTGATTTTAAAAAACTTGAATGTTTAACTAAATTCAAAAATTCATATGCTTGTTTTGTTAAAATATGATTGTTTGCTGTTGAAGGGAAAAAATCCAGAATACACATAATGTTGTTTTAGTTAAATAAAAAAATGTAAATGCCTGTCTGGTGATGTTCTCCTCCTAATACAGTATGGCAAGAAAATCCTCCAAATATTAATGATTAACCTGTTGAATTGGAGATAGTTCATCTCCCAATGACTTCATAAATATCTGCTTCAATTACCTTTGGTAAATGAAATAACCAATCATTCATTTTCTGATATAGCTGTAAAACTAATCTGAAAAGTTTTCAAAATAAATCACTTAAAAATGTATAGTGTGTACCTTCTAAAAATGAAACCTACATCTGAGTTGTGAAGAATATGTATTAAGGTTATAACAACCAACAAGAATGCACTTTTATGTAGAAATCCATGATTAAGTCAAGTCTTCCTGATTTAAATCAAATCCACCCTGCCAGCAGTTCATGCCTCTTCATATTGAGATGGGGAAAATTCACTATTTTCCACAGAGAAAGCAACACTCCCATCACCGCAGAAGATGCCCCTGCTCTCAAACAGGGCAGGGACCCTCCTGTAGAGGAGTGGCCGATCAGACTGCCGCCCATTTTGTGTTTGTGAAATGCCCAAGGAGATATGTATTTCATATATCCCAACTGCACAAGCAATAAGTATGAAGCTATCAAACTAAACAAACAGCAGGGTCATAATGAGCTACATGAGTTAAATTGAAAGCAAAACAAGATATTTTTGTTCCTGAGAATAAAAAGTCCCTTTCAGTTGCAACAGTAAAGTCACTCCAAAGTGCTTCTCCTTAGACATCTTCTCACGCCACGAACCCTTCACACGAACCCTTCACACGTCAGGGTTTTGTTTGTTTTGTTGCCACATACCAATCGCTGACACTTACGTAACACCCAGTGCTACTGCTTTAATTACAGCACCCCATGCCAGGGAAAATGAGGGGATACATGGCAATCGCAGGGTTCACTTTAATTTCCTACACAGCAACAGCAAACTGAAGCAGCCCTACTGCATTCTACTCTCAGGCAACACCAACAATGGGCTTCAAGATTAAAGGACAGTTCGGCTTGCCCTGTGATTTCCAAAGGGACATTTTCAATGTTAAAAAGGAGTCCATGGGCCAGATCCTCAGCTGGGCAACATGACTTACAACCAGCAGAGGAACTGGCTGTATGTCTCTACAGGCCTTCCCTAGACGGATGATCTATGGAAACCTGAAGTCAGTGAGAGCCGGGGGCGCTCTCTACCCCTCACCAAAAGCACTGGCAGGATCAAGCAACTGACCAAGCCATTATAAATAACCATCCCGGTTACTGCTGGCTGCCTCGGATGCATACCTCCAGACACTCCTGCAAAAGTAACTATTCCTCCCCACAACGGCCAATGCACACCGTGGCCTGAGGGGCCCATACACAGAGCCACATCCACTCCCCCCTGGTGTGGCACAGGGCTAGCATGGGGAACGGGGCTGTGCACCAGCAGCGTACCCTGCAAGGCGCTGAGCAGTCTGGCCCTGACACACCCAAGCACTTAAATATGCTCTCAACTTTAGGCATGTGAGCACTGGACTCCATGACACTACTCACATGCTGAAGTTATACGTGTGCTTTAGTGCTTCACTGTCTTGGGGCCAGCGTGCTCAACATCCTGCAGGATCAAGCCCTATGGCCCAGATCAGGGCCGAGGCAGATATTGGCACAGGGTGCAGGAAGCCAGAAGGTATCTGTGTGGGGCTTGAGACACGTCAAAACAGTTTGCTACATGGAAAGCGTCCAGAGGGCAGAAATGCTCCTTACCAGCTTCTCACAGGGGTTTACCAACACTGGCAGAGACGCATTTAAAGTATTTTTACATTCTCTCGCTAAAACAGTTGTCAGTGCCATTTTTTAAACGGCCCACAGAGAACTACAGGTAGCAACACGGCCATATGTTGAGAGGTTCTCAGAGCAGTATGAGAACCCATAGAGAAGAGAAGAGCTGTCTAGTCACTGATTTCCTGGACATGCACCCAGCTGTGATGACATGTGTAACATGGCACCAAGATTAACACTGCTATTTAAGAGCCTTAATTCCTCCCACTATAACCTGCTTTCTGCTGTTTGGCACCTCTGCACACCAGTCCTACAGGAAGAGGCCGTTATGATGCTCCTGCTTCTCGACCATTAACCATGCACCTCCACTAACAGATTCTACGGAACCAATGGGGAGAGGCCTTTAAAAAATATATATACATGCTTACCCTTTCCCCATCCCTCCTCTGAAGAGTAAGCAGTCCCCTCTATCAGGGAAGTACAGTGGTTCAATGGAGAGGGCACTGGACTGGGAATCAGGAGACCCGTATTAGGAGGTAAAACTAGATGATAATGGTGCTTTCTTACCTTAAAATCTATTAATATAATCCAAGGTCCATGCAATTACTGTGGCTGCATTTTCTACTCCAAGTGAAAATGCTGCTCTAGTTCCCAGTTTCCCTGAGTGCAGCGAGATAGTGAATTGATTATCAGCTGCATATCAGAGATGTATTAAAAAAGAGGGATCTTACCGGAATTGCAGAATTGAACTTGGCACATTTTAGGAAAGAGGTTGGCTGGGAAGGGGGTCATCTCATGCACATCCCACAATACTTTTTCCTGCGAATACTCATCTAACTCCATGTAGGAAACTCTCGCAGTTGCCTATTCTTGGATGCTCTTTCAAGGGGCGCACATCTGTAGAACTGGATGTTCCTGTGAAAGGTTTAAGACTCTAGACCAGGGGTCGGCAACCTTTCAGAAGTGGTGTGCCGAGTCTTCATGTATTCACTCTAGTTTAAGGTTTTGCGTGCCAGTCATACATTTTAACGTTTTTAGAAGGTCTCTTTCTGGAGGGAGGGATAGCTCAGTGGTTTGAGCATTGGCCTGCTAAACCCAGGGTTGTGAGTTCAATTCTTGAGGGGGCCACTTAGGGATTTGGGGCAAAAAATTGGTCCTGCTAGTGAAGGCAGGGGGCTGGACTCGATGACCCTTCGGGGTCCTTTCCAGCTCTATGAGATAGGTATATCTCAAATTATTATTATTATTATTATTATTATAAGTCTATAATATATAACTAAACTATTGTTGTATGTAAAGTAAATAAGGTTTTTAAAATGTTTAAGAAGCTTCATTTAAAATTAAATTAAAATGTAGAGCCCCCCGGACCGGGAGCCAGGAGCCGGGCAGTGAGAGTGCCACTGAAAATCAGCTCGCGTGCCATAGGTTGCCTACCCCTGCTCTAGACATTTAAACTAATGTGACGGCTGAATACAAATGAACTCAACTGAACGGCTGATGCAATATAGGGGGTTGGTGGCAGTGCTGCCTCTGATGGCATGAGTCTACCACCTCGAAATGAGTAACAGCAGAGGAAAGGAAGTATCCATAAGACAGGGAAGAGCAGCACCAGTTATGACCATTAGCTACTGGCTAAGTACATTCAGAGGTGTTGGTGTGAATTAAGACGTTATTCTGATTTCCAATTCAACCAAAAAGCCATTTATGTGACACCTGGGGAGGGGGGGAGGGGCTTGAAGTTATGGGCTTGGAGATGGCGAGGGCGGAAAGGGGATTTTCTACTGCTTTGATACTGACCGGCTGAACTAACTTATGATTGTCTCTGACTGCTTAATGCTTCTGGCAGGCTGGGTTTTGTGCTAGCCACACTTGAGTTTTTCAGGTTAGTAGGTGGTTATTAACTGACGTAAGATTAATTGCTAAGAAGCCTAGAACTTGTGTGGGCGGTTGTTATTTTTTACACTATTGTTTAAATCTAAATCTAGATTAAAAAAAAAAAAAAAGCAAGCTACCCTTCCCTCCCCGCCCCCCTGATCTTAGCCAGCACCAGCAGAGGCCCATTCCCTACCTGCTCTCAAACCTACATCTCCTCTAGAGCGGAGACGTGCTATTGCTGCACTAGCAGGCTAGCTACGTGGACTTTTTGCCATCCTCCCTCACTCCAACCTCACAAATGCACATTTCACAGCTGGGGCTTCACCGGAACTATGGGGAGTTAGGTGCCCAAATCTCTGGACCAACTCCCCACCCAAAAGCTTGCCCACGGTTAGGCTGCTGATGTGCCAAGACCACTGCCTACCATGCTGACCAGTATTGCCTCATTGTTTCCTTGTGTTCCCCTGTCTGTGGTCTCCATCTGTTGTCTCCTGTCCTACACTTAGATAGTAAGGCCCTTGGAACCAGGACTGTCTTCTTGTTCTGTGTTTGTACAGTGCCAAGCACAATGGGGTCCTGGGCCATGACTAGGGATACTAGGTACCTACTGCAACACAAATAATAAATAACAGCACCCCAGTGAACACTCCTTAGGTGCCTTTGAACACCCATCTTATTACATTCCTGGCAAACTCAATGCTATTAAATTTTCATGTCTCAAATTCAGGTAAAATATTTTACTGGGTGAAATTTAAAAAAAAGTCAGTGAATTCCTGGGTTTTGTTCTTTCCCCGTTTGTTTGTTTTTTTCCTTCTCTTTCCAGGCTATTTTGCGAGCAGCAGTAACCTTTATCAGCACTGGCAGACTCAAAGGGCAGCTATAGCACTGCAGAATTAGGACCAATGTCCAACCTCAGATACACTGGTTTTACACTGGTGCAACTCCGCTAATTTCAGTGGGGTTGTTTCTCAATTGCACCAACGTGAAATCGGATGCCGGCATCTCTCTGAAGTCTCCAGCAGTGCTAATTTATAGTGTTTAGTTCCAGTTTAGTGATAGCTACAAAATTCATAAGCAGTACAGTTTCCTTTCTGTGCTTGGCCACATTTGGAAACAGACATCTGGAGAGGCAAAAATACTATTTTGCACTTAGAACTTTTCATCCTGTAATCTCTCAGCACTTTACAAAGTTGGGTAAATATGATAATCTCCATTTTGCAGATGGGGTAGCAAAAGGATAAAGAGGTTAAAAATGACTTGTCAAAGGTCACATGACAAGGCAGTGGGGAAAAAAATGGGAATGAACTGAAGTCTCCTGATCCCCATTCTCATGAGGAACGGAAAAATAAAAGAGGTGGAGAAAAAGAGGAACAGAACAAGCAGGGAAAGGGAAAAAAGATGAAATGGCATCAAGTTTCTAAAAAAAATTTCCTGGCCCATGAACATAACTGCCATAAAGAGTGTTACTTGTTAACGAGAAAACTAACCTTTGACCAGATTCTCCAACTTTCTCTCTCAGATCTTATCCACATGCCAGTCACTCCCCTTTCACCTGACCATCATTTGCAATATGCATATAATATTTTATTGTGTGTGTATATATGTATAATTTATGTGAACAACCAACTTAATAGTGCTAACAAAATGAAAAGTGTTCCTAAACACACAAGCCAGATGTCTCTTCTAGACTGAAAAACCCCTTTAACCTTTGGTTTAGAGCAGGGGTCGGCAACCTTTCAGAAGTGGTGTGCCGAGTCTTCATTTATTCATTCTAATGTAAGGTTTCGCGTGCCAGTAATACATTTTAATGTTTTTAGAAGGTCTCTTTCTATAAGTCTATAATATATAACTAAACTATTGTATGTAAAGTAAATAAGGTTTTTAAAATGTTTAAGAAGCTTCATTTAAAATGAAATTAAAATGCAGAGCCCCCCGGACCAGTGGCCAGGACCCGGGCAGTCTGAGTGCCGCTGAAAATCAGCTCACGTGCCACCTTCGGCACGTGTGCCATAGCTCTAAACCAGGGGTAGGCAACCTATCAAACATAGGCTGAGTCAGTATGTCACAGGTCAGAGAAGGAAAAGTGAAAGCAATACAGGGACTGGGGCTTTCCAAAACATACCCGGGACAGAAATTCCCACCAAACTGCTGCAGACTGCAGTACACATACGGTTACACCTTTATCATATACTATTTTTATTCTATTTCCAAGGACCTAAACTCTAGCACAATTAGGTCTAGAAACCGTGTGTGTTTTTTTCCCCTGTTAGAATTTAAAACACAGCCAAGAACCTAGCTGAATTTTCATTAGCGGAAAAAAACCCTGAAATGTATTTTCAGTTTTGATCATTAGATTTTCCTTGTGTGTTTCTTCATTTGGAAACCAGAGTACCACATCAAAATAGAGTTTATACTTATAACAGGCAATGAAATTAAGTGTCCACAAAGTCCCAGGATTGGCTATCCAGTACATCTTAGATTTTCTGAGTGTCAAGGGAGACCAAACAATTTTGTGTTATTGAGGTTTCAGGCTATTGAGAACATTTTCAATTAAGTGAATAGATGCTAAGGAATAATACCCCTGTTTCAGATAACAGGGGGGTTAGGGTAATAATACGGGTTGAACTTTATGACTGAAACCATGCCAAAATGAGCACTGATAAAATGAAATGATCTGTGACAGTCTGAAGTCCAGTGTCTCATGAACAATAAGCACTATAAAGGAATATTTTATACCACTACAAAGTTGCAATTATCAGATACCAAGTACCTATAAAAATTGTGTAGTTTTACATGTCAGCATGTGCTCTCTCTCTTTTTATTCATTTAAATCTGATTACCATGTATATTTACCCCCAAATGCTTAAATTTCAACCTGATTTAGTGATTATTTTCTCTGGAGTCGCTAATGCTAGAAAACGACACTTCATAGAATCATGTCTGAATTGAAGTATGGAAAGATGCAAGATAATAATTAAAATGTGGTTTTAATGACCTACCAAGACTGGAAGCGCTTGGGTGGACCACTACAAAAACCTTTTCAAGGCCAGTAAACTTTTCCAAGCATGAATTCTAACTCGGCAAATCAGAATGAAAAAAAAAGTCATCCTTATGTGTAATGGCATCATGGCATACTAGAATCCCAAACCTGAATCAGTCAAGTCTGTAACTAGAAGTTCTATTGAAAAGGAACACTGTAGGATTTTTGCAGGTACTGTATCACAAACATCAATCAAGACGGTTTCCGTGGCTTTATGCTACTCTGATGTTTCACAGAATCCGGTAACGCTGCCTCCCCCGTTTTCATATCTGCAGATGGCCAGAAACATTACAAAGTCAAATGACTGTAACTGAATACGTACCTATCCTGTGGGTAGCTGAGTACCATTAGCCCCACTGAAGTCAACCTCACAGGATAAGGTCCTGAAATATCCACTGACTTAACACAAAGCGGTTCCAAAGAAGACCCAGAGCAAGACTACAGCCACGCAGCCACAGCCAGGTGTAAAGATTGAATTCAGACAGCCACTAGCACCTAAACATGCCATGGTTGGAGAACCTGGACTTCAGTGGGTACTAAACCAATTGTACAATGCAATAGTTGTTACAAAGAATGCCTTGAATGCAAATAACCAATTCTTGGCAAATCTGTAATTAAGTATCCTGGATATTGTCGGCATAGAGATGCAGATCTGTGGCTAAGATACTGGTTTCTGGTAAATATCTGAAGTCAATGGAAACTACTGAGTGCCCGCACTACTGTGTTTTCTGTGTACCAAGCTAAGCAAGGATGGACCTTTTTCCTTCCAGAGCCCGTCAATACTGCTCTCTCTGTGTCAGCCACAAAGAGTCCCAAGAACAGGAGTTGATGCACTCCCAGGCTCCAGGAGTAAAGAATGGGAAGGTCCAATCCCTCACCCTGACACTGGGATATTTTGTTTTAAATCAAACTACACCTGTATGTAGCACGCAGGCCATTCATAAATAAATATGCTAGGTGGGGTTTTCAGTACACAGAACACAAGCGGAAACTCGCCGTTTACCAAGGCCAATTCTGTGCCCAGTTCTGCCACCTTTCCTTACACTATTCTGAAATCAGTGAGACTACTCATGGAGTAGAGTATTATTCACCATGCCAGATCCTCAGGTAGGGTAAACTGGAGTGACTCCATTGAAGTCAATGGAGTAACACCAACATACACGATCGGAGAATATGGCCCGATATGAGTAAGGGTGGCAGAACAGGCCCTACGTTTGAGTAAGAAAATTCAGAAGGGAGTGACCGCATGCTGAGCTAATGCCAGCAGTAACACAGAGCAACAATAGGATGCTTCATGCAGAAAATTGCCCAGGGTTTGAACAACATTATAAGTCAAACTTAACCTAACACAATTGAGTTGCTTTTCAAATCGACTGTATAACAGCAAATGTGTATTAATTATCAGTGCAATTCACAGAGTCAGTTTAATAAAACCAAAATGTGTGTGTACTTCTAGAAGCAAAAGCAGTGATTTAACACTGTATTCTGTACAGCACGTTCTGTACCTCAGACTGTGGGTATGTTCCTGAAACAAAGCATTAGTCACTACATTGAATTAAAGGTTAACCTCCCTCCCCCAGGCAGTAGGATCACTTCTCATGTAACAGGTTCAGTTATTCACTGAAAAATATGCCAGAAAATATCCCCATAGAGTAAAAAATGTACATAAGAGACTTTACCTGATTGGGCTGAATTTTGGGCATATGCACTTTCCACATCTGAGCTTCTCTAGAGATTGCCGTCTCCAGGAGGAGACACAATCTCTGGCTCTCCAGGGATCCCGAAAACTTCATGGTAATCCTTGGATCCGCCTACCACCCAACTGGATACAGCTACCTGCAAAAGCAAATACAAACCAGTGACATGACTGTGCCAGGCCTATGTATTTAAAACAAGAATAAAGACTGCTACAGTTCAAGAGTTGCATGAAATGGAACTACATACACATCACTGATAAAGAGGAGAGCAATTTATCATTCAGCCCCTGACAAATATTTGAAATGAATGCTTTAAAAATTATATACGAGTGAAAATAAAGAGGACAAACAGCAGTGAGCGTTAAATATAATTCCGTCTACCGAATACTTTGGCTGATTATTAAAAACATTATATAGATCATAAAGTGGATTAAAGTCTGGGCACCACTGCAGGGCACTACATCCAGACACTAGGATCTTCCTAAAGTGGTTAACATGATGATCAAACTGTACTCCCATCAAGAACATATTTAGAAAGAAAAACCATCTCTATTTGAGATCCAGGAATTCTTGCTGCTTACACACTGCTCCATAGACATGGTCTATTTTGTAAATAACGCACTACTGCATTTAGGCACAGATCCTGAAAGCTGATCCACAAGGGCAAAACACCCGACGTCAGCTGGATTCCTAAGTCACTTCAGCACTTCTGAAAGTTTTACCCATAATGTGGTTTATAATTCACAGAAATTGCAACTGGCTTCACATACCCTGCAATGATGCCTAGGAGGACAGGAAAGCTACTCTTGGATGTAATTAAAGTAGGTTAGCTTCAACAACTGTGACGGGGAACTTGACTGCACATGTCAATTTTTAAGGCCATGTCTACACTAGGGAATATTTTTAAAACACAAAAAACCCCACCAATGTTCTCCCAAGGCAGCTGAACCTGTGTTAGCCCTACTGCAGACAAGGCTCCGCTAACCTGAAGCCACCCAATCACTAACACCAGTTCAGCTGAAGCATTAGTGGGAATCTATATAAAACTCATTAGCATAGAAAAGGCATAAATGCCCTGCAATCTAGATAATCAAGGAGGAAATTTTTCCCACAGAAGCCTACAGAATTTAGGAGCACAAGTCCCATTTACTTGTTAAATCTTCCCACAAATGCACCAAGTAAACAAATGAAAAGGGGTGGGGGTTTTTTTTGGGGGGGGGGGCGGCGCGCACAGAAGCATGCCCTGTCCTTCAATAGCTTTCAGAACTAAAACTTAGATGTTATTTGTTAATTTTAAGCAAAAAAAAAAGCCACATTATTTTTTAAATGGACCCTTTGATATAGTTGAATCAGAGAAAAGATTTTTTCAAGAGAAAAAGATTTAAGTCTGTTAAAGTCGGCTAGATATCACCTGCCACTTTTTGAGAGCACAGATTTCTTGATTGTACTAAGTCACTTAGGCAAAACAATTCATGCTGCAAATATAAGTCCATGGGAAAGTATTTAAACTTTGAACTACTTGTGTGCTCTCTTGTGAAATCTGAAACATAATACGGAGGAGGCTGGCCAACTCCTGGCCAGGCTGTTTACAAAGACTGCAGTTCTTAGATTTATGAATAACGTAGTTCATGCTTCTGTCAAATTTTACAGTAAATAAGATAATCTGCTACTATTTCTGTCAAATGTAAAAGCACAGGTAGAAGTGACAAGAGAAAATGGATTCCCTCAGACCAGAAAAAAAATTTTTTTTTTAAAAGGCAGATTCAGTATGCTATATCACAAATTTAAGGGAGACTAAACCAAGTTTTTTATCTGTTGCTAAGATTCCTGCAATTCTTAATAGGTGCCATTCACCCCACTTGGACTATGCACAAGGCTTAAACATCACTTCAATCCCACTTAAGCCCTCAAGTACAGTTTAAGTGATGTATATACAGTACCTTGTGTGATCTCTGTGCATAGGTTGAATTTTACCTCTTCTGAGATTCTTCCAAAACAAGTGCTTCAAAGTGACAAACCCCCCAGCTTGTTAGTCAATCCTATGCCAGCCTACTAATATTAGAGTAACGAACCAGAGTGACACTGGATGGAGAGATTTCCAGATTCGAGTTCCCAGGGAATATTCAAAATACCTACTTAAAAATTTATGAAAAATACCTGATATTGGCTTCTAATGGATCAGCTGAGGATTTACACGGAATAAATCTTTAATGAAGTGCAATACCCCTTTCTCATTTTCACAGGGAAAAGTTACCTTTTAAAAGCAGAAGTGAAGTTGCCCTGTTACAGCAATTACCCACATGGAACAATGCCAGAGAATGGACAGAGTGGGTGGAAAAACACCAGCAAGTCAGAATAATGGTCTTCGACACTCACTTTGCACAGGTGTGCGTGACAACACAAGGGTCCAGGCAGGGGAGAAACTAGCCTCCTATATTGGTGGCGGTGATGGCTACATTTAGGAACCATGTTACAATAATTTAGGACCTGATCCAACTGCAATTAAAACAAGCCAATGGAAATACTCCCTTTGATTTCAACACGAGTTGGATTTGGTCCTTACAAACAGATTCAGGTAAAACATAACACAGAAATCCCACGTCACAGAAATCGGTTTTCCACACCTCCTAAATAAAGCCCTCAAAATTGGATTTTTTCAGGGACTCCACAGCACAGAAGCTGGACATAACTTATTTTCAAATTCAATTAGACCCTTAGGAGTTCAGTTGCTATGTAACTGCTAAGTAATGAAACATTCTTTATACAGGTAATCCTAGCTGGGTAACATCCAACAGGATATCAACCGCAGCCTGTCAGACTGCACTGTAGGGTACATAATTGGAAAAGACTGTAATTAAAGGCTTATGTGAACACTTAACTTTATAGGAGATAAAATAAGTACACGGGGGGGAAGGGGAGGAAAGAGAGAATAAGGCGGCGGGGGACGGGACAAGCAGTGCTTTTAGGATCTGATCCAAAGCCCACTAAAGTCAATGGAAAGACTTCACCGTCTTCCATGGGTTTTAGATCTTAAAGCACTGCCTAAACTCTGTTCTTATACCTCAAAACAGCAGCACCGAAGGTGTGAGCCCTGGGAACAGAAATCAAGTTTCAAGGGCTGTTTGGGAGGCACCGAGGTCCTTTCTCCGCATGCTTCACAAGAAGCATGAGTGAGCTTTACCCTGAACATCATGTCCCTTTATTTAAAATATTTGTGACTATTAAACCTTGATTTCCTAGCACAGGAAACATAATTAGCCAGGCCTTAAACTCCAGACATAAAATATCAAAAGGGGCTAGAGATTTCAAGCAAAAGTCAATCAATCTTTCAGGATTTTACACCTCCGGTTATTTTGTTTAATATACACAATTCAGGCCATACCAGTCAGCTTTGATAACACAGGGCTTGATTCTGTTCCCATCACAGTTAATGGCAAATATCCCATGGACTCTAATGGCAGAAGGTTTGGGACCCTTAGAGATTTTTTGCACTTAAGGCTGGATTCCATCCTTCAGAAGAAAAGGAGCGTATACTTTGGCAGATCTTTGGATTCTAAGGAGAGCAAAATCTATACTCTTTTCTGGGCCAAGTTTTGAAAAAAGTTAGTTTATACCAGCAGTTGTCAATTGTTTTTCCTATATCACGACCAAAACACCCACTCCAAAAATGTTTACAGCACAAATGGATTTCACCGCACTCTAGTCCAGTCACTCATTCTTGCCTAACCTCTTCTTCCAAAGGTCACACTTTGAAGTGTGCTCCTAATCCCTTTGTACAAAGAAACCCTGACCCAGTATCTCCTACCTAGCAACCGTTCCTCTCATGAGACGCTCTCCACAGGAATTCTTCTGAGACAGTCAATGCTCCCACTGGTCTTCCCACTCCCGGCAAGAGGTGTTTCTATGGTTGTATGGGCACTACAGCTACAAGAGTGGGGAAGTAACTGATGCAAGAGAAGAAAGCAATGGACTCACAAGAGAACACTTCTTCCTTTCAGCCCCCTCTCCTCCCAACAGTGACGCCTGGATGGTGAAAAAAGGTCGAACCCTTGCAACAGAAGGAAGCAGTCAGTGAGGGAGTGTCTCGCACAAGACTTTAAGGGTAGTACTGGTCCTAAGGCAACGCAGGGCAGGCCAATCCCTGCCTCTCCTCAGAAGAGATCAACTGATGCAATGGAAGAGTAAGACTGCAGTGTAAAAAATCAAAATAAAGGCACAAATCTGGCTGCCCAAAGAGAGGTGTCTGACCCACGTCTTTAATAAATGCAGCAGACAAGGTTTGCAGTGGGCTTAGCATTACAGGAGAAATAAACAAACCTCCTTCCATTGAACCTTCTGCAGAAAAGGACCTATGGGTTACAGTAGACAAGAAGCTGGATATGAGTCAACAGTGTGCCCTTGTTGCCAAGAAGGCTAACGGCATTTTGGGCTGTATAAGTGGGGGTATTGCCTGCAGATTGAGGGACGTGATCGTTCCCCTCTATTCAACATTGGTGAGGCCTCACCTGGAGTACTGTGTCCAGTTTTGGGCCCCACACGACAAGAAGGATGTGGAAAAATTGGAAAGAGTCCAGCGGAGGGCAACAAAAATGATTAGGGGGCTGGATCACATGAGTTATGAGGAGAGGCTGAGGGAACTGGGATTGTTTAGTCTGCAGAAGAGAAGAATGAGGGGAGATTTGATAGCTGCTTTCAACTACCTGAAAGGGTTTTTTAAAGAGGATGGATCTAGACCAGGGGTCAGCAACCTTTCAGAAGTGGTGTGCCGAGTCTTCATTTATTCACTCTAATTTAAGGTTTCGCGTGCCAGTAATACATTTTAATGTTTTTAGAAGGTCTCTTTCTATAAGTCTATAATAACTAAACTATTGTTGTATGTAAAGTAAATAAGGTTTTTAAAAGGTTTAAGAAGCTTCATTTAAAATTAGATTAAAATGCAAAGCCTCCCACACCGGTGGCCAGGACCTGGGCAGTGTGAGTGCCACTGAAAATCAGCTCGCGTGCCGCCTTTGGCACGCGTGCCATAGGTTGCCTACCCCTGATCTAGACTGTTCTCAGTGGTACCAGATGACAGAACAAGGAGTAATGGTCTCAAGTTGCAGTGGGGGAGGTTTAGGTTGGATATTAGGAAAAACTTTTTCACTAGGAGGGTGGTGAAGCACTGGAATGGGTACCTAGGGAGGTGGTGGAATCTCCTTCCTTAGAGGTTTTTAAGTTCAGGCTTGACAAAGCCCTGGCTGGGATGATTTAGTTGGGGATTGGTCCTGCTTTGAGCAGGGGGTTGGACTAGATACCTCCTGAGGTCCCTTCCAACCCTGATATTCTATGAACCTGGAGAGTCTTAACAGCTTAGCACAAACATGACCAGGTTGTATCATACATGCCTTCATTTCTCCTTGATTACAACAGTCAATATGTAATGGAATGTAGGCTAGGTATATTTTTATAGATATATTTTACACACAGTTACACAAAGGGCATTAATATATATTGTATGCTATTATACACCCACTTGATCATGATTCACTTTTTGTACAGCCGTTTTCCACTGTATACAAGAGAACACAACAAAATGTCAGTATGAAGACTATTTTCATAATTCTATTGTGGGCTTGTAATGTAGTGATACTTGGATGACTTATTCAATAGAGACTATTAGAACCATTAATATCCATGCTGTATCTTTGACGGATGAACAAACTACATACATGAATGAACGAGATCTATTGGTCAGCTTATAAACCCAGACTTCAAGGGAAAGTCACAAACCCACCCTAGAGGGTTGATTCATCCCCAAGAGTGTAGACGAGGTGCAATTTGCATCTCTTCCCCCAGCTGAGGGGGCACCTACACCTTAGGGAGGGAGTGTTGACTAATACATGCTGGGGTTATATTTTATTCACACCACATAGAACTACTATGCATTAAGCACACAATATCAACATTATACTGTGTATATATTTCTAGCTGTTACATGGCCTGAATCAGCCTATAATCCTGTTCACTTATGCTAAGTATCCGATAACACTTTGCAAAACTGAAGTCAGCTTTGGCATTGGAAAATAGGTAACTCATCAAAGGCAAAGTACATTAATGTCCTACCCTGGTACAAGCTAAGGAGGTACATTCACAGACCAGAACCTGAAATGCTAGTAGCCAAAACAAAGATAAGGAGGATACAGAACAAGTTAAGGAGCTGGTACGAACTGGTGGGGTAGATTTGAGTGATGTGTAAAGAGTTTTGTAACTTGTAAAATCATCCTCTAAATAGCATCAGGTGAAATGTGTCACTTTGGAAGCAAACCTTCTTTGTAAGGTGAATTCAACAATGCTACACGCGACAGCTTCCTGGAAACTGGCATCATATTGAACCTTTATTCCTGTACTAGTCTATTATTGACTTTTAGCAATAAACCTGACTGATATTGGTTATTTGGTCTCTATGGAATATTTAATAACGAACCAAGTGTGACCAAGCCCTTGACGATACAATTTACCAGCAGAAGCGAAGAGGAGCAGGAGGTTAACGATTTATACAGAGGCAACTGCTCCATTGCACGGAAGCACCAGGTGATCAGAGAGCACGTGTACCTCACTGAATAGCCTGACAGCCACAGCAAAGGACAGAGGGATGCTTTCAAAAGTGCCCTGAATTAATAAACCCAGGTGCAGCTAAGAAGGGTTAAATACCTCTGAGAATGTTGAATCTAGAGCCACCACTAGGAGTAAGAGAAGGTGGTGTGGGGGTGGGGGAGGGTGGAAAATAAAATTTGCCAAATGGAAGAGACATTTCGTTTCCAAACTAAGGAGGCAAATAAACTGGAAACGGAAAGGAAAAAAAAAATCTACAATAAAATTAAGCACTTGAAAGCCAAAATGGCATATGCCCATGGTGCTCTGAGTGCTGCAAAGGTTAACTTGCCAAGGAGCCTGAAGGCTGAAACTAACCTGCACATAAATTAACATACATTTTAACCAGCTATAGTCTCACTTAAAAAAAAATTAGGGAGCACTGCAAGCAAACACTGTGCTTTACAAAGTGCACAGACCAAATGCACATTAAAGGGCTGTACGGGAAGGAAACAAATGGAAAGACTGGCACTGCTTCTTTGAATCCAGCTTTCTGAAAGTCGGGCTGGAGTCCATTAGGCAACTCTGATGTTTTTATGTGCTCAGATTCGTAACAGACAAGCTCCCTCCACGAAAGAGACTTTCCAAGGTCCCACCAGTGGTAATAATACTTATACCACATCCAATTAAATGTGTGTGCGCGTGCACCTGAGGTACTATTGTGGCAATTTTGGGGGGGGGGGGGAAGGGGGGAAGAGGGGAGCCTAGAGTAGACAAACCTGCTTGCCCAAAGTCAGCCTTTGTACACAATTGGATATCTGTCACCACAAACAGTCACCACAGAAATTCAATAAGCTTGGATCAAGGTGGATTGGACCACTGTAAAGCATTCAACTCCAGCTGAATTTTGGCCTCCGCTTTCTTGGGGTTAGAATAAAATGGCTCCCTTAACAACTAGACTGATCTCTCTCCTTCCTCCTCCTCTCTTCCCCCCCCCCCCCCAATCTTGGAAGTTTTTGAATCACTGCTCAAACATCTTGTAGCTTCTTAATCCATTCAGCATAGGCTCAACTGGTCACAGTCATATTTCTTGACGAATTGCTAGCAAGTTGGAAAGGGGGAAAGTCAGCTGTGTGAAAGCTTCAGTTTTGTTCTGAAGGCTGCTCTCTTCCAAACAAGGTCATAAGTTGGCGATTCTTGCCCTGAAATTAGAGGTTCAAGTCTTTTAGAGGTGATGCCTTCTCCATGTGCCCCCTCATGGCCACATGTCCCTCTGCCACATCCTCCGTCTTCAGGGCCCCTTACAGTCTCTCTCATGAGCACCATCGTCCTCCACTTGGGGCTGAATAATGATCACACACAGTTCCAAAGAGTCCTTCATGTCCACAGAATAAAGTCCATTTCTGCAACCTGAAGGTTTTCACTTATCTCTGGCTCTTCACTTCTCTCTTATCTTCTGGCTTTATGACCATTACAACATAAATTGTCTATGTCACATATGAAACTATACAAAGCAAATATCCTTAAATCAAACTAGTCCGCTCTCAAGCAGTATTTTTCTTACTTTGCCAATCTGTAAATTTCCATCAGCAATGGAAATATTTTTCTTCGGTTTGTGTGTGTACAGTGAAAACAACATTTACTGACATTTACCTATAAAAATCTAATCCTTTCAAGCCTAGTTGTAAGTATTTTACAGACATGAGTAGTATGCTATAAGCACATTGATAGATGATGTTCTAGATGGTCATAAATCAAGATTACAAGCAACCAGTTAGACTAACAACCTATGACAACTGTTGGACTCTAAAACAATTGATTAATCAGTTATTAAAACATCTTCTGTTTATAAGAGTTCCCTTATTATAAAAAGTGTGACAGTGCAGAGGGGGGGAAAATATCCACACTGCACAACTTTTCAAAAAGGCAAAATCCACAGAACTCTTCATAACAATTTACAAAACTTTAAGAGACCAAGAAACAAGAAAACAGAAGCTGGAAGTTCTAAATATAATAAAATATCTCCAAGAAAACTGCAAATACTGGGGAAATATATCCAAAGGCTTCTTGCCCTGGAGAAGAAGTGTTACAAATGATTAAAAAGAGGACAGGCAGGGTTGGCAGTAGCCCTAGACTTTTGGAAATAAAGCATCAGCCGTTTTTAGAGATGAGGAAGAATGTTGAATCCCAGGTCCACCCACACGTATTCAAGGCAGGACTGTTGAGGACGGTAGTAAAAAAGTGGCCTTTGTTCTGCTCACCCTCTTTCTACAGGCTGGCCTGTATAGACAGGAAATAATTGGATACTGGTATAAACCAGTGGCAAATTTAGTCACAATGCCTTCTCCTGCACTGCTTCTAAGGCAGTACAAACACCCCCGCTTACTATGGGCAACATGTAAACTCACAGTTGAGATTAGCTGCAGCAGAAAAATGTATGCCCCGATGCTCATTTTTGATGAGTTTTGCTTTTAGGTTTTGGTTTATTTGTACCCACATTCAAAGCAAAACAACCTCCTTCCACTCACAAGTTCATTTGTATTAAATTTAAACTCCTCTCTCCCACCCCCCAAAAAAGCTTTGCATGAACCTCTACAAACCAAAACACTGTTGAATTGTACACTGCACCATAGAGCTGTACACGGCTCTGGCCATGTGTCCCTTATTTTATTTGTCTGGATGTTGTTACATATCTAAGATGCTGTTTGAGATGTAAACTTTTATAACATCAGATTGTGCCCAATCCTGCAATTGCTGGGCACTCAAATCTCATGCAATAGTCAGGCTGACTTCAGTGCGTGCCATGACTGCAAAGTCAGGATTATGCACATTTATTATTGTGGTAGCACCTACAGGGAGGGGACCTACTGTGACAGGCACTGTACAAACATAACAAAGATACGGTCCCTGCCCTGATGAGCTTACAGTATTATCTATAGTCCTGTGCTTAAATTGTATGTGGATACAGACAGGGAACCCTAGGAAATAACAAAATAGTTGGGACATATAAAACACTTTATTCCGGTACTAGTCGCCACCTCATATTTGCCTTTCAGTGTAACTGGATAGTATTGAGCAAAATAGTATACATCCTTACACCAGCGCAACCCATTCTCTTCAGTCTCAAGACAACAGTTGCACCGGTTTTACTCCATGTGGCTCATTACGACTAGAGACTGCGTACACCTTCAGTACATACTAAAAGTACAGAGTGCCGAAGTTAAAACACCATCACCACACAGCATTATGAAATGGCTCTTCGCTCCCCTCATTACAAACATGTTAATGCAGCAGATGCAGAGTCCAAGTCACCTCTCAGTTACACCAATCTAACTCACTAATTTCACTTCTGATATACACGGAAGTAGATGCAAGGAGAATCAAACCCACAAAGATGGAGTAGTATATTTAGAATAAGGATCACTGGCTTTCGCATTCATAAAATGCTAGTTTTTGATATTCGTTTGTTATACATTCAGAAACAAAAATACTCTGCATTGCTTTACAAGTTATACAACCATCCAAACAAGATGAGTGCAATACATCTGCAACTAGATACACATGAAACAGATTGAGCAACAGCTCAATTTTTTTGCAGCTCTAGCCAGTCATTAATATAATTGAATAGCAACAAAACAAAATTGGGTAAAAAATTACTGTTCTTAAGTCTTATTTCTTATTGTTTCTCTAACACCCACACCCACACACAGAGCAATTACAATAATTTGGTTCCCCTTGACAACTGCAAACAGGATGTTATGAGAAAGCAATCACCACCAGACATTTATTAAAAACAAAACTAAACACATAGTGTGTCCAACATTTTGTTCTGCACACTCAGAACAGCTTCAGAGAAAGCTATCAGTGATTACTGCTAATATGAGGACACAGTTTAAGGCACTAGGAGGAGACAATTATAAGGAAATGAGAAATAAGCCACCTTTGGAACAACAGATCAAGTAGAAGATATGGTATAGTAGATGTAGAACAACATTCTTAGGCTCTGAGGGTACCATGCCCTCCTCATCATTAACTAAAGACAACCCAGTATTACAAAGCTAAATTGTCCGCAAGGATCACGTGTTCTCTGTCTCTACCAGTGGTTCTCAAACTTTTTTACTGATGACCCCTTTCACATAGCAAGCCTCTGAGTGCGAGGTGACCCCTTTCACATAGCAAGCCTCTAAGAGTGTGACCCCCCCTTAAATATATAAAAAAGTGTTTTTAATTTGTAACACCATTATAAATGCTGGAGGCAAAGAGGGGTTTGGGTTGGAGGTTGACAGCTCGCTACCCTCCCCATGTAATAACCTTGCAACCCCCTGGGGGTCCAGACCCCCAGTTTGAGAACCCCTGCTCTACAAGATGCCAATTAGAGAGTATGTAAATGATCCAATTCCAATTGTCCACTAATACAGGACTGTACAAGCACAGTTCTGGCTCTTCTCTGTAAACACCTGCCAAATTGGTGCCCTCCTGTCCTGGTTGGTCCTGGGGCATCTCCACAGGTTACTCAAGCTGGGAAGGTCTCATGAGGCCACCAATGGATCAGGGTAATTATTAAAACACATGGACTATTCTCCTATTCCAGAATGCCACGCCATAGCTCAGAGGAGGCAAACTTTGCAGATTTGGGGAGTGCCAGCCTTTGCGTCTTGGAGTTCCCCTTCTGCTTGCTTTGCAAATGTTCAGTCTGAAGTTGCCGTTTGTTCCCATACATTCAGTTACAGCAGCATGTGCAGTTGTGTGTTCCAAACTCTTGTGTGCTTCCCATTTTGTTTCACCAATAAAGAACAAGCTACAGCTGGCGGTGAACTTGTTCATAGCAGTTTGATCTTTCAAGAACAGGGACCACCAGCTGGACAGTAGTACTTACGGAGAGCAATCTGAGCACTTAAAATTCAAACTGTATTATGAAAGCAAAGCCTCAAGATTCTTGAGACCAAGTTCCCAGCTGGTGTAACTCCACTGAAGTCAACAGTTACAGCAGCAGAGGATTTGGCTTGTGGTACAAAGGCAAAAGTAATGTCACAAGGGCACAGAACCTGAGACTCAGACTTTAAGGTCTGAAGGGACCATTATGATCTTCTAGTCTGACCTCCTGCACAGTGCAGGCCACAGAATCTCACCCATTCACTCCTGTATCAAACCTCTAACCTACGTCTGAGCTACTGAAGTCCTCAACTTGTGGTTTAAGACTTGAAGGTGCAGAGAATCCTCCAGCAAGTGACCAGTGCCCCACGCTGCAGAGGAAGGCGAAAAACCTCTGGCAAATGGTTTAATTCAGCACCTTCCTTATCAAGTTAAAGAAAAGAAACATCTGATCTCTGGACTGATGAGCAAAACTGAGTATTTGCCGTAACATGTTACGCATGAGTGAGCTTTTAGACCAGTTTATTGCATATCGTTACCAACTGCAGCTTTCCATTATGGCTAGTAAGACAGCACATCAATAACATCAGCAGGTAGTGAACACATAGGAAAACAACAAAGACTTGAGAAGCCTGAGATTTTCTTCACATCTGATCCACCTCTAACTCACTGGTTTTGTCATTTGAAAAAAAAAACCACACAGACATTTTTAATTGAACTCTTAACTTCAGTGAAACTAGATGTCTATGGAACTCAAGAATGCCTTCTTTGTGGCCTGCCTGAATTTTCAATTCACCCTCTAATCCATTCAGAGCCAGTTACATGGTTACAGTACTTGTGGCTCTGACATCTCTGGCCCCACCAAAACTCCTGAGGGAGGGCCTAAAAAATCCTCCTAACCCTGTAATCAGGCAGGTGTGACCTAGACACTCATTATTTTGCCTTCAACCAGCTACAAGGATAAGTTCAAGAGGACTTTTAGGACACGCAACCATGTTTAATCCAACCAGATTGTATTTGGAAATCCTAGAACATAAATTACTATTATTATTATTATGGAATTTGAATGGTGGGACAGAGATCACAGAGTTTAGCACTTACAGGTATTACCATAAAAAGTTTTTCCAACCATGAGGGTTCTCACAACAAAGTTTTTGGTGGCCTCAGAGTGTGGCCACAAAGTCTTGCTGGTGGCCGCGCTGACAATTTTTGCTAAAATATTTAATTAACTTTAGGAAAAAACAAATAAATATGCACATACAAATATGTCCAAAACATTGTAATTTCTTCAAGTAGGGGTTTGTTTTTGCAGACTCAATAATAAAATAATGTACAGTTGTCTCTATTCTTTACTGGACCTAAACAGAATAGAAACACAAATAAGACGCTTTGCACATTCTTTTTGTTGTTGTTGTTCCTTTGGTTTTTTTGTTTTGGTTTTTAAGATTTGCGAGCTAGTAAGTCTGTTGCTGTAAAAAATAATGTATACGAAATAACAGCAGACTTACTAAGCTCCGGTAAGCCTGGGGGCATATTAAGGCCTAGACAGGGAGGTGGGCAGGGAGGCTGCGGGGGCCAGAGACCATGGAGGGAGGGAGAGAGAGAGTGAGGCCTGTGGCCAGAGCCTGCCACTGCATGGATGGAGCCCGAAGCCCTGAAGCCAAAGCCTGCCCACCCACCCCTGCCGCTCCAGGGCTGAAGCCCAAAGCCCGAGACCCACCTAAGAAAGTGAGGAATTTACCAGCTGCCTGCTCCTCCAGCTTCTGTCTTTGGGGAGGGGGGAAGGGGCAAGGCCCAACCCCTGCTAGCAGCTGTTGGGGAGGGGACACTGGTTCCCCCCCCCCCTCCGCCCATCACAGTCCAAGAGGCTGTGGCTGCAAGAAAAGCCCCCTGGTGGCCGCATGCGGCCACGGTGGCTGCATTTGAGAAATGCTGATTTACAGCACAGCCATTATTAATCTGCAGCAGGCTTCATGCCCACGATGCACTTCCCAACAAACTACAGAATGCAAATGCTCAGCAACGACTTTTACCGTTCAAACATCAGTATGTCAATTCTCTAGCCAGAGAAAATAGTATGATATGGATAGATATTAGGAATCAGCACAGTTTAAATATGGTATCAACTACTTTTGCCCCTGAAAAATTAATTTTGCAGATCTCCACCTACGGGAATTATTCTGACATCATATAAGAATTTTGTAAACCTGACACAAATGTCCCTTTTCCATGTATTTATAAAAATAAAAAAAAGCCACACCTATATTTGCAAACCCCAAACTTACACTGACCTTTTCCCCCCCCCCGTAGAATTTTTAGCAATTGGCTGAACACTTAGTACAGTGGAAATGTTAGGAGACAACACCACATCCAAAACCCTGACAACTGGAAAAATGCATCCAATCTCCCCAAAACTATCCTTGCACGAGACTAAAAGCAGTTTAAGAACAGTACAAGCACCTCAACATCACTATATAAACTGAATGATGATTAGGTCATAGTCACAAGCCTGAAAAATCTACTTCCCAATGACAGTAGCAGAAGGGACTTCGGCCCAGATCCTCAAAGGTATTTAGGTGCCCCACCTTTGAGGATCAGAGCCACAGTCCTCCACTGCTGAGATTGGCGGACAATGGGGAGAAAGAACAGGGCTTCCCTCCACAATTCAACCCCCACCTCATATCTTTTGTTCCAAGACCCCCAGTGAAATTTACAAGCATCTGGTCAGTTCTGCTACCCTTCAGAATTTGGCAATGAGCAGAAGGGGCACCATGAGCTGGTGGCCTGAGCAGAGCCAGGAACTCCTGAGGGCTAATCCCAGCTCTGCCAGTGCGGTGTGTGATCTTGTGAAAAATCATTAAAACCTTCTGTCTCCTCTTTAGTAAAATGGAGTTAAAAATACTGAATTAGCTACTGTTTACACACTGCTTTGGAAAAAAAAAAATCTAAATAGGGCCGCCAATAAAAGGTGCACTTCTAAAGTACCCAACTTTCTTCTTCAATTTAACACTTTCTTGTGTAAAAATCTATCTGGCAGAGAAGTTTTCATGACCAGCACCTATGGCAAAATATTCATCAGCTTTTTAGAACTTCAGAATAGTAGCAGCTTCGATGTAAAATGGTTTATATGTTTTAGGTTTGTTTGGGTTATTTGAAACCTACCAGATACACCGCTACCTCGATATAACGCGACCCGATATAACACGAATTCGGATATAACTGCGGTAAAGCTGTGCTCCGGGGGGGGCGAGGCTGCGCACTCCGGAGGATCAAAACAAGTTCAATATAACGCAGTTTCACCTATAACGCGGTAAGATTGTTTGGCTCCCGAGGACAGCATTATATCGAGGTAGAGGTGTAGTTGAAATACCTTCTATACAAACAGTGCAGCATCTGAAGTTTCAGAGAAAATAAGGTGTAAGTGCAAGGTAAATCAGGTCACATCTTTAATAAATAATAATACCACCACCCAATTCCTACACGCTGCTTCATCAGGAGACCTCAAAACACTTTACAAAGACTGTACAAACACTGAGGCAGGCAGAGGTGAAGTGACTTGCCCAAGGTCATACAGCAGGCCAGTGGCAGACCCAGAAATAGAATCCTGGTCTTCTGAGTCCCACTCCAGTGCTCTATCCACCAGAATATTCGGTTTCTAAAAGCAGCTGAATACAGTAAATCAAAAGGATTAAACCTGTAAAGATACATGCTTTTAAGGACTCCAGTCTGGTACCAGGTCAAGATTAGTAACCAGAGCCACAGTGAACTGTTAGGTGAAGACATGCAAAGAGAAGGATTCTTCCGTGGAAGGAAAGCTCCCATGGGGGATTCTGAGCTGCTGAGTTCCACTGAACTAGCATTTCTCAGTCGTGGGAGTAAGTATATTTTTTGTTTCTCATCGCTGCCACTAGCACAAAGTGCACTGGAAACCAGGCAACCGAGGGACACCAGAAGACCCAGCCCTCAAGAACAGGAGGATGACAGGAGAGAAAACAATTATGTGGGAGATTTTCAAAGGCATGAAGGGCAGTTAGGTGCCCAATTGCCATTAATGCCTTTGAAAGTTTATCCTATAATAAAAAAGTAGTGTCTAAACAAAATTAGTGGCACTAAAACTCAAAGCATGTTTACAGTTCTGAAATGTATTTTAAAACATCAGATCTTTTTAAAGAGATTACTTGTACAGTTTGAGTTATTTTAGTAACTAAGAAAAACATTATTAAAATATGCAGGTAAATTGCATTGCAGTGCTAGTTAAAGATGCCAGATTGCCAGCTCCAGAGACCGATGCCAGTTATTTGTTCAGGGAACAGATACAGCACATGTACCTGTATGTTTTCTTCTATTGCCTCAACACAGACCCAGACAAGGCTCCTCTAAAACTGAAACGATACTTGGATCTTTATGGTCCATTTATCCAATCCAGAGTTCTGGGAACATGTACAAAATATATCATTAAGAACTAT
Source organism: Platysternon megacephalum (assembly GCA_003942145.1). Taxonomy (NCBI): domain Eukaryota; kingdom Metazoa; phylum Chordata; order Testudines; family Platysternidae; genus Platysternon; species Platysternon megacephalum. The sequence continues at coordinate 288,329 of QXTE01000172.1, forward strand.
ACAATGCCAAACTAAAATACCCACTGAGATGATTCCCCACTAAACCAAGACTTTGCCCAACACTCAAGCCTAGAGAAAGAGCTTAATATCAATAAATTTGGACTTTGTGAATTCCAAAGTCATAGCCCCTCATGGAAATAGCCCAGCAGCCAGCCCCATCAATGACTTCAGCAGATAATACCGTGGCTGCTGAGTGCTGAGATCAAACAAGGAGAGAAAGTCTCTGAGGTAACCAGGACACAACCCATTTAAGGATATACAGGTTAAAACGTGTACCTCAAATAGCATTTGGAACCAATGGTTAATCAGTACAGATCACAGGTGTGACCAACTCTGAATCTTGTTAAGTGGTGGCTCTCATCCAGAGGGCAGCTGCATTCTGCACAAGCCATAATGGAGTAGTCCCAAAGGAGGATTAAGTTAAAGAGAACTAAGACCCCTTTACTCCTGAATAAAAGCATCCACACAGAGTTTAATGTGCACGGACTTTACACCTTTAGTTCACGTGCCTTAACTTTCCCGAGTGTAGCCCTGCTGCGTAGGTCACATTTCATCTCTGGCCTCTTCAGATACTGCTACCAAAAGGGACAGTGAGAATGCAAAAGACACCACCACGCTCATCAACGTAGGATCTGTGCACCTACTACAAACCGGAGACTTGTCTGCTGCGAGTTGAACTGCGACCACCAAACTCATTTCACCTTGGCCACTTAATCATTAGTAATATCTTTCAGTCCCTTCCAATCTGGGCTGGATTCTTATATACAAAGTCTGTCAGCCATTGCCACTCTGATCCTACACTTTCACCCTTCCCTATCCCTCAAAAAGCCCTTTTGTAAACCAAAGGCCAGATACACGGATATTTGCAATGGAGACTTAGTTATTAACAACATGAACTGCAATAGCACTAGGGGCCATGGACCAGGACTCCATCATACTGGACGCTGTACAAACACAGACCAAAAACCCAGTTGCTACCCCAAAGTGTTTACAATATTAAACCTCTAGCTGCCAGCAAGGCCCCATGGGGATTCACCCCAAAAGAAGAGAGGGGGTGTTATTGCAACAAACTCCCTTTCACAGTTCCCACCAGGTGTTAGGAGGTGGATATTGCTTTCATTTGTAAACTCCACGAGCAGGAGCTGCGGCTGGGAGACACTAATATGCATGTCCTACAGCCATCCTGGCCAGACCCCATTCCAGACAGCACTCCTATGTAGGGGCCAGCACTAACCCCACCCTGATACCAGGGAACTCCTAGTGGTTTTGTGGTGCCATTTCCCCTCCCGCTGACTCTCCATCTTGAAGGCCTTCACCAGGGTGTCTCCTCCAGCAGTAGCTGGAACAGACACAGGGGAGTATCTAGCCCCAGATACACAGCAGTGCAATCTATAGCTACAGTGCAATATATTTTTGGAAAGGGCATTTAAGTGACCCAATGGATTTATACTAGCAGAGAAACATTTCATGCAAATGTCTCAGAAGGTGTTTAAAATTAGATCCCGAACACACAAAAGTCAAGAATCTGTAAGAATATATAAGGGCCAAATTAAGATCAGTCTCTTAATGAGGCCTTTCAAACCCCAGCGAAGAGAAAGTTCCCAATTTGGGGTGCAGGGCAATTAAAAGCACACACACACCCACCAAAATGTTTAACTCCTATTCGGAAAAGCCAACAGATTAGCTTTGCAGAGTTCTAACCCCAGGCTCACCCAGACAGAGCAGGTTCCGGAGCAAGGCACAGAACTGTGCGCTACCTTTACAAAGCATCTAAACAATTTTAAAAGCAAATCTAATTGTTAGCAGGGATCCAAAGTAGATCCCCCAGGTCTGGAATAAGGTACTGTGGCTTCTTTCTGAGAGCTAAACTTCTACCAGCCGTATGTTGCAAAATTTGGTGCCACATATATATATCCCTGAGGTGATTATAAACAAAGCACTGCAATCAACCTAAAGGTTGCAAAAGCCTACAGACTCATCCCCATGACAGTGAAAACATTAGCCAAGCTTGAAAGGGGAAAACTAAAACCACATAGCCCGAGAGACTTTGTACAATTTAAATATGATAAAGGGGTTTAGAAAAAAATCAAAACCCTGTGCCTATGTCAGAGATGCAGCTGTCGGTCACCCCAGGGATACAGACTAACATAGCTACCCCTCTGAAACCCAGGGAAAGGGACATTATAAACTATACAGCTGCTGAAAAGCAATTGTTTAAATCAGCCTTCCAAAATTCTGCCTGCCTAGGGCAAGTAATTATTATTTTTTAAAAGCAGGCAAATAAAGCATCATTAATTTTTTCATCCTTAAGGTAAAAGTGGGGGAATGGATTTTTTTGCCTAAGGTGGCAAATTTTCATGAGAATTTTTGCAAAGGCTTCTTTAAACCAGTTGCACGAAATAACCTAAGGTAACGTTATCTGTTTATATCATCCCTTCTGGGACAGTTTTACATGAAACAACATCAGCAATTCAGTCTTCTTTCAAGAAAACTCTTTCCGTGGTGGGTCCATTCTACCGCGTCAACTGATATAACAAAGCAAGAACTAACAAAAACGAAAACATCCAAGAGAGCTGCCTGCACAAGTTTAGCAGTCAGATCAGAAGAGTCTGAAATAAAGTACAGTTGCAATTTTTTTAAAGCATATTTTTGATACAGAGTAATCAACAATAACCCAAAGCAGCAGACAGAATTATGGACAACTGACCATATGGCCAGAAAATAGGAGCTAAAGTACAAGAGACACTGGATACACTACTGTATTTGCAGTAAAATTACAGGATTGGGAACAAATATTCAAATGCAATTATGCCCCTTTGGACAACAATATTTAGAACATCTAAGGCCCCAAATCCTGAAATGACTTCTGCTCAGGTAGCCCCCTGAACTCCTATGGTGCCCTAATGACTTCAACGGAGCACCATGCAGGTGCAGGAGTGCTCCAAAACAGAGCTTGTTGCAGGACTGGGGAACTACAAATAAAAAGTCCATACAAGGTGCTGGGTGTCCTCAGTTTCCCCCAGGAGTTGAGGACTCTCTGAGCATCTTGCAGGAGGGGCCTGGTATCTTGCAGGACTGGGCTAACACATTATTTAGAAATATTACTCCTAAGAACAGAGAATAAAAATGTGAACACTTGCACCCAAACTGAAATACACCCAGTTAATCTCTTTATTGTATTTGACATGCAATAAAAAAAAAAATCAGAGTAACGTATATATGATTATTGCAAAAAACGTATCTACATATGCAGTCACTTCCATGTAACAGTTTCCATATTTTACACATGGAAGTAAAAACAAGCTCTATCACTAACGTTTAATATATACATATCCGGTGCACAGAGATATACACACACTGCTGCTTTATATCGGCAAACAATGCTATATATTGCAGAAGGTGTGTATACAAGTATATCAGCATGTATTCTATAACTCAACCACACACACACTCTGCATGTAAACAATAACACTGGCAAACATTGTTTAGAAACATATTTTATACATCTATGAACACTGAAACCAGGCTATCTGCAGCATACTGTACAAAGAATGCGATTGTGTATACAAACGTGCATTCTGAGGTGCAGATGTTGCATGTGGGGTATGCACGTTACACACTGCAGAATCTGTATCTACGAATACATCTGTTGGTAGCAGCATGTGTTATTTAGCCAAACAAACACACTAAACAACACACTATTACTTATCTATTTCAGCGTTGCATGCAAATAGGCATGTGTCTGTGTCACATAAGCGACGCGATGCTAGTATCCCTTGCACGATGCAATGCAAACGTCTAATAAAAAAAACAACAACCCCCAACCCGCTTTGTTAGGAGCGGCGCAGAAGGCCCCGCACAAAAGCAGCATGCCCCGCAGCGGGCTGGCTTGCATTACAGAGCCCAGCGCATGCCGCCCGCCCGCTCACCTCCCCCGCGGAGCTGTCGGGTTCCCGGTCGGGGCTGGCCCATCAGAAGCCCATGCTGGCGGCGCGGAGCGAGGGCGCTGCTCGGGCTGCTGGACGCGGCTAGTTCCCTGCCCGGGCCATGCTAGAGGCGGCGGCTGCGGCTGGCCGCGGGGCTCATGTCTCCATGGCGGGAGGCCGCTCCGCGCGGCTCGCTGTGCGGGGGAGCGGGAGGGGGGAGCCCGGCCCTGCTGCCGCCGCTGCCGCTGCCGCCGCCGCCGCCCCCGGGCTGAGACGTGCTGAGGAGCGGGGGGCGGGAACAAACCCGGGCGCGAGAGGCGGAGAGCGAGCCGCGGCCCGGGCCGCAGGGCGGGGAAAGAAGGGCCGGCTGCTGCCGCCGCCGCCTCCCCCGCTGCTCCGCCCCGCGGCTGAGGGCACGGGCGGGGGCGGGGGGGGGGTGTAAACACACAGCCCCTGTAGCCAGCTGTGTCGTGCGGGCCTGTGTCCCCTATAGACACGCCTGCTAGCGACGTGTCTATGTGCCCCGTCGTCACCTATATCAGGCGCACGCTTTCGGGGGCTAAACTTAGGCCCAAATAAATGTAGACTCATAGACGTTAAGGTCAGAAGGGACCATTATGATCATCTAGTCTGACCTCCCGTATGATGCAGGCCACAAAAGCTGACCCACCCACTCCTGGAATAATTCTCTCCCTAGTCTCTGAGGTGCCACAAGGACTCCTCCTTGTTCTCACAGACTAACACGGCTACCCCTCCAACACCTATATAATGCGTGTGTCCCTTATGCTGCTGGGTCCCATGTATCCATGTATATAGTTATGCCCTATAGACATCTATAGAGTGCATCCATATTTCCCTAACACAGTGTCCCCCATAGATCGCTGGTTCTCACCTATTGACCATTGTGGGCGGCAGATGCAGCTTTCTACGTGTTACGTGGGCCACAGCCACACAATATATATTAGGGCGACCAGATAGCAAGTGTGACAAATCATGACGGGGTGAGCGGTCATAGGCGCCTATCAGCACTGTCCCTATATAATTGGGACAGTGGTCACCCTAATATATACACTACCTGTGTGGCCCTGAGGATGTCACATGGGCTGTAGCTGTGTGCTGATTGGGCCGCAGGTTGAGAACCACTGAAATAGAGATACACACATTATATATACATGCCCACTAGTCATCTATATAATGCATACATATGTTCCTTACACTGTGTAGCCCATATATACACACACACTATATATGTATATATTTATGCCCTACAGACATCTATATAATGCATGCATGTGTCCCTAACATAGTGTATCCCATATATATATATACACCCACACACCTGTGCACCCCTAATTTTTCCCAAAAGAAACTGGTGATTTTGGATGCCCAATTTGAGATACCTTACAGGAGCCATGCTATGAAAACCAGGTCCCATCAGGGTGTCTCACTTTGGGCACCCAAAATCATTAGTCACTTTTGAAAGCATAGGCTGCTGTAAATAATGGAGTTGTGTGTTATTTATGTTATAGATAAAGAGATGCATGTGTTCCTTGTATATTGGGCATACATGTGTCTTGCATGTGCCACCTCACACATGGTGGGGAGGGGATTGAGGGTCATACATACAGTGTGTATATTATACATCCACACACCACTGGTTTTGGGTGCCCAATTTAGCACCTAGTACAATAGGGTCACAGTCCAAAACTGGGGGTCTTAGGTGCTACTGCAATACAAATAATAAGGGGGCTTTATTTTCAGAAAGTAACAAGTGCTTGCCCTCTTCAAATCAGGCTCGTGTAAGGTGTCTCAGGTTGGCATCCAAAATCACTAGTCACTTTTGAAAAACTTAAGCCAGCATGCACATGCCAGCCCTACCTATGTATGCAGTGTTGTTGTAGCCACAACAGGCCACTTCACCTTAAATGGTCCCTTGAAACACGTTAGCTACTTATGCTAATCAGTCTGTTCCACCTTGTATTTAGCTGTGACACTGTGAGTACATTGCCCAGGTCTGAAGAAGAGCTCTGTGTTAGATTGAAAGTTTTTCTCTCTCACTGATGGATTTTCGTCCAATAAAATATTATCACACCGACCTCGTCTCTCTAAAACCCTACCTATGGACCTAAGGAATACATGGGATACGGATATATCAATGGATGTCTACCAAGGAGACACGTATGCCTATGGGTATAATACACCTTATAAGAGGGCTATATGCCCAGAGAATATATGTTTTTATACAGGAGATAAATAGTGGAGACATACTGATGGATGTGCAGAACATTCTGTATACAGTGGATATAAATTTACCAGCCCAAACATGAAATCTACTTACTCACCCTTACAATAATGCTGATGATCATTTAAAAACAAATGATATTTTATCAGTGCCTCAAAAAATATTACTTGACAAAGTTGAGTGGATGATTAAAAGGTTGATTTTAATATTTAAATCCTACCTAACCTTATGGATATAACAGCAATATATGTCATGCGTACTGTGGGGGAGGGTGAACAAAGTGAGTTACGAGCACTGAGTGCTTTTTCTATTCCAAACTTTCATGGATATGTTGTTTAAAAGGGATTTGGTTTTCCTTTCACTGCTCGGCGGAAGCATCAGACCTCTGTGTTGTGATGATCCTCATCCTTCCCTCTGCTCCCTCCTCCCATTCTGGAATGGCCTCACTGCGCATGCACCCCAGTGGCCAGCTGGAGGAGGCAGGGAAAGAAAACAGCAGAGAGCAGGGATGGCAGGAGAGGGGGGAGCAGGTGGCATATGGGTTAGGAGACAGAGAGGGCCAAGTGAGCAGGAGGTGTGGAAGCGGTAGGACTGGAGCATAAGGGTGAGGGAACATAAGGGAGGATATGGCGGGGACTCACTGGGGAAGGAGTCCCTTGGCAGTACCTTCCTTGCTTTAGCCAATCTGGTCTCTTTTTTCTGCTTGGGAAATGTGTGACAACAGCCCCCTCTCCACCATCCTCTTTCTTAGTATAACTCCCCTCCTACCCCCTTTTAAAATCACATGTTTAAGCTTTAGGATTTTTGTCTTTTTTTAAAAAACAACCAGGAATAGCAGAAAGACACCACATTTCTTTCAATGAGACCTACGCAGTGAAAGTCTGACTATGGTTATAGGAACAATCCAGGGGTGTAGCTAGTGATTTGTATGCACTGGTTAGTTCATTTCTCACCCTCAACCCCCATCCACTCCTTGCCCAGTATTGCAGTCATCTTCCGGGCTAGTCAGTGGACCAAATTCCATCAAAGGCAGCAGAGTTACACAGGATGAATTTGACCTGATGGGTTCACTAATGTAACTCATGCAGTTAGACTAGGGTTGCCAACCCTCCAGGATTATCCTGGCGTCAACAGGAATTAAAGATTAATCTTTAATTAAAGACTATGTCATGTGATGAAGTCTCCAGGAATATGTCCAACCAAAATTGGCAACCCTAAGTTAGCAAGAGATCTCTTGCAGTGTGTTAATAAAAGGCCTACCTGATGCAGAACAGAAATCACCTGCAGTTACCCAAAGGTTCCCTCTAGGAAATGTTACACGATTGGCATACATAGCATGTGCTTGCCTAGGCTAATAGAAACAGTTCCAGCACTGAGGAAAAATTTAGTTTGCCCCCATCTCTAATATGGGCGTGGGCATTTTGTAAGGTGCAGATTAAAACAATGCAGGCTCTGGGTGATGAATTTGTGTATTTATTCCTTCTTGTCACTATATTTGCACACATACGGCAGTGGTAGAAAACAGGCTGTCATAGTCAGCTTTCTTTCTACCACCTACACGGGAGCAAATACTTTGGGAAGCTCTGTCATGGCTTCACTTCCCTCCCCTACTGAGTGCGAGTGGTAAGCAAGAGTTTTTCCTCGTGTGGCTCTGATCCTCCCTACTAGCGCAGAGACCTCTCCTCGTCCTTCACCACATCCCAGCAGTTACCAGAGAAGTCATGTCCTCCATCCTGTGGTCTCACTCATGAGACTTTCACTAGAGAGAGAGATTCTTGGAGGTAGAAGTGCATCGCTATTGGCCAATATCCCATACTAGAGTGGAAACCTAGTTGAGATGATCTCTTGTGGTTTGATTTTCTGTACATACACTACAGTGAAGAACTTGCGGGGCAGGAGGGGAAAGGGGTGTGTCACAGGAAAATGTCACACACTGGAACAGACCTTGGGAGATGCATAGCCTTCAGCAGTCTGTTCTCGTTTGTGTCTGCAACTCTTCTCCATGTCCTCTCTCCCCCCACTGTCTTTTGCCATCTCTGTGAAGGTTGCCTGTGCAACCTTAATTCTGCTCCCTTGTGTGTATGTATTATGATATGCTCATTAATTACATGATGTGAGGGAGACACATACTATTATGCCTCTTATACAGATAGGGAAATGGATGGAGATCAAATTGCAGCTGGACAACTGTTCAGGGCTAGACTTCACCTGCAATAAGGGCACATCTGTCCACACCCTTCCTGCATGCTCTGTTCTTGTGAGCAAACAGGGCATTGACATTTTCAAGATGCTTACACTTACATAGCTTGTTTGCTCTCAGAACTAAGCAATCATCTAAGCATAAATGTGGCGTAACATGCTCATGAACTGAAAATAAAGGTGGTAGAGCTGCCAGATTTGACAGTGTTTCTTTAGCACAAACAACTTTATAATAATAAGGGTCTGAGATTAACTGACAAAATGCAAGGAAGTTCAGAGTGAAGGCAGACCCTTTTCTTTAAACTCTCTCCACTACATGTAGGGATTAGAGCAAATACTCTCAGCTACGTAGTTCATTCAATAGGGTAAATTCTCTATGGATACTGAATACCAGTAGGTCAAGAATGGAGGGAACCTTAACTCAGAATTTCTTCCACTGATTGGCTGAGGTACAATATCTTATATTATCATATGAACAGGACTGAGGTTCTGTCGCTGTAGGACGGTAAGTAAACTCTTAATCAGAAAGGGTAACTGTGCAGTTTCAGACTTTCATGATGGGGAATCTCAATTCATCACCCGCTCTCTGCAAGATGAATTCTGATCACTGTGCTGCACCCTCACTCTGTCTTTCACTCCTATGACTTTAAAGGGACCCTTGCTCTACAGCAATCCAGCAGCAGAGCCAGACGTGTTCTTGAACAGTTTTTTGTTTCTATGTCACTACCAGCAGTGGGGAGAGGTTGTAGTCTGTCACCCACAGGAACAAGACACTAAGGCCAGGTCTACACTCTAAATTTACACTGGTATAACTACGTTACTCAGGGGTGTGAAAAATCCACATCCCTGAGCGACGCCGTTCTACTGTCCTAACCCCCGGTGTAGACAGCGCTATGTTGAGAGGAAGGCTTCTCCTGTTGGCGTCGCTTCAGCCTCTCGTGGAGGTGGGTTAACTACTCTGATGGGAGAAGCTCATGTTAGTGTATTCACTGAAGCATTAAAGTGGTGCAGCTGCACTGCGCCACTGCAGTGTTTTAAGTGGAGACCTGCACTAAGTGCAGGACATCGGGCTATTGGTGCAGCTAGGTAACAGGGAGACAACAGAGAACCCCACTGGTCCAGAGGCAGAGGTTGAATCATTGGCTTAAGAGAGCTAGAGTCAAAATGGCCTTGCCTGAGAGGGACAGACTGAGGCCCTGTCTATTTTAAAAAGATTCACAGTGGTATCACTACATCTGTTTAGTTACCACATAATGGAGACACGGTGCACTGACACAAAGCAGGATGTACACTGATGCAGATTAATCTGGTAAGATACCAACGTATTGCCCCAGCATTGTCCCAGTGCAGCAGGTCTGCTAAATCTGGATGAGTGTAACCATGCTGATGTAGTCAGTCACACTGGTGACAATTTCCTTAATGAAGACAGGGCCCTAGAATGACAACGTAGGTAGTTGAGCCTACAAGACAAAGCCTCTGAAGCACCTGTGGTGCTTACCTGCTTGCTCTTGGAATACCTGACCCTCCACCAGTGTCCAGAGGGTATGAAGGTGCACTACTACACTCAGTTATCTTTTACCTGATTTGTTCACTGAATTGCCGACACCAGAGAACATAATTTTCCCCTCCAAAACAATTTTCCTGTGGTTTGCCTTATGGTTAGCATAGTATTTTTCAACACCCTTTTTAACTTAGTCGGTAAGCGTTGATACTTTTACCAGGCTTCCTTCATCCTAGGAATTCCACCAGTAAATCATTGATTCTCTTTAGAAAACAGAGAGTCAGAAATGCACGTTGTAACACCTGAGGAAGTCAAACAGCAGATGAGAACATGTCTTTTTCTCCACAATATTTTTCATTTTCATTTTATATTCTTAGTGCTGTTACAATGAATTATATATTGGAGCTGTTAGTTGACATTAATATTTTATAGACATTTCTGTCTAATTAGGTCTCATGCCCATGCTCTAGATCAGTGGTTCTCAACCAGGGGTACATGTACCCCTGGCGGTATGCAGAGATTTTCTAGGGGGTACATCAACTCATCTAGATATTTGCCTAGTTTTACAAGAAGCTACATAAAAAGCACTAGCGAAGTCAGTACAACTAAAATTTCATACAGACGATGACTTGTTTATACTACTCTATATATTATACACAGAAATGTAAGTACAATATTTATATTCCAAATGATTTATTTTATAATTATATGGTAAGAATGAGAAAATAAGCAATTTTTCAGTCACAGTGTGTTGTGACACTTTTGTATTTTTATGTCTGATTTTGTAAGCAAGTAGTTTTTAAGTGAGGTGAAACTTGGGGTACACAAGACAAATCAGACTCCTGAAAGGGGTACAGTAGTCTGGAAAGATTGAGAACCACTGCTCTGCATGCCTAGACCTAAATCGTTTTGGAAGACTTCAACATTAGTTTGATGATCAGCATCCAAAAATATTTTAGACTAATTTCTCTTATTATTAAAAAGAGTGCATAGCTGACATGTCAACACAAAATAATCAGATCATTTATGAATATGTTGAATAACACTGGTCCCAGTACAGACCCTTGGGAGACACCACTATTTACCTCTCTCCATTTTGAAAATTGACCATTTATTCCTACCCTTTGTTTCGTATGTTTTAACCAGTTATTGATCTATGAGAGGACCTTCCCTCTTATCCCATTACTACTTACTTTGTTAAAGACCCTTTGGTGAGGGACCTTGTCAAAGACTTTCTGAAAATATAAGTACACTATATCCACTGGATCCAGGGCCGGCGCAACCCATTAGGCGACCTAGGCGGTCGCCTAGGGCGCTACTATTTGGGGGGCGCCGGCACCCCGGCCGGCCGTGGAATTTTGGGGGCGGGACCTTCCGCCGCTGCTGTCGGGGGCGGCATTTCGGGGGCGGGACCTTCCACCGCCTAGGGCGCTGAAAAAGCTGGCGGCGCTCCTGACTGGATCACCCTTTTCCACATGCTTGTTGACCCTCTCAAGGAATTCTAGTAGATTGGTAAGGCATGATTTCCCCTTATAATAACCATGTTGACTCTTTCCCAACAAACCATGTTCATCTATGTGTCTGATAATTCTGTTCTTTACTATAGTTTCAACCAATTTGCCTGGTACTGTAATTGCCAGGATCGCCTCTGGAGCTTTTAAAAAAAAAAGTAAATGTAAAAAGCAGTCTGGTAGTATTATACCAAATCTTAGTTACAGAACACTGGGAATCACTTTACTAGATGCTCCAAAAGCCACAATCCCACAACTGAGGAGGAAGGCAGTGTTGGTTAAAAAACTGACCTGGTTGAGAGTGGAAGTGAAGACAACTATAAAAATAACAAAAATGGAAGAAAGGGGAAGTTGATAGAAATAAATATAAATCAGGAGTTAGGAATTGTAGAAAGTTGGTAAGGGAAGCAAAAGAACACAAGAAGAAATCTATGGCCAGCAGAGTTAAGGACAATAAGAAGTTGGTTTTAAAAAAAAGTATATTAGCAACTCACAGAATCCTAAAAATGATATTGGTCCACTATTAGAGGGAAATGGTAGAATTATCAATAATAATGCAGAAAAGGCAGAATTGATCAATAATTATTCATGTTCTGTATTTGGGGAAAAAACAGGTGATATAGTCTCATCATATGTTGATGATAACACTCTTTCCATTCCACTAATATTTCTGGAGGATATTAAACAGGAGCTATTAAAGTCAGACATTTTCAAATCAGCAGGTCCAGATAACTTGCATCCAAGAGTTTTAAAAAGAGCTTGCTGAGGAGCTCGCTGGACTGTTAATGTTGATTTTCCATACGTCTTAGACCACTTGAGACATTCCAGAAAATTGGAAGAAAGCTAATGTGCTATTTTTAAAAAGGGTAAATGGGATGACCTGGGTAATAATAGGCCTGGCAGCCTAACGTCAATCCAGAGCAAGATAATGGAGTGGCTGATATGGGACTCAATTAATAAAAAGGAGGGAAACATAATTAATGCCAATCAAATGGATTTATGGAAAATAGATCCTGTGAAACTAACTTGATATCTTTTTTGTATGAAATTACAGGTTTGGTCAATAAAGGTAATAGTGTTGATGTAATTTACTTAGACTTCTTTAAGAAGTTTGACTTGGTATTGCACGACATTTTGATTAAAAAAATTTAATGATATAAAATTAACACAGCACACATTAAATGGACTAAAATGGCTAATTGATAGGTCTGAAAATGTAATTGTAAATGGCACTTGTCATTGAGTGAGTGTGTTTTCCAGGGGGATCCTTCAGGGAACTTGTCTTACATTATTAAATATTATTACAATGACGTGGAAGAAAATTTAAAATCATAACTGGTACAGTTTGTAGATGAAACAAAGTTGAGGGAGTGGTAAATAATGAAGAGGAAAGGACACTGATTCAGAGCAATACGGCTAAATGTAAACATATACATCTAAAGCATGTAGGCCATACGTACATGATGGGGGATTCTAACCTGAGAAGCACTGACTCTGTAAAAGATTTGGGAGTCATGGTGGATAATCAGCTGAACATGAGCTCCTAATGTGACGCTGTAGCCAAAAGAGCTAATGCGATCCTGGGATGCATAAGCGGGGGAATCTTGAGTAGGAGTAGAGAGGTGCTGGAATACTGTATTCAGTTCAGGTGCCCACAATTCAAGAAGGATGTTGAAAATTGGAGAAGGTTCAGAGAAGATCCATGAGAATGACTGAAAGATTAGAAAACATGTCTTATAGTGATGAGCTCTTTGAGTCTAATCTATTTAGCTTGAACAAAGAAAAGGTTAATGAAGTCATCCATTTAAGTCTATAAGTATCTACATATGGAACACATATTTAATAATGGGCTCTTCAGTCTAGGAGTGAAATGTATAACATGATCCAATGGCTGGAAGTTGAAACTAGACCAATTCAGAAATAAGGCATAATTTTTTAACTGTGAGAGTAATTAACCATTGGAACAATTTACCAAGGGTCATGGTGGAGTCTCCATCACTGACAATTTTAAAATCAAAATTGGATGTTTTTCTAAAAAATCTGCTCTAGGGATTATTTGGGGGGAAGTTCTATCGTCTGTGTTATACGGGAAGTCAGACCAAATGGTCACTGTGGTCCCTTCTGGTCTTGGAATCTATGAATATGAAATCAAAGAATACTATGATCTGCCTTAGAGCACAGTTAAAACTCTCAGCTCCTCAGGCAGCAAAAGCTGCCTCTTTCTGACAACATCTGCCCTGAAGGAGTCTGTAGTTAAGTAGTAGTATGATGGTTTTAGGTGCTAGTCTCTCTTTTTTTTTTTTTTTTTTCATTTTCCTGTGAGGGGAAGAAAAGGGTGAGAGATAATACCTCCAAACTACATACTTGTATTGAATTTTCACTTGATGCAGCCTTTCTTGATTATGTTATTTCGCCATATTTGGGGTCGGGAAGGAATTTTCCTCCAGGGCAGATTGGCAGAGGCCTTGGAGGTTTTTCGCCTTCCTCCGTAGCATGGGGCAGGGGTCGCTTGCTGGAGGATTATCTGCTACTTGAAGTCTTTAAATCAAGATTTGGGGACTTCAACAGCTGAGTCAAGGGTGAGAATTATTTCAGGAGTGAGTGGGTCAACTTTTGTGGCCTGCATCATGCGGGAGGTCAGACTAGATGATCATAATGGTCCCTTCTGATCTTAAGTTCTATGATTCTATGATTTCCTTCCCAAGACACCTCAAAAATCCCTTTCCTTCCTCTATTTTCATACTGAGGAGGAGTAGTTCAAATTAATTACCAATGTCTTGGTTTCCCCTTAGGGTGACCAGATGTCCCGATTTTATAGGGACAGTCCCGATTTTGGGGTCTTTATCTTATATAGACTCCTATTACCCCCCACTCCTGTCCTGATTTTTCACATTTGCTGTCTGGTCACCCTATTTCCCCTGGACTGGTTTTACCAGAAACCATTATCTGTAATGTCTGACTTGACTTTCTTGATAGCTTTGCTTAGGCAATTATCAGTCTCATGAAGTTTACTGTATTTCTGCAACACCTGGCTACTGTGTATGTCTGGTCAAACAGGACTTTAGAAGGGGTAATTTGCTTTCAAATAGGCCAGGGATTTCTACACTTGTGTGTCACAGGATTTTTCCAGGTTCATGGATGGACCAGATGTTTTAGTACTTGACAGAGCAACAGTTTTAATACTGCAAATACAATTAAACACCATAGGCAACATTTTCAAAAGAACTCAGCACCCAGAAGTTCCCATTGTTCTCAACAGGAATTCCTGCGTGCCAAGCACATTTGAAAATCTGTCACCAATTGTAGGTGATGTGCTCTTTTGAAAATCTGACCTCATAAGTGCAAATGGAAGTTGTTTGGACAATTTCCATAATCAGAAAATGCTTTTCAATTCGATAGCTATACTATCACTGAAATGCAGACAACTCTGGGGCATAGGGCATCAACTCTAGGGTGGGGATGGGAGGAGTTTTATCCTAATAAGCCATTGAGGCAAACCCATTCTTAAGTGCCATGGATTCTTTAATGGCATTCAAGGCATATAGGACATAGATAAACTGCATGGACCTCCGGTTCCTAACTCAGAAGAGTGAAGAGATGAGTTGAGCTTCCATGCATTTGAACTTGATGTTCATTTCTTTTTAAACTGTTCAACTTTGTTATTGTTTCTTTACATTCAATTAGATAGTGTATAAAAAACAGGCAGTAAATGGAAGCAAAAGCTTGCTGTGACAAAACAGTTTAGCATTACCTCCAACCACAGGATGAGTCGTGTCCACTTCTCACACATGCTATTCTTAATTCACTGCAGTTACACATGTGTAATGACAGGGTCTATAAAACATGCATCAAAGTGCAAAACATATGATGATACTCCTGCACCTGGCTTGGGAATGTCTGGTATTCCATGTTAAGAGAGAAAGTATCATAATGCCACTATATAAATCCATGATTCACTCACACCTTGAATACTGTGTGCAGTTATGGTTCCCCCATCTCAAAAAAAAAGATCTATTAGGACTGGAAAAAGTGCAGAGAAGGGCAACAAAAATGATTAGGGGTATGGAACAGCTTCCATATGAGGACAGATTAAATAGACTGGGACTGTTCAGCTTGGAAAAGAAAGAGATCACTGGGGCTGGGGGAAATATGATAAAGGTCCATAAAATCACAAATCGTATGGAGAAAGTGAATAAGGATGTGTTAATTACCCCTTCACATAACACACGAACAAGGGGTCACTCAATTAAATTAATTGGTGGCAGGTTTAAAACGAACGTAAGGAAGAACTTCTTCACACAACACACAGTCAACCTTTGGAATTCATTTCCAGGAGTTGCTGTAAAGGCCAGAAGTATAACTGGGTTTTAAAAATAATTAGATACATTTATGGTGGATAGGTCAATCAATGGCTACTAGCCAAGATGGTCAGGGACATAACCACATACTCCAGGTATCCCTAAACCTCTGATGGCTAGAAGCTGGGATTGGATGACAGGGGATGGATCACCCAATAAATTGCCTTGTTCTGTTCACTCCCTCTGAAGCATCTCGTACTGGCCACTGTTGGAAGACAGGATACTGGGCTAGATGGACCATTGGTTTGACCCAGTAAGGCCGTTCTTATGTTCTTCATTATAGTTCCCCAAAACAAGTTCTTTGAATTAGAGTTAGTTACAGAAGTCAGAACATTTTCGTTCACTTTCATACCAAATGCCTTGGGGGCTTTTTACAGCAGAGTTGAAACTGCTTGTTATAATGCTTAATTGTGTATGACCTGCAGTAGCCACACACAAAATAAAACAAAATCAGTGAACTCCATGCTAGACTGAATGGAAAAGCTACATGAATCTATGAAATGGAGAAGCACATGTATAATAACAGGTCTTGGGTTCAGTACAATGTATGCAATGTAAGGCCCCGATTCTGTAAAGACTTTCCCATATGCTTAACTGTACAAGTGGCGTAGATCCATTGGTAAGTCTTTCAGGTGAGAATGTCAAATAGAGATCTTGATCACTTTAATAAAAGTTCCCATGGCACTTGGACAGATTGAGGGTCCCAAATTTTAGTTAGGCCATTACATTTCACTTTCCTAACATTCCCCTTGAAGTTTGAATTGGATAAGGTATTCTTCACTTCCTGTCCCAAAGCTCCTGATCATACTCCTGTTGAAATCAACGGGAGCAAAAGGGCTAAATAGCCACATTTCAGTGTTGGATGAGGTGACTCCTTGTGAACACTTGAATGTTTGTCAGTCACTGTTGGGGAACTGCTCTTTCAATCTTACAGTATAGTAGGCCTTTCTCCTTTTGGAATTACTGATGATTTGGTAACATCTATGTTTGTACATCATGATAAAGTCAAGAATATGTGGGATATGATAACTTCTTGTTTATTATTAAATGCCAACAATGTGGTTGTCCCAGTACAAAACAGAATGTCTCTGCCCCCAAAGACTTAATTTAAGCAAGGTAGATACAAGTAGGTGAGGTGGAGAAATCCAGGTGGAAACACACCATAGTTTTTGTTTATAAGATATATTGTTGACTCACTTTTCATAAGTTTTTACCCTTTCTCCCTTCAAATCCTTGTTAGAGGCTGTGTCGAACAGCTCAGGTATGGCCATCCATGCAAAGGGGATGCTTTAGAAGAAAGTACAGAGATGGCTGTGGGCAGGGACGGTTCCAGGCACCTGCGCAGCAAGTGCGTGCCTGGGGCGGCAAGCCGCAGGGGGCAACCTGCTGGTTGTTCTGAGGGCGGCCGTCAGGCTACCTTCGGCGGCATGCCTGCGGGAGGTCCGCCGGTCCCGTGGCTTCGGCGGTAATTTGGCGGCAGGGACGCTGAAGGCGCGGCACCGGCGGACCTCCTGCAGGCATGCCGCCGAATCCGCGTGGCCAGCGGACCACCCGCAGGCGTGCCGCCGAAAGCCACCTGACTGCCGTGCTTGGAGCGGCAAAAACCATAGAGCTGCCCCTGGCTGTGGGAGTCTCCATCTCCTAATGTCTTCAGATCAAGACCGGATGCCTTTCTGGAAGTTATGCTTTAGCCAAGACAAGTTACTGGGCTCATTACAGGGGTAACTACATGAAACTTAATGGCCTGAGATTCACAGATGATTGAACTAGATGATCTGTGCATCTATGAAAAACAGATGAATGGGGAATTGAGAATGGCATTATTAGCAGAGAGGAAAATGGCAAGAGAAGAGAGAAGAGAAGAAATCCCAGCCCCCCTGACATCCCAGCCCCACTGACACAATGAGAGTTTTGCCATCGACTGCTGCAGGGCCAAGATTTCATCTCATATCTGTGGATCTGGAAGGATTATATTTTTATCAGTCAATGTCAATTTCACTGGATATTGGGATTTTTTTTTCCAGGACCTTTTCCACTTACTTCCCAAAAATTAGCTCAAATCCAGATTTGTTACTGGCATACAGCAACACTACGCTGTGGTGATTAAGCTTAAATGAAGTAGGGTGGGTATAGGGGTTTACCACAACTTCAAGAAGAGAGTCTATATACATGCATGTGCATTACATAAACAAATTCTGAACAGTCCACCAGCTACAAAACATACTAGTAAACAAAACTGCAGCTGCAAACTTATCACACATTATTCTTCTTACTATTTCTTTATTTACTAAATACATGTTATTTACAAAGCCACTTATGAATTCATGCTTAGTCCACCGTTAACCTCTGTTTCCTTACTTCTATTTTCTTTCATTGTTCATGCAAGGCGTAAACCGGACACAAACCAACAAAAAAATTTCCATTGATAACCATCAAAATTTACAGATAGTATTTTTCTGACTTTGCCTGCTTGTTAGAGTTTGATTTAACGATATTTACTTTATATTTTGACATGTGACGTTGACAATATGTGTTTTAATGGATATAGAGCTTTAACTTTTTAATCTCACCATCTCCTGTCATTAAGTAGTTATTGTTTCACCCCGCATAATTTCCCACAATTGTGAAAAGCTAAATAGATAGAAATTAGGGGGGAAATGCTTAATAAACAGTCTATATTATCCGTCAAAATTATAAAAAAGTAAAAATCAAATTCTGCCAAGCCTAAATGATGTCCTGTGGTGTACTATGGGATGATTTACATAACTGAATGCATGTAATCTCCCTGCGATACTTTTGTGCCATACAGTTTAGCTGTACAATAATGCCTATATTCTCCTATAAGTTTAATCAGTATGTTTTCTGGTGACTGTCTTAGGGCTTGATCCAAAGGCTATTGAAGTCAATGAGGGGCATAAAGGGGAGGTGTCTTTCCATTGACTTCAGTTCGCTTTGGATTAGGCTCTTGACGCTTTTAGTTTTTGACGTGAGAGTTGTATGTAATGGACTGAAATTGTAGATGGGTTGTTAAATCTACACAAATAAAAAATCTTCTAATTTATGTTCTCTACAGTTGAATGTCTTGAGTCTTCCAGAACGTCATTTTACTCAGCAGCTGCCTGGTTGTACAGTCAGAAAGGTGACTGGTTACTCTTTTCTCTTCAGACTTATTTAACTGCTTAATGACTATAATTTAAATTCCATTTTATTCAGATTCCATATGATTTTGAAAGTGGCTTTGAAAGTATGCACTGAGGTTTTTTTCCCTTAAACATACTTAAAAAAACCACAAGTACAGCACTGCCTAGAATTATCTTGTCAATTAAATGAGCAAATCATTTTGAAATAAAGTGTCAAAAATGCACAGTGGATGAAAGACACCTTCAAGTGACAAGCCGTTATTAAAAGAGAAACTGAGAACTTTATGCAAACTGCTACTTACATGGTTATGATCAGACAAGCATACGACCATTGAAACATACAGCTCAGTCTCAGACAATTTAACTTGCACTGGAGGGAAATCATTGCCAGAAAAGCACTGAGGCTGATTGTGCTGCCTTTTACACTGGCGTAATTCTATTCATTTTCTAGGGTTAGTCCTGTTTCACACCTGTGTGAATGAGAGCAGAATCAGTCCTCATGATCTTTAATTGCTAATAGTATAAACTGCAAAAAAGACAATCAACTCAGCACAATTCCCTGCAACACATTCCAAGGGATTTTCAAATGATACATAGAACATGGTTAGAGAGGTGTTTACTTTGTCAATTTAAAGGAGGAAAGGAAGCAGATTTGCAAAAAGGCTGTAGATGCAAAATAGATTTCTGATAGTAGGACAGAAAATATCATGTTGCCTCAATCTAAATCCATGGTACGCCCACATCTTGAATACTGAGTGCAAATGTAGTCACCCCATCTCAAAAAAGATACATTGGAATTGGAAAAGGTTCAGAAAAGGGCAACAAAAATTATTAGGGGTTTGGAACGGCTTCCATATGAGGAAAGATTAATAAGACTGGGGCTATTCAGCTTGGAAAAGAGACGGCTAAGGGGAGATATGATTGAGGTCTATAAAATCATGACTGGTGTAGAGAAAGTAGATAAGGAAGTGTTGTTTACTACTTCTCATAACACAAGAACTAGAGGTCACCAAATGAAATTAATAGGCAGCAGGTTTAAAACAAATAAAAGGAAGTATTTCTTCACACGATAGTCAACCTGTGGAACTCTTTGCCAGAGGATGTTGTGAAGGCCAAGACCATAACAGGGGTCAAAAAAGAACTAGATAAATTCATGGAGGATAGGTACATCAATGGCTATTAGCCAGGATGGGCAGGAATGGTGTCCCTAGCCTCTGTTTGCCAGAAGCTGGGAGTGAGCGACACGGGATAGATCACTTGATGATTACCTGTTGTGTTCATTCCCTCTGGGGCACCTGGCACTGGCCACTGTCAGAAGACAGGATACTGGGCCAGATGGACCCTTGGTCTGACCCAGTAGGGCCATTCTTATGTTCTTATACAGTAGCTTTATCAACATCAGTGGAGTTGAGCCCACTCACACCTGAGCTGAAATTGGACTACAGAATTCTAGTACAAAGAGCACATAAAATCCTCAAACAAAAGCAGTAAATCACAAACAATAGCCATACTCAATATGCCACATATTAAGACCAGCATGTATCAGTTTCCTGGTCTCCTCATCTTTCTTAGTACACAATAAGCAAGTAGAACTTGAGTAAGCTATTTGCCCTGCCTGCAAGCTTACTCAATAAAAACAGTAGAGCCAGCCTTACAAACGGTGTGACTTCCAGGAAAGAGAGAGAGTTTTTGTTTGTCAGGGGTGTGTGGGGAGGGAGAAGGCGCATGAGAGGAAATCAGGCCATAAATTGCCTCCTCTTCCAGTCCTGTTGTGGGGATGATGTAAGTAGATTGGTGCTGGATTTTTTCCCTCCTCTTCCAGGGCCATTGCTGGAGAAGGAAACAGGGCTCAGCCATGAGCTGCAGAGCTTTCATGGCCTACAAAAACCTCAGTCCCAACTGATCACTAGGGTCCTGTATTCATTAGTGTGACAGTCTGTATCCTTATGTTCACCATTTTTACAATACTGTGATAACTTTTGTACAAAGCATGCCTTGTGAGGTATCATTTGAAAACTCATAATCTGCTGAACATTATTGTCCCGATAAAATATGTGTGGAAACATTGTATGAAAAGTTATAAAATTATACCGTTTAAGACGTCTTTCAAGTCTGGGAAAACAACTTCAAACCAGTTCCCACAGAGAAAAAAAGGCTAGCCAGCACCTCAGCTGGGTGTCAGCAAAATCAAATGGACTATCGCTTGGTTAAGTGGCCATTCTTTGGCAAAGAAGGGTCTGAGCGAGAAATTTACATCTTGGCAGACAGACTTGCTGTCAGCTGAACCCCAGCTGGAGATGATTCTCAAATGAGAGAAACACTATAAGAAGGGAGAACAGAGTACACAAATCACCTCTCTCCCCTCATCTCTACTCACAGAATCAACAATATTTGAAAGACAAAGAAAGCATCTTTGAACTGGGGGAGGGGTCCTGGCTAAGAGATCCAGCCATACTGCTGTAAAGCATATGGTGGGAGAAACCCTTTTGCTTTAAGTTCACTTAGCTTGTGAAGTTAGGTATTAGTTTGCATTTTACCTTTTATTTCTGTGTAACCAATTCTGACTTTTATGACTCATTACTTGTAATCACTTAAAATCTATCTTTCTGTAGTTAATAAACTTGTTTTATCTAAACCAGTGTGTGTTTGGATTGAAGAGTTTGGAACCTCCATTTGAGAGAACAGGGTTTGTGCATATAAATTTCTATTAATAAAATGACAGACTTTCTATGAGCTTGTATTTTCCAGAAGGAAAGAACTGGGTAGTGCAAGAAGCACATTTCCGAGGACAAATCTGGGACTGGGAATTTGCTGGTTTCACTCTGTAATATAATTGAGGACTGACTGACCTGCAGTACTAGTATAACTCAGCTTGGAGTAATTTACATGCTAGAGGCTATGTGTGAGCAGGCCAGGAGTGGTTGTTCTCAGAGCAAAGCAGTGTAAAAGGCACCCAAGGTTGGAGAATTGAGGGGACACCACTTTTCAGCAGTCCAGATTGTACCCTGGGGAATGTCACAATTGGGAAAGTGGGTTTTGGTTAAAAACATGCTTGCCCGCATTGACCTCGACCAGCTAACACTTTTTTAAAGGTGTTAAGTCCTTTCTAGCAGTAGTGGTTAAAGATATGTAGTTAAAATGCATGCAGAGGGGATGCTCTGAGTCATACAGCTTGTCTATGTGACAAATATGTCCCTTTCCTGCAATATACTGGACAAACCTTATTGAATTAAAAGTATCTTAGGAGTTCATTGTATCAAAAAGGCAAATGTTTATGTATTATTGTGGAATTTTATGTAATGTTTCCAGGGGGGAGACATGGCAAATGTAAACCCTGGAAAGTGTTAGGAGCTTCAAAAGACTATTGCAAACAGCATACCAGACAAGAATGCACTTTAAAGTTGAATAGATTTCATCAAGAAATCTATAGGAGGTGTATGCAAATGTACCCCCACCACTTATGCAACAACTCAGCCTTTTGAAGCTTCACCCTGAGGCAGGGACCTTTGTCTGCTGATCACCTGGTACATGGAGACGCGATTAGAGGCCCAATGAACAATTCAGGGTGTGCTGGGTCTGAGCCAAGGCGGTTATGAACTTTGTAACCCCACAGAAAATCCTTGGTGAGGTTTGAAGGACTGACTCCTAGCCAAGCCCTTCTTGGAGTTGGGGTGATTACTGATAAGCTTTTTAGTATGCATGGAGGTTCTTTTATTTTTTCTCTGTAATGCATTAACCTTAAGAATAAGTGTGCTTGCTTAGGAAAAGCTGTGTGGTACCTTATAATTGTGAGCAATTATGCTGTTTGTAGCCTCTGAAGGGAATGCAAAGCTGGCCTGTTTAGGCAGTCTGACATGCTGGGGAATTCACAGCATAGGCAGAGAACCATGCAGCCTGGAAGGACCCCGCTCAGCAGGGAAAGAGACACAGATCTCCACTCAAGAGAGGTGATGACTGAGGAGCCTGGAGCCTAGAGTGGACACCCTTCCTGGACCACAACGGGGAAATGCAGGTGTATTTGCCCTGAGATGTGGCAGTCTACATGAGCACTTTTCAGGAACTCTCCCACTGGTAGGAGTGCTAGATAAGCCATTGGTGTTTTTCCAGCATGTTGTCTAGGCACATTCTGAGTCACAAAATAATAACTATGGGTCTAAGCCTGAAGTCTTTACTCAAGCAAAATCCCAACGTATCAATGGAAACTCCCATTAAAGACAATGAGATGGACTTCTGCCTGACTCAGGACTTTGGGATTAGGTCTTTGGCCCAGGGAACTTGGCTCTTAGCTGTGGTCTTCACTGGCTTCTCATGTGCTGTGCTAGACAGTGCTGGCAAGAAGTAGTTCTTGTCTTTGGACAGAGGATCCCAAGCAGGTGTAGCTGTAAAGAGCTCTCTTCTTCCAGCTACCTATTCTTAAAGGACAAAGGTTAGTTTGCCTATCCTGGAACAGACTGTGTGAATTTCACAAAAAACAGTCTTGCACAATAAGGATCTCTGTTAAAGCCAGCTTGATTAAGAAAAGGGGACAATTGTATTAAAACAATATAATATGGAAGCAGATTTAGCCTTAATTCAAATATTAATCTAGACAGCTACAGATTTACTGGTATGAAAATAGAAGTTAGAAATAGCATGTTGCATCAGCATGTCATGAGCTACCAAAGTTTGGCCATAACTTCCTTGCTGATAAGCTGCAGTTCTGCATATCAGTCTCAAAGCATATCTATACTAAAAAGCTTCACTGCTTTAACTATACTGGTATATTTCAAGTGGCAAATCCCCCTCCTCTAATGTGGATGCAATTATATCAATATAAAAATAGTATACTAGTATAGCTTACTCCAGTCTGGGAAGCAAAATAAGCTATACGGTATAAGGTACATAATGTCAGGAAGGGGGTGCCTTTGTCTGTCAGTGCTGCCTTGCAGCAGAATGGGGACCTACACCAATCTAAATCCACGCCACCACACCCAATTCTGCATTTGTCAAGGCCTTGTTATGATCCAGCCCTCTAGCTGGGTCATTAATGGTCTCTGCCCCCTTCAAGGTGATGGAGAGTCAGAAGTCCCATGACTGTAGTGGGGGCTAGTCAGCCCCAGGTCTCCTGGGTTCAGAGCTTTCTTCTCCAGAGTCCTTGGCTAGAGTAGATAGGGGAGCCCAGTCCCACTCTCTCCACTGGTTCCAGCTCAGGGCCCTTGTTGGGAACTGCCAGAACTAATCCTTCTCAGCCCCTTTCTGCTCCCTGAGCTACTTCCTACCTTTCCTCCTCTGTAGGCCTCCCTCTTTGGAGTGTTGGCTTGTCCCCAGGGCCGGCTCCAGGCACCAGCTCAGCAAGCAGGTGCTTGGGGTAGCCAAGGGGAAGGGGCGGCACGTCGGGCTCTTCGGCGGTGGGTCCCTCGGTCGGAGGGAAGGACCTGCCGCCGAATTGCCGCCGATCCCGATCGCGGCTTTTTTTCTTTTTTTTCTCGGCCGCTTGGGGCGGCAAAAACCTTGGAGCCGGCCCTGCTTGTCCCTCAGCTTCTCCTCACTCAGCTGGAGGGACTCCTCTCTGACAGCTTCCATTCTCCCCAAGAGTCCCCCCTCTAACAGAGGTCCTTAGCCTTTTATCAGATAAAGGTGCTTTCCTGCCTAATTAACTGCCTCCTAGTGACTCAGTGAGTTAACGACGCCCAGGAGAACCTGAACTACCCCATTCCCCCTTTTGGAGCCTGTCAGAGGTAGGCTGGGCCCCTGACCCCTTCAGAGAGCCCTCTGACGGACCATTATACCAGTATAATTGCACCCACACTAGGGTTTGTATCGGTATTATCGATACAGTTAAAAACACACATACCTTACTGACCTCGCCAGACTAGTATCACTTTTCTAGTGTCAACCAGGCCTGTGTCCCACTATTGTAGAAAGTGCCAATAGCTTTTTTTTGTCAGAGAGACTTCCCTGGTATATCAACAAGTATTTTAAAATATTAGTTTTATTACGGTAGCACTTAGAGGCCCAAGCCCCTTGTGCTAGGCACTGTGCAAACATAACAAAAAGACAATCTCTGCCCCAAAGATCTTACAGTCTGTGCTAGCCTGCCTTTCCATTCTGATGATGTCATTATTAGGTTGTGCATATATGATCCAAACACAGTTTACTTCCCCAAGATAAGTAGCATATATCTTGGTTTCCTTCTCCTCTACCTTCCCACTTTAATTTCAAAAGCGACTTTGAACTCAGACTGGAGTCACTGAGCCACACATGCCTGGTCATTGCTTAATCCTGGCTCAGAGGAAAGGCCACCTCTAGATCTATTCTTGTCCAGCCAAAACTAAACCCCTTTTCCACTCCCACCCCAGATATACATGTCCTTCCTGGAAGAGAGCCTTTAGAATGCCAATTAGGCTTTCATGGACTTGTCTCAGGGTGTTACTTGAAGCAATTTATCATACATCCTCTGTCGATCCTGAATTTACAGAGACAGGGCACATACTTTTCAGTAACACCCTGTCCTCAGAACAATCATTTCCATTCTCTGTTGTATTGAATTCTTGACAGACCAACCTTGTTCTGTCCCAGTTATGTGAGAAGAATGTCATAAACTTGAATAATCTATTTGTGAATTCTGAGCTTGATTCACCTCCACTAGCACAAGGGAGTGCACGTAACAGACCTCTGTGATAGATGCACCAGCAGCAACATTTAACCCAAAGGAGAGGACACCGGATTCACTGACACCCTCCTTTGCGAGTTCTGCTGAGGGAGAGAGCTTTATATGCCAGCAGGAATCTGAATCAGTGCATTTTCCGGGTGCCCCTGCCATGATCCCACCCCACCAAACAGCCTAAAGCCCACTGAAGTTATGCAAAGATTCCCATTGAATTCAGTGGGTTTGGATCATGTTCTTTGCTGGCAGCACTGCCTGGTCCTGGCCCTCTCCCTTTACAAGTTGCAAATACTGCAGTAGAGATCTCCAGTCAAAACACACCATATTTTATATGTAAATGTGTTTAATGAAAACATTTTTATTTACATCAGGTTTAGAACAAAATCTTATTTTTAACAAACTGAAATGTGGAGCCTAACCTACACAGACAAGGCATCTCTTTAAATGGTGCCTGCTAAAAACACTTTTTGTATGAGGTCTGTTTACTGATTATAAAAAGAGGAAGAAGAAGTTTTCTGCATATTACACAAACACAGGAAATGGAAATTCAGTCAGGGGCTCTTATCATATAACAGACAGACTCTCTTTGTATTGGATACTTTACCCACATTTTTCAGCTCAACATGAATTACATTTGGAGAAAATACTGATTAACAGATGAGCTGTTCTCTGCTCGATCATCAGAGAAATAAAGGGTGTTATCAAACTAATGCATAGTTTTTCCAAAACCAGGCATTAGTTTCCTAAACGTCAAAGGGAAGCAGCGTGGCATCATGGACAGAGAGAAGACATCAGGATTTCACTGTGCCACTGTCACAGACTCACAGGTCGTGCTCACTCTTGGCCCCGTGCAGTCCGTGGGGGGAACACTCTCTCTCGGGGGTTAAGCCCCTCCATCTCCTGGAGCCGCATCTCTCTGAGCCTTAGCACGCCTGTCTCTCGCTGTGGGCCCCCTCAGGGAGTCCACTCGCTCTGGACCCCCGGGGCCTCCACTCCCAAAGGGAATAATGCAACCCTGTTCTCTAGACTGGAGTGACACTCAGCCAGCATAAAACAGGAGGGTTTACTGAGCGTTTGAACACAGCATAGAAAACTCAGGGCCCTCAGGCCTGGCCTCCTTCAGCACAGCACATCCAAATCTCCCCTGCATTCAGGTGGACTCTGCCTGCCCTCTCTCTCCAGTCTCAAGCCCCTCTGCTTCCCAGCTGGGCATCTGATATCACCTCCCCCAAGCCCCACCTCTGTCCATTGTCTTCTCTCCAGGTAAACAGGATTGCCTGGGCCTCCTCTCCTCTCTTCTGTCCTCTGGCCCCCTCTGGCTGGAACCGACTGGTCAGATCACTGGGGTCCTCTCTTCGCAGCCCATTGTCCTCCCACTGGCCAGAACCGGCTGCAACTCCTGAGCTGGGCCTCTGGGTCACCAGGTCGCCAGGTCACCAGTCGCTGGGGTATTCATTTTCCAGGCCATTGGCTGGGGTCCCAAGTTCCTTCACTGGTCCTCTGTAACAACAAACTTCCTCTCCCATCACCCCATTAAACCAGTAACACCCAGGGAAACTGAGTCCCACCCCCTCTGCATGCAAACCATTGGAAAAACAAGGAAAAAACAAGAAAATCCCCCACTTCGTCACAGCCACCATTTAGTAAAGCCTCCCACTATCCTTGTGAAGGGTTAATTAATGTTCATAAAGTGTCTAGAGATCCTTGGATAAGAGTTACATATGTATAAAGATTTCATACAGGACAACTTCTCTTATTATGCAAGAACCCTGTTTGGTGATCAAAGGGCAATACTGATGTAGTTAAATTGGTAACCAGCAATGTAGCACTCAGCCAACACCTTTCAAAGTACACAACATGGAGCAATAAAATATGGCAAAGCATAGAATTATGGAACCTGTGCTTGGTGGCTGCTGTAATAGGACAAGGTTGAGAATAATTTATAATCACAACATGCCAAATAAATACTGTACTGCTTTGTGCAAACAGTTTGTTTACACCAAAAACATGAGGGGGCCTGGTAGAACCTGTTAAAAGCTAATGCTGATAAGCCATTTCTGTCTTCATCATAACTTTCCACATTTATCTTTAAGACTGAAATTTTCCATCCTTGGTCTCTGCACAAAAGTGAATCTCTCATCTTTTAAAAGTTATGGGAGAGTGGTAAAATATATCCATACTTCAAAAGTGGTTATAATAATAAAAGCAATTGGAGTTTGAAGCTTGGCAAGGACATAGTACTCAGTGAGGTCTACTACCATTCTAGTCTTTTAAGCAAAGATAACAAGCATTGAAAGTTTCTGCACAAGCTAAGGCTTTTCCCCTTCATAAAGCCTAATGAAGCTCCATCCTTTTTTGACATATCGACCTCAATGGGACTAGCCTACTCACGAGCTTAAAGATAAGCACATACTAGAGCGCTTCCTCAAACTGGACCCTCCTGGCAGGATGAGGGCAGGATGAGGGCATATCATGATTCCCCTGAGTGTGCCCTTGCAGCTGGTAGACTTATTGTCTCCGTTTCTCCCCAAAGACTCCACCACAAGTTCTCTTCCATCCAAAATTACCTCAACCTGGAGTTGGTTTGTTATCCCACATAGTGCAAGTAGTCCTTGAAAGCCCAAGACACAGTCTGTTTCTCCCACACAGTGCACATAGTGTATGTAGCTAAGAAACTGTTATAACTTTGTTTTCACTGTACTGAGCCTTTACATTTCCAAGGAATGTCCATCTCCAGGAGCAGCTGCTGTTCTGTGAGGCACAGCATGTTACAGAGGAGATAAACTATGGTTTCCTACAGGATCTTTACTATGTTACATTCTTTTTTGTTGCATCCTTTAATCTAAAATAAGTCACTCAGAGTAAAAGTGCAGCAGTTGCTCTTTGAAAAAACTAACTGTTGTTACTGAACTTTATTACTGTATAAGTGCACTGACAGCTCCTGTCAGCCTGGGGAGCTAACCAAGATTTTGAGTTTTACCTCATTACAATTCCAAAGTTGACGAGTAGGTCATTTATGTTGCTGAGGAGCACTTACTCTTGCAACCTTGCTCCACCATTTGCAGGGTCTCAGCCAATTAGGGAGGAGCAAAGATGATACAGTTTGTGAGCCTCTTCTCCCCCACTCATGAGAAGGAGCCCTTCTCATGCAACATTGCATAGGAGAAACACAAGTGGTCCATGCTCTTTTAACGGGTTTTCTTCTTCAAATTATTTAGTTAGTTACATATATATTAATGGGGTTTTTTGAGTTTTTAATTAGGTTTAAATCATTGGGTGAAACAAAAGCAATTTCTATGTTCAGGTGGAAAGTCAAACCCATATTTTTAAAAATGAAATGTTTGTGTTTAATTGTTCTTATAAAAAATGAATTACTGCAATTACTTAGATTTATTACTGGAATAAGTTGATATGCATGGCCTGTTATACTATTTCATTCAGGGCCTGAAAGAGTGTTTACATCTCTATTGTATGTTGACATTGCAAGATGCACTTCACCAAGTAAAGAGCATTGATGCCATTAAAAATTTGAATAGAAATTGGAGTCAAGAGCCTTATTCTGCAAACATTCACTAGTGTAAGCAGTGTTTGGTACTGTGAGTAGTCCATTTGAAATCAATGTAGTTGACAGTAAGCACTGCCCTTAGAGGAGGCTGATCATTAGAGGTGAGATCACTTTAGAGGCTGAAATTGGGTTTAAACCTTAAAGTACTGGCCCTAGTTATGATATAGTCAGTAGTCATTCCACATATCCCATTTTGCGGGACTGCTGTGAGGATAATGCTTGGGAGATGTTCAGATACCACAGTGATACGGACTATATAAGTACCTAGATAAACACATTGGCAGAGCAATATGGGGAAGTTTGCGGTGCAGCTGACTGTCTTGTGAAGTAGAAGGCTTTGTTTTCTGAACCTGGCAAACTTCATAAACACTAGCATAATTTTAGCTATTGGTTAAAACCATTTCCTTTCAGTTTGCTAATCTTGTCTCCACCCTGCCACCTCTGCCCCAAAGTGTTATATATGAAAGCTGTACACTGAGGTGTTTGGCAGTGCCTGTAAATAACATGCTATGGAAAGATGCATAGGTACAGTGATGCCAATGCTCATGATATTAGGTTTGTCTTAAAGTCCAGCTCCTGAATTCATGTGACCATGACATCTCAACTTTCATTTAAATTTTTTTTTCCAGCTCTTGTGGTGGCACAGAAAAGCTTGAAAACACAAACCCTAATGGCTCCAACAATGGAAGACAAACAAAAATGTTATTTTTAAACCAAACCCATGATTTTTTGGGGCCTGACTCATGATTTTTGAACATGTGGCATTGGTGTTACTGAACCACATAGAATAACAACACGGGGTGGGGGGGTGGATAAGTCATAAGTGTCCTGCAACCGTGTTGAGGGAGAGACGGGGGTGCTGGAACAATATGTATAGGGGGTGTGTGTGTGCTGAGAGCCATTGAACCAAACTGTAAACCCTATATATGGTGGAAACCACTTCAAGTCAGGGGGTGTTGCAGCACCCCTAGTTCGAGCACCTATGGGGAGAGATGTTTTGGAGGACGGAAGAGGTAAGTTTCCTCAAAACGTTGTGGGTTAATGGTGCTGGCCTGCAGTGTTATTTGGGGGGAAATGTGGGTGCTGTCTCTGACTTTACCCCGACAGGTGTGCATGTAGGGGTGGGTGACAGTGAATCCTGTGACACTCAGGCCTTGTCTACACTACAAATGCTCTACCAGTATAGCTATACCGGCAGATTCCCCCCTAGTGTAGACACAGCTTATGCCAACATATGGAGTTTTTCCTGCTGGTAGAGTAACGCCATCTCCCCGAACAAGGTTAGCTATGGGATGGGGGCACCCTCCTGTTGGCATGGCAGTGCCTACGTTAGGGATGTTGCTGGCCCAGCTCTGTCTACACTGGGGGTGTTGCTGGCCCAGCTCTGTCTACACTGGGGGTGTGCTGGGCCCAGCTCTGTCTGTGCCATGGGGCAATGGTGGCGGCAGGGCGGTGGCTGCCCCGGGGGGGTGTCGTGTAGCGCAGCCTGGTCTCAGTGGTTTGGGTCATGGCTGTGGTGCCAGGCTGGAGCTGCCTGATGGCCATTGTGGGCTCCCAGTCCCTCAGCTGCACCAGGGACCAGCCCAGGACTCAGCAGAGACCTGTTCAATTGGGCCTGATCCTGCAAAGGCGGGAGCTTGGGGTCACCCAGTGGGGCTCCCGGCAGCAGTTCAGTGGGAGCTGGGCCCCGTGCAGGATCGGGCCCATGGAAGCCAACGGCACAACAGCCAGTGCCCTTGTAGGGCGCAGGATCGGGCCCTGCAGTGACAGTGGGGCGGGGGCGACGCCAGCGGGCATCATTCCCTCCCTCACCGCAGCGCGCCCCCGCCTCGCGGCCGCGCGCAGCAGTTGCTAAGGCCTGGAACCGGAGGTGTGTCCGTGTGTGTCCCCGGCTGGCCAATCGCAGGCAGCTGTCGTCACCGCCGACCAATCTCAGACTCGGAACAACAACATCGAGAAGGAAGGAGGGGGACGACTCTATCCAATCAGCGAGCAGGATTCACGGACCAATCAGCGCGCAGGACGATTTGGGCGGACTTTTCAAAACGGAAAAAATCTCGGGTCCCTTTAAAAGTGTGATTCGACTGAGTTTCCGTCTCCTTCCGCGTCCCCACTTTGGTAAACACCCGGAGAAAGCTCGCTGCCAGGGAGGGAGTGGTGTGCACCCGGGCGCTGCCTAGGGACAGCTGACAGCCTAATTGAGCGCGGTGGTTGCCCTCTCGGCCTCTTTGTCTACGACTCCCCAGGGGGACTCTTTAACCGCCCCCTCCCCTGCCTGACATTTCACCGGCCGGACCTGCCCGAGATCATTCCGCCCGGGAACATCTGCGGCTCCGGAGAAACAAAAACAAGGGGGTGTGGGCGCGGCGGGTCACGTGACGGGGCTGAGCGGAGGGGACGGAGAGCGAGCAGCCAGCCGAGCCGCCTCCATTTTGCTGTGGTCTCAGCTGCTCCTCGCTCGGCGCCCGCGGGGAAGGCGGCGGCGACGATGGTGCTGCTGCTGCCCGGGCAGTGAGTGCGGGGCGGGGCGGGGGGGCCGGGGCCGCTCGCTGGTGACGGCGCCGCCTGGATGCGGGGCCGGGATCGGGGCCGCTGCGCGACTCTGCGGTGAGAAGAGGCTGGAATCGCCCCCCGCCCCGATCTCCGCTTCACTCCCCCCGCCCCCGGACCCGCTTCTCCGGCAGGGGGGGCAGCGCTGCTGAGAGGTAGGGGCCGCCCCGGGAGAGCCGCTGGGGGCCGGGAGCTGAGAGGGAAGGGCTGGAACTGGTGCGGGGGGGGGGGGGCAGGGGGGGGGGGGGGAGAAGGGGGGAGTCGTTGGCCTGGGGGAGAAGGGGGAATTGGGGGCAGTCGCTGGGGGAGAGAGGGGGGAGCCGTTGGGGAAGGGGGCTGGGAAGGGAAAGAGGGGGAGGGGGCTGTTATCTCCCTCTGCTGGTCCCCGGAGCTTTGTGTTGTGCCCCCTCCCTGCTGACACGATGTGTCTGAGAACTGGTGGCCCCCTAGTCGGGACCCCCGTCAGGCTCGGGACCCCTTTGTGCGGGGCACTGTGCGAAGGCAGCGCTGTCTGCCCCACAGCTGGGTCTGGCTTTTTTAGAGCTGCTGACCCACCTCCCTTTGTTTTGTTTCTCTTTCTCTCTCTCTCCCCCTCCCCCGCTCTCCGTGTGATAAGTTTCAGTTATTGAACAAAGACCGCACCCCCACCCCCCCCTCAACCAGGGATGATGGTGGGTGACTGGCGATTGAAATGTATAAAGAACCTGATCGCGTCTGTGCACTGATTCAGTGACTTCTAAAACATAGGTAGATTAGATGGGGAGAGTCTGGCAAAAATTAAACCTTCAGATGTTTTGGGTAGAGAGTGGCCAGAAGCCATTTCTCCAACCGCTTAACCGAAACCCAGTGTGATTCATTTCTGGAAGGCATTGAACTGTTGCTGCTGAACCTCCCTCTCCAGTATTATTGTTTTCTTTAACAACAAATCAGGCCAGAACTCTCCCTGGGTCTGTGTAGGACACAACACCCCACACCCAACAGCAATTGCCAAACCCACCCACACTGTCACTGGAGAGGACTCCTGTCTCTTCTCTCCCCTCCCTCTTCAGGGTGGGAAGCATATATCACCATCTTCTCCCAATTCATCCCAGTCTCCTTTCCCCATAGAAGGGTAGGACTAAGTACACCACGCTAAGCTTTTTCTGGAGTAAAGACAGAATGTTTCATTGTTAAGACAAGGGGAATAAGTGTTGCTAAAGTTGGAGTCGGAATGTTTCACACTGATATTTGAGTCTGTAGATCCTGTCTGACTCCCATTGTCTAACTTTAATTCAATGGTACGCTACCAAATACTGAGATTTGTTTTCCTATTAAGATGAAGGATTTGGGGGTTGAAGAACAAATGAGCAACGAAGCTTTCTGGCTGTTCAAGCAGTTAAATCTACATTTGGAGCAAGAATGGAAGTTTCAGCCTCGGGAGAAGGGGCTGAGCCTGATTGAGCGCACCGCTGAGGTGAGGAGCAGGAGGAGAGCTTTGGCTCTAGGGGTGGAAGAGTTAATTATTCATGAGATTGATCCATTGCAATAAGAACTAGCTGTGTAAATATCAAAAGCTCTACTGTAGTTTTACACTAGGGAATTGCAGTACATGAAACTAAATTGTAAAGGGATGCTGTTAGTTTAAATGTAATACACAATTTAGGTTTTATAGAAACAAACTTGTAGGAAACTGAATACCAGTAGAAACACTTGTCTTTTAAAAATCCCATTATCATTTTTTTTCTATATAAACATCCTTTTTATGTTTTTGTGGAGGTATTTTAATTAAAATAAATGTATATATTATGTGCCATGAACTGTCTTTAAATTTCAACACCTAAATCCACTAGATACTTTAATTAATAGAACTAGTTAAAAAATAAGGTGAGTTTTGTATCCGCATCTGATCTGTGATCTGCAAAAATGGTCCGCAGATATCTGTAGATTTGCAGGGCTCTAGTATATAAAATTTGGATCCACATCCATCCGCAATCCACAAAAATGGTCTGTGGATATCCACAGATTTGCAGGCTCTAGGGATGCTTTTCTGCGTTGGAGTCTAATGCCCTAGTCAAACATTTCCATCTGGGCAGACTCCCACTGAAGTCAGTCAGGCTCTGTGTCTGCTCCCCTTAGCAGGTATAGAGCCCCACTGACTTCAATATGAAGTTAATAGCTTAGGTAAAGAAACTTATTTTAATGTATGAATGTTTCTATCTTGATTGTGTGCCTTCAAGTATAGAAAATATTGTTGATTCTTGTAGATTTTAATGATATACTGAAGTCATAGTGCTTTATGTCTTCAAACACTGTACAAACAACTAAAACAATTCTTGGGGTTGTAAACTACTTGGGGTATCTTGACAAATTAGGCAGTGGAGACAGATCATTAAGGGAAATGGGCTTCTATACATTTAACCAAAGACATGTGAAGTGTCATCCAGTGTAATTTAATATTTTAATGATCTCTGTAGAACTGACCCAGTGAGCTTTTCTGAATTTCAGCTGAATATGGAATATTTTAACTGGACACTATAAAGAGGAATTTTGATGAGTAATCTCTATTATCCCACAGGTAGCTCGAGGGGCACCCCATCTACATGCCTACAAATTATATGTCTGCCGTGGTCCCTCAATATAAGCAGGGCTCATAATGGGTTTAGTGTTTGCATTCTGGTGAAGAGTAGAAGGAACTCATTTAATACAGGAATTTTTCTGTGGCCCTTGCCCACACCCTGAGCTCAAGGCTTGTTCTGGTTATATACATTTTGGTAACAATTGTCTTTTAAAAACAAATGCATATTATAAATGTGGTTATACTGGATTTTGCACTAAGTTGACTTAGAAGGTCTGGCCTTCAGTCCAAACACTGTGGGTTTGTTGTGAGGCTCGGTAGGATAACTTACCCCTTGTTTGGTAAATTAAAAAATCCACTGTTTTCACAACGTACTTCTTTTAAGAGAATATTTGCCATCTGCTTGCCTACTTCTAAGACAGATGACATTGCATGATATAGTGTTGTTAAATGCTGATTTTACTCATTTCATTGCAGAATGAAAACACTTTATGTCCAAGACTAAGGAATGCCAAGGTTGAAGATCTATGGAGTCTGACCAGTTTTTTTGGATTTACAACTGAAACATTTGTCCTGGCTGTCAACATTATGGACAGATTCTTGGCTCTTATGAAGGTATCTTGAGTGGGGAAGAAGTACTACTATGGCAAAGATCCTTGTGTTGAATATGCATATTTCCAGTTTAGTTTTACATTCATGAGGTTTGCTTTGAACTAAGGTAAAAAACAATCAAGATTCTTTAATAATAAACAACTGTAATTCCTGTCTCCTGGTTAGCAACATCCTGTGATAGCTCCTACTTCCTAGTTCAGAACTGGGTAGGTCACTTCATGACATAAGATTCTCAGGGTGACTATCAAATATTTATATGGTATCATAACTTTGCACGTACCTCTACATAGGTAAACAAAAAATATGGTTCAGGTTCTTGCCCTTAAAAGCCTATAATGTTCATCAAATAAGATGAGTCACGATATTTTGCAAACTAATAAGAGTATTGAGAAATGTGTATAACTAACAATACTACACATAGATTGGCCATAATGTATAGTCCAGTGGAACTGCTTCAAGAGTGCATTGCTGGGGTATTCTCAGTAGAGGGTGCTCAGCTATGGAATTGTTCCCCCCTATGGCCTCTGGAAGTTGTGCATTTCAAAATTTGCATTAGTGAACATTTTTTTTTTCCCCCCCCTCCTAACACTTTATTTTTTTGTTATACTGACAGCACTTTGCTGGTACCTTTCTAGTGAAACTACCATGACAAAGTGATATATAGGATTTGGCTTAGACAGGCATCATGTACCAGTAAATGCAGTCTAAACCTTTTACTTAATGTTTATATTGTAGTGCTGCCTAGAGGTCTCAACCAGGCTAAATCCCTGTACGAACATACATGATAGTCCTGCCCAAAAGAATTTGCAGCCTAAAACGTGAAATGCTTCGTGTTTAACTGTAAAGGTTGTGTGGCTTTTAAACATGATACTTCCATAGTAACATCATGTGAGTCACTAGGTCATCACAGGTGTAACAATTGATAAATGTGTTGTTGTTTTTTTCTTTCAGGTGAAACCTAAGCATTTATCTTGCATTGGAGTCTGTTGTTTTCAACTGGCTGCCCAAGTCATCGAAGAGGAATGCAATATTCCGTCCACTCATGATGTCATCCGGATTAGCCAATGTAAATGCACTGTTTCCGACCTGAAACGGATGGAAAAAATAATTTCGGAAAAACTGCACTTTGAATTTAAAGCTACTACTGCCTTAACCTTTTTGCACTTGTACCATACTATTGTACTCTGTCATACCTCAGAAAGGTAAGTGTAGTTATATATCATATACCATATCTGCAATGATCTGTCATGGTTATAAGACCCTTTTCCCCCATTTAGAAATCTCATTAAATCGAATTCTGACATTAGCTTAAAAATAGCCATATTTTAATCTTAGTTTTTACCTGAGTACAAATGTTCTTTTATTATTTGTAGGAAAGAAGTACTGAACCTTGACAAATTGGAAGCACAGCTGAAAGCTTGCACCTGCCGATTAGTCTTCTCTAAAGCAAAAGTATGTACATTTAAATTGTTTTGCTTAGTAATTCATAACTGGATTTTGATTTGTGTATGCTGAGTGTGTTTTTTGTACTTCCAGCCATCCATATTGGCCTTGTGTCTTCTCACTCTGGAAGTTCAGACTTTAAAATCCATTGAGCTGTTTGAAATTGTTCTGCGTGTTCAAAAGCATTCAAAGGTAAACTATTTTAAATGGTTTGTTTACCTGTTGGATTTAGCACAGAATAATGAAGTATCACTTTCCTAACCATGGGCATCCTGAACACAACCATAAGATGTTGGATAATACCAGCACCCTTCCCCTTGGCATCTTGAGGTGTAAAACATACCATACCACTAAGACAAAATTACATGGGTACATTTTGCGCTCTCTTCTTTACCAAGAAGCAATCTGATAGCAGGGTCTTATTGGATGCTTATATGTGAAGAACCTGTTAAGTTCTTCATCTTATCCAGTCTACTTAAAGGAAGCTCCCCAGTCGTCCTGCTTCTTACATGGGAAGGGGCTTAAACATGACACTTAAAATGTGGTCTATGTAAATGTACCTGTTTTGGTTTTTCTTCTTACACTAAAGATGTTTAATATAGAAAAAGTGAAAAGTACTGTCTTAAAAGCACTAATGAAACTAGTATAGCTGAGTGCTTTTGTCTTAACTTTAAGTGTACAATAAAACCAAGACTTTACAACAAGCAAATCTACCCAGATTTATTTAACCTGAAATGATGTGTTCCCAGCCCTGAAGGAATTATTTCATATTTCCTAGCTCTGAATAGTTTTGTCTGACATCCTTCATAAAATCATTGACACTATACAATTGTAATGTTCTTAATACACATTAAATAGTATAACAGATAATTCTACTGTTTTGTTCCTTTGTGAAAATCCTAAAATTCAGGGTCCTGAGTTATAACACACAATGAATGCCAGCATGAGGCAGGGACTAACTGGCTCATTTGCTTAAACCTGTCTTTAACTTAAAGGCAACATGAATTTTATTTGAGCTGTCAGCTTCACACTATGTTGCACAAGATTGTCTTAGGCCATGCTAAAGGAGCTGAACTTGAAAAGTGAAAAAGACTGACTTTTTAGTCCATTACTTCAGCAGCATATCACTTGATTTACATGCCAACATGTTTGTAAAGGTGAGGAGGCCTCATTCTAGACTGTCTGCAGTATAACTAATTAGATGTTTTTCTCACTTTTTTTTCTTTTTAAGATAAGTGATAGTGACTTACTCTACTGGCGAGAGTTGGTTTCAAAATGCCTAGCAGATTATTCTTCTCCTGAATGTTGCAAACCAGATCATAAGAAGTTAGTTTGGATTGTTTCAAGACGTACAGCCCAGAATCTACAAAATAGTTACTGCAGTGTTCCTGAGTTGCCAACAATACCAGAGGTTGGATGTTTCAATGAAAGTGAGAGGTAAGTAACATTCTTAGGGTGGTGGTTTTCATTGATTTCGATAATTTCTACAAGCATTGTGGTGACACTTAGTCATAAAAATAGATTTGATTCAGTAGTTCTTATTTGCATGAACAGTTTCTTAAGGAAGCGTAGTCTTTCTGGTTGCAGTCCAAACTGACTTAAATCTCCAAAGCTATATATTGCTTGGGTAACTAGAAAATCACCTCAGTTTTCCCAAGCAGTTGAAGTCATGTGGCATGATCTGACCTAGCAGCTCCCAGGAATTTAATTTTAAGGACTGCAAGCCAAATGTTCAATAAACAAGTAGTTTCATTGTTGGCTTTGTTTTGGTCACTAGTCCATGTTAATTTTTGTTTCAACAGTTTCTTAAAGGACTGTAGCTAAGAAGTTAGCATGTTTGGGAACCAAGTTTAAAATTTAAGGGAAGGTGAGGGAGAAAGCAGATTTGAGATGGCAGGTTTGTATCTCCGAACAAAATCAGAAGAAAATAGCTGAGGTGAGGAGAAGTAGCTTTATCACAAGGAAGTTTAAACATAACATGCAAGTAGTTTGTCTATTAAAACTTCCTTTTGATATAACTCTTCCTTCTCAAAATTATCAAAAAACAATGTGTAACCTTCCTTCATGAGAAGACAACTTTTGTTTCATGTTTAATCATGTTTGCAGTAGTGCCTAAGAAGCACCATTATGCAAACACAATAGCACGCAGTCTCTGCTCTGAAGAACTTACAATCGCAATCGACAAGACGGCTACAGCATGGGGGGAAAAGGTATAACACAGGGAACCAATAATGCTGAGCTCTTGTTGGAAACATAGTTGCCGTATGTCATGTTTGTTTCACTATTTGGGGGGGGGGGGTATACTTAAAAAGGGATAAGCAAAATGGAAAGAAAAGGGAGCAGGACATTGAGGGGAGCAGGGTAAGGAGGTAGGAAGGGCAGATGTGGAGTGAAACAGAGAGAGGAAGAGACAGGGTTGGAGCAAACAGCCAATCAGCACAGGGCAAAGGAAGTCCAGTCAAAATTGTAGAAAGGTGTCTGAATGTGTGCCGGTCCCTGTTTGGCTGCTTCCGCAACTGCTCCTACTGGCTGAAGCCTCTGGAGCAATTTGGCTCCAAGGCCACATGCTGGGGAGGCACCACCTGTGTCCTAATGCCCCCAGAGTTTGTGGAGTTCCCCTCCACAGTTTTGGGTCCATGTAGTTGCTTGTGGAAGTGATGGCTGCCGCTGGGCTCCATTTTACTAGCTCCGCCGCAGCCTCCCCCCCCCGTGCAATAGTCCCTAACTAAGTGAGTTCTTTGCACAGGAGTCTGATCCTGCATCAGTTGACTTAAATGGCAGTCGTATTAAACCTTTAGTAATCTGGATGGTTGTCAATACTAAACATTTTAAAGAAACTAGTAGCTGTGCCATTTCACACAACAGTATAAACATAGTGATAAGATGTACAGTGCCTGTTTGTGTTAGTTAATAAATAGTAGCATAATCATGCTAGTGGATTAAAAACTAGGTCCAACCCTTGCTAATATGCTGTGATTTAAGCATTGGGAGCACAGTAACTAGTAATACAAGCTTTTTCTAATATTTTTGAAGTCTCTTTGCCAGTGGAATGAAATTCTGTAGAACTAGAAGTATGAAGAGCTTTTGAATTTCATTGGCACCTGACATTCCACAGCAACTCAATACCTTTATAGGAACAAAATATTTCATAAGAAAATGTGGGCTCCAAAAAAAACCCCAACAAAACTTTGCTACCTTCATGGCTGCTTGTGTAGTCATCATGACTTGAGTAAATTACAAATAATTCTTCCTTCTCTTTTAGTGAAGACTCCTGTGAAGACATGAGCTGTGGAGAAGAAAGTCTTAGCAGTTCTCCTAGTGATCTAGAAGGCAACTTCTTCTTTGACCTCAAACCTAAATCTAAGTGGAAAGCTCTCAACTGTCAGTCTTAGCAATTTGATTGCACTAGAGTACAATTTTTAAATGTACCATATGTTTTCTTGGCAATAATAAATGAGTAGGTAGTATCCAGGCAAGAATTGCCATGGAATACCTAAGTGCTTATAATGCCTGCCTTTTTTTAGAATTCTGATTTAAGCAGCCATTTAGGTGCCCGTTCAGCAAAATACTTACACAGCCATAGTCCTGTTGAAGTGGACTACTCTTGTGAGTAAAATGATGCATGTGGACAAGTACCTTGCTGAATTCGGTCTAACAGCATAATGGGCTAGTATTTCAAATGGTAAAGCTGCTTTAGAGTGCACATGCAATCTTCAAGAAAAGAGGTTGTATGTGCTCTATTGTACTCATTTCTTTTGGGGCAGGAAGTATTTTAACCAAAATTATATATTTTAATGGTGTACTCTAAGGATTTTAAAATCTTTGCTTTTTAAACTTCAGGAATCCTTGTTTAATCAGGAGTATGCATGATCTATTTTGGGAGGAATATAGACTTAAATACCTTTAAACCCATTCATACGAATGATAGTCTAGTATGTATGTGCCGGGGTTTATTTTAGTATTTTCATTTTAAACTAATGCAGAATAAGCTTATGCTGAATTTCATAATATGAACTTCAATGTTTAAAATTTTAGTGTGAACAAGTCAATTCATACTATTAGACTAGAAGTATTAACATGTTCAATTTTATAAGTCTACATTCCTTTAAATATTTAACCCTTGTAGTTGATTTCAGTATTTTTCCACTGTCAAATGACTAAATCCATAATCGGACTGGTTTGCATGCTTATGTGAAAGCTGTTAGTGCAAGAAGAGTTGGTATTATGCAGAAATGTCAGGTAAATGTGAAGTTGATAAAGTGGTTGATATAATGGCAGAAACTTGGTAATTTTTTTGCATTTTTGTTAAAGCACACAGATTAGTATGATTGCATTTCACTTGAGTATGGACAGCTAGCAAATGAGGAATTCACTCTATAGAATAACGGTAAATGTGTGGTAGTGCCAACATAAAAATGAAGGGGCAAAAAAATGACAAGCTAAAGTTTAACGTTTGTAGAAGTAAACATCTTTCTAGGATGATGTGCAGATGTGAATGGTGATGTAAGTTCCTAAATGTTATATGCTTTCAGTTTTATAAACTTATACAAACGTTTACAAAATGTATAAAAAAATGTAAATTTTAAAAATGTACAGAAAAATCTTAACTTTAAATGAACAAAAAAGTACTGTATTTTTTTACATTGTGTATGTAACTTTCTTTAGGTAGCTTGCATGTGGATATTAATTTATTGTGTATTCTGTATGATACAAATACTGTCTATTGAAGTCTTGCTTTTTCTACAGCAGGCCTCAACATCCAACAAGATATTTTCTGAACCCAATCTCTGTTAAAGGTTATTAAACCTACTGTTTTGCTTCAGTTCAGAATAAAAATAAAGCAGTTGTATTTCTGTTTGTGTAAATCTACTGCAATCTAAGACTTCTCAGTAAAGTTATATCAGCTTCTCTATATACTGAAACGCTGGCTTGGTCTGAAACTTTTCTACATGGACTATTTAAAGCTTTTCAGAAAAGCCTTAAAGGAAAATAGTGTCCTTTTATATCCTAGATTTGTATAGATTGTCTCTCCAGTAAGAACCTAGTTAACTAGACTTTGATACCTGTTTTGATTCATGAATTGTAACATGCTAGAGAATTGTTTAAAAGATTTCTAAAATGGCTCTACATAGTGATTTTGCTTAACTAAGTTCTGATTTAATCACGGGGGGGGAAACCCAACCTACGTAGGCAAAATTTTCTGTTGCCCCTAACTAAGAAAATTCCTATCACATATAGCTGATCTTGTGGTGTTTTTTTGGTTTGTTTGGGGTTTTTTTGGCAAAAGAGAAGCCACATTACTCTTTGCTCATTGTTTTCTTAATGTTTTTAGACTTTGTACACCATTACATAAGAACAGTCATATGGGGTCAGACCAATGATCTACCTAGCCCAGTAGCCTGTCTTCTGACAGTGGCTCGTGCCATGTGCTTCAGAGGCAATGAATAGAACAGGGCAATTGAGTGATCCCTCCCCCTGTTGACCAGTCCCAGCTTCTGTCAGTCAGAGGCTTAGGGATGCCCGAGCATGGGGTTGCATCCATGGCCATCTTGGCTAATAGCCAGTGATGGACCTATCCTCCATGAATTTATCTAATTCTAGTTGCTGTCAGCCTACCATTAACAGCACTGCATCTCAGAGTCCTGGAACTGACACTACTACATGCCCTAGAACAGGGGTTCTCAAACTGGGGGTTGGGACCCCTCAGGGGATCGCAAGGTTATTACGGGGGGGGGGTCACAAGCTGTCAGCCTCCACCTCAAACCCCGCTTTGCCTCCAGCATTTATAATGGTGTTAAATATATAAAAATGTGTTTTTAATTGATAAAGGGGGGTTGCGCTCAGAGGCTTGCTATGTGAAAGGGGTCACCAGGTCAAAAGTTTGAGAACCGCTGTTCTGGAAGGAGTTGGACATTCTTTCCTAGCACTGTAACAATATCAACTTTACTATAGTTTCTGCCAGTTAACAGTATTAGGTTGTGATTACTGCTCTGTGCTAGGCTACTGGGTGACTTGACTGTTAGAGGGCTTATTCCGTCACCCTTCCATTTCCCTGGTCCTGCTCGCGTGAAGAGACAGCAACAATACCCAAAGTCAAAAGGTGCAAACAATTTGATGTTTATTGGGGTGAACTTCCAGCAAGCTTAAATCAAAGTTCCTTTTTCCTTGTTTTCAAATCCCAATTTACTTCCTCTTTGCCCCTAATTTATATA
Source organism: Platysternon megacephalum (assembly GCA_003942145.1). Taxonomy (NCBI): domain Eukaryota; kingdom Metazoa; phylum Chordata; order Testudines; family Platysternidae; genus Platysternon; species Platysternon megacephalum. The sequence goes on from QXTE01000172.1 coordinate 330,788, forward strand.
GTAATATTCTCAGCTATACCCCTCAAAATCATTTTACTAAAATTTACCTAACAATCCTAACATATTGTAACACGATTAGCTAACCAATTATATCCCACCACCTTAATTAGTTTACACACAGCAAAATTGTTTGTCTGCTGTATAATTAATCACAGAACCAGACAGACCATGCAAATAATAGCAAAGTGGGAACTCTAATGACAAAACAATACAGAAGTGAGGATTTCACAACTACCTCTATAGACAAGGGTTTCCCAACTATGTCTATTGATAAGTGAGTTCTTACTAAACAGAAAACTATCCAACTTTTACATCTTCTAGGCTCTTCCCTTTATCTGGAGGTGATAGATTGGATCACCTTTCTAGCGGCTCCAGATTGCCTTATTTCAATATGACTGGTTTGAAATGTGTGAGGACGTGTCTGTATGCTTTCCAGCTTATGGCTGCTGCCACTGCTTAGCCAAAGGCCTTAGCTTAAGAACAGGGCCTCAGACTGTCACAGTGAGAGAAGGCCCTTACACAGACAGACAGTGATTTTGATTCTTTTATACCTCTATAACTAGCTAAATGATAAACATATACCTAAATTCTTAAAGTATAGGCCTTTACAGACAGGCCTGAATATCTATATCCTAACATTGACTTCTACAATAAGTTCCCTTTTCCCCATCAGTGTGTTGTATATTCACACCACATGTCACTGTCTTCTGAACAGTGTTTTTAGATGGTTCTAGCATGAATTGCATGAGATGTCGGCTAGCCTATGTGCCTAAACCAAATTATTCAGACTATGGTAGCATTATTGCATATGACTGGCTCTCATTTTCTACATTAAACAAATTAAGATTGTGGTTTTCAATAACCTTCAACTCTTATCTTAAACAGCTGTCCTAAAGCTCAAGGTAAGTTTAGCTCAAACTCAAGGCTTTGGCATTGATGACAACTAGGCCACTGGCCTTCAACCAGAGGCAGCTAGACTTACTGTCTGAACAGAAATCCATAGACTGACCCATGAAGTAAGTCTATTAGTTCATTCATGTAAGCTGTGAAAAAAACACCCCCAAGTGGCTACATTCTGTAGCTTCAAGTTCTTGGAATTTCAACAAAAATGGATTTTAAGGTTGCTGTGCCCTCATTCTATAATGTTCTGAGTATACGTGCGAGCAAAAAGGAATAGTTAAATAGCTAAAAATTACAGCATGAGCAGTGATTATGCTTACTGATGTCACAGGAGTGAAGTAATGGTAAACAACTCTTTTGAGATGCTCAAATCCATAGTTGCATATGTTTGCAAGACTTCTCCGACGTTGAAAAGGCTGGGTCTATTGCTGTTTCTACCACCCAAGGGAGAGAGCTTTGTACTGAAGAAATGACATTTTTAGGATTTTTTGAGAAATATGTCAAAGGGGAACATGCTTGCACATGTTATGGTTGTGTTCAGGAATTAAACAGTGTTGGGAGGAAGTTAGAGGTTCATTTTATGACAAAATGGCAACTTCCTCAAGATCCCCTGACCGCCTTACTTAATGCTGCAGTGAAGGATCTACATTTTAATTAGAAGGACTAATTTAATTGTTAGCAGCAAGACTTTCACACTGGAAAAATGTGACTTCTCTTATGGAATTGTGGTATAATAATACATGGACTGTCCGTGTAATGGAAAAGCTTTCACACCAAGTACTATGGCAATGCACCTCATTGACATCAGCATTTCTCCCTTTGGTGATGGGGGCGTGGAGTAAATCAGTCTGACTCTGGAGAGGGTTGTTGGTTTTTTTTATTATTATTATTCCTCTCTGGTTTATTTTTCAGTATTTACAAAGTGGGCCTTACAGTAGGCCCAAGTTGTTTCTTTTGTTTGGCTGAAAAATACTAACTCAAAGAGGGAATACCTTTCCCTGCCCATTCTCTGGGGTGTTGCCTTATTATGCTGGCTTCTGGGTGCCAGTCCTTCCCCAAACAGCAGTTAGCTTGGTTGCTTCCCCTATAAGAAAGAGACCAGCCTTTTCTTCCTGCTGCAGCTTCTTTCTCCTTACTTCTCCCCCCTCTCACCAGAAGAGGGGTTTGTAAAGGTCACAGACAACCCTTAATTGACAGAGAGTCCTGTGGCACCTTTAAGACTAACAGTCTGTTAGTCTTAAAGGTGCCACAGGACTCTCTGTTGCTTTTTACAGATCCAGACTAACACGGCTACCCCTCTGATTCTTAACCCTTAATTGGACTCAGATGGGCCTCGTTAACATGAGGTAACCTTTTCAGCTCATGGGGGGAAAAGGGCCTTTACTATGGTAAGGCTGATATATCTGCATTCCACCACTCTTATAGGGGTCAAGTGTGACTTTGTCACAGTATGGACACAGAGAAGCGCCAAAACAGAAGATAGGTATTTAGAAATTGTTACTCTTTTAGTATACTCAGAGGAGGCAAGCCAGAAGCTTTAGTCAGGTTTGTTTAATATTAAACTGATTCTGAATATGTAAGGTATGATGTATGTTAATGTTTTATTGTAGCTTTGCCTTACTGAAAAACTCATGGAAAGTGAAGGCACTTTTCTTAAACATAGGGTAGTGGTAGTTCTGGAAAGTCTAGTTCTATTTGTCAAAAAATGTCTGAGTGTGCTGCTGTAAACAGTCTGCTTTAACCCCCTTTGTAGTAAGCATATCTAAGGATCAAGAGTAGGTAGTACAGTCCCCATGCCCATTCAACCTCTGGCCTCCTGGCAGAGACACTTTATTATGATTGTATTAGGAACAGAACAGCTATTTTCTAGGCCACAGGCAGAAACACAGCCTGTATTTTCCTACTTCCTTTCTCCTAGCCCTGCTCTCGTCGGTTCAGATGAAAAGCTGTTTTGGGCTAAGACCATCATTTCTGGGTGTATGTACAGTGCCTAGCACAATAGGGTCCTGATCTCAGCTAGGGCTTCTAGCTTCTGCTGTTATACAAATAATGCTAATCATTTACTTGTATTGTGGAAATAGCTAGTGACCCAGTCAGGGATCAGAGCCGTGTTGTGGTAGGCACTGTGTAACCACATAGGAAATGCTGGCCTGCCTCAAAGATCTTACAATCTAATTACAAGCCAAGGTATGACAAAAAAGGCCACGTCTCCCAAGGTGATGTACAGCCCAGAGGGGAGCACTAATATTTGACCACCTTCTGAGGTAGATGTATACAATCTTAGCCAGTAATCAGGGTTATGAAGTGCATTAGAAGTAAGACCTGAATGTAAGGTCCCTGGTTCCAAGTTCAGTGGACATTCCCCAGAATATTTGGAGGGGGACTCTCCCTTGCCACTCCTGAACAGTTCCAGATTCACCACAGATGTGTAACATTCCATAAAATCCAGTGTCCTTGAGAGCTGACTGTAACAGATTTTAAACAACCACTCAAAGGGCCAGGAAAATGTGGCTGTCTAGGACAGGTGACATTTAAGTGAAATAAGGGAAGGATCGGTTTGGCTTGTGACCTCTGAGTTTATGCCTTGTGTGTTTTATATGCATGTAATGCAAGAGACTGGGCAATGTAGGTGGAACATTCAGCAAATTAAAAGCAAACCCTACTGAGCATGCACAAATGGTATTTTCAGAGTCTTATATTTAGCCAAATCTGAATAAGTTTTCAGAAACAGCAAAGGGCATCTCTCTCTGACCTCAATCTCTTCCCTACTAAATTTCAAGTGGCAACTCCAAGCCCCTAATGAGAAAAAAAGCTATTCAAGAAGATGTTCAGACTATATAGTTGTATTTATTTAAAACACACTCGTAAGATTACCATAACTAACTTCATTCTCAAACATGATTGCCCCCCAAAAAACCCATTCAGTCTTAAAAGAAAGTCACGAAAGACCCAAGCCCTGACCTAACCCAGAGGCAAAGCATAGAAATCATGAGTTTGATCAGTTAAAGTTTGTCAGCAAATGAAAATAGAGCCTTGTAATTCTAACCTTGATTTGTGTGTTCCCAATTAATAGTTTGAAGATAAGGAACAGAACCTAACTGAACTCTTTAAGGTTGGAGCCTCCAGAGTAGTTAGAGACAATTTAATTTAGTGGAGGACTGTGAATGACATGAGTGCGAGAATTAAAGACTTTATTTTAAATAAAATAAGTTAAAGCAAACACACATTACAATATAACCATACGCTGCATTGATACTCACATTCTAAGATGAAATGGTGCATGCAGGAGTATTCTGTCCCTGGGTGAGAAGAATGGGCATATAATGCTTTCTCTAACAGTATGTTGATCATGGATGAGTGCACTAATCTAAAATTAGCATATTACCCTTTGTATAATCACATAACACCCCTTAATTATTTAGCATTTAGGCTACCTTTTACCATCTCTATATTTCCACTACCATGATTTCCTCCTCGGCTATTTAACATTAAATGTCTTCTTAATTAACATCTGCGTACATGTTATTCCAATAACTATCAATACCGATAACATTCACAGTTTGTCTAAAACCCTGGTTAAAACCAAAAACATGCTTACAACATGGCCTGGGGTCATGTCCTAACTTATCTCTAACTTGCCTTTGAATTGTCTCACTTCACTGGTATCTGATTAGGCCTTAGCCCAAAAACCTCTTCTCTACTTACATTTCAGCAAATTTCTATTTAACATAAGCAAGCATCGTCTCTGTAGGCTACATAATGGAAAATGTTAGGCAGCCTTAACCAATGTGTCACTATTACTTTCTCTCTCTCTCTCTCTCTCTCTCTCTCTCTCACAACACACACACTGTAATATGTCTAGTGTTATATATTGTACGCCTGGTATGTCACATTGCCTTATTTTGTGAGCCCATAAGATCCTATTACAATGCATATACTGAAAGGAGCAGGTTACCATAGTAACTGAATGAAATCAATTAAAATAAGCAATTAAAATTCTCATTCCACGGCAACTGAATTAAATCTATTAAAGTTATAAGCAATTAAAATCTCATCGTTAGTGTTGCATAAATGCAGCATTTTGCTTAAGTTATGTGTAGTTTTGCCCTAGACATGTATGTCCTGTTCATGATTTGAAATCTCTAGCAGTTTTTTTAACTAATTACATTTTAAACAGCATGTCAGTTCTCCTTTAAAGAGAGGTGTTGTTTTGTTTTGCTTCGCTGCTATTAGCATGTCTTCATGAGGGAGACATATTAAAAGCATTACAAAAGAGGCCACATGGAGAAAATACTAGATGGGCTTTTCAAGAGCGCTCAGCATTGGCTTCATTGTCCAGTGACTGGGGCCCAGAAGAGCAGGTTCAATTCCGTGCTCTGTCATGCGCTTCTTGGGTAACCTTTGGCATGTCACTTAGTCTCACTCTGCTTCAGTTTCACATCAGTAAAGTGAGGATCACAGTAATACTTCCCTGTCTCTCAGAGCTACCAGGGAGAAAGAAATTGAAAATTGTGAGGGGCTCTGATACTATAGGAACAGAGGACACATGTACGTGAGGTGCTTAATGCCCAATTTTGGCTCCACTACGGTCCACAAAATTCCCACCAAACCCTGTAGGTGCCTAAACTCAACCGGTGCCTATGTTTTCAGGGCAAAAATTCCCTTGGTGCCTATGTTTCTGCCTCGGGGCATGCATGCTGCTGTCTCCCATCAGGCATTCAGATGCCTCTCTCCTGCCTAAGTCTCCGAGCGATTCTAAACTGGGGGAAGACAGGTGTTCGGCCACCCAAGTTACATGCAGGGCCAATCCAGAGGCCATCTACTGGATTGGATCCATTCCCTATGGATAAATACTTATCTAGTCATTGGGCTCGGGGCAGGGGTAAATGACTCCATAGTCCAGTGGTTTGGTGAGGTGAGAGACCCAAGGTCCAGTCCCCCAGCTCCAATCACTCTTCCTATTTATCCACAATGGAACAGCTTCAGCAGGAGAGATGGACGAAGCCCCACATCAGAATATCCCATAGCTCAGTGGTTAGAGCCCTCTGTGTGGTGGGAGACATCTGTTCAAATCCTTTCTCACCCACTAGCAGAAAGGGCGGGGCGGCGGAGGGGATTGAATCTGGGTCTCCCACAGTCCAGGCAAGTGCTCTAACTAGGCTAAAAGTTGTAAGTGGGGCAGCAGCAGCTTCCATCACCTCCAGATGTCTTTGTGTAGAGCAAGGCAGACACCTAACTCATTCCCACCAGAGCTGCCTAAGCTGCCTCACCCCATGCCGCTGGTGGCTGTTTGTGGATCACTAAGCAGAGCTAGGACTTCAGCCCCTCCCCTCACTGTGAAAGGGGCACCTGCAACACACCTCTCCAGTCAGCATCTCCCTACCTAGGCAGCTGCCTTCTGTGGACCACATTCTAAGGCGCTGCCCCATTCATTGTACAGGGAGCTTAGGCACTTAAACTGGCTTTGGTGCATTGCACGGTTGTTACTGTGAGTAAAAGCTAAGTCCTGTGACCATCAGCGTTGCAATGCCAATGAAAGCCCCTTTGTGGATCCCACCCTAAATGCCTAAGAGAAGATTGTTTTACCCCCAACTTCAAAGTTAGGGCAACGCTCAGTGTTTTTGCACTCCGGCGTTGCAGTGAAGCGCTCAAATGTCAGGAAATTCCTGCTTAAGAATGCAGGTGTAACTTAAATGCTGTCTACATTATATACCCCATCTCTGGTGTTTTATCACAAGTCCCAGGTATTTCCCTGAGCTCTGAAAGTGCTCAGCGGTTCTCAGGAGCAGATTGGCATGTAGCAGGAACAGGCAGGAGATTACAATTTTCAAGGGCACAGCTACATGCTGTTCCTCACACAGATACAATGTAATGTTAATGCTTTTTCCCCTGCAACCCTTTATGCACATGCAGAATCTTCTACTCCCGTGTGATACATTTTGTAACCTGGTCAAGGATAACAAATGTAACGTCTAGAAATGAGAGGTGAATCAAATGGAGCTCTGTAGCCTCATTCACTGTTCATCTTGCAGTGTGGCAGGGGCAAAAAGAATGTTTGTCATATTTGAGCAGTACGTGATCATGTATATAGGACTGCATCATAATCCATACCCGGCGGCAGAGTTCAAATTATAGGTGCACACTTAACATTGACATTTCTCACTTGAATGCTTAACCATGGAGTCTCAGTGGCGATTTGTTAATGACATTTCCTAGGTTTCTTTATAAGAAGAAGATGCCATAACCTAGAGCAATTTGCTAAGACACCACCCCAGCCTTATCTCCGACACAAGGTCTGCACTCGGTGAATGCTGACCTGGTGCTACTGAAAACTCCAGGTGCTGGGCCTGAAAAGTTATCATGGAACACTTTGTGCTAAGCACACCGAGTTTTCTACTTTCCAAGGCAATGTACAGCGAATGAGGTAGGGCTGTATTAAGGCATCAAGCCAGCAATGCTGGAAGCATATGGTTAACTTTAACCATGGTATGTTAGTGGTTCCACTGACTTCAAGGTTAAGGGTAAGATTTTCAGAAGTGGACAAGTGCTCACCAGTGCTGGAACAATTGGTATAGTGGCGGTACTGAGAGCCATTGCACCAAACTGCAAGCCCTCTATATGATGGAAACCATTTCAAGCCGGGGGTACGGCAGCACCCCTACTTCCAGCACCTATGCAAGTGACTTAGGATTTTAAGTCCCCTGGCTGCTTTTGAAAAATGCAGGATTGGGGCCTCTGTGTGCACTTTAATAGGCAGTGACTGAGCCCACAGCCCCCGCCCCCATCCCTGCTCGGGTTATGACTGGCTGTAGTGGGAAAAGCAAAAGCTACTCATCCAATACTGCCTGCTGTAGGCTAGTGAGTGAAGAGAGCTGATGGGGTGTGTGCAACAACCCGCCCCCCCCCGGCCCACTCATTGGGCAGAGTAGCTGGCAGGCTGAGCGAAGTGAGCTGCTCCAGGATAAGAGGAGTACAGTGCCTCACCAACAGCAAAAGGGGAGAGCAGGGCAGGAAGTGGGACTCAGCTCATGCTGAGCTTCTCCAAGGGCCATGCAGCTACCCACTGCCCCTTTGACAAGGTAGATTGTAAAGTTACAGCCTCATCTGACGCGCGCCTTAGAGAGATGGCTCAGGAACCCAATAGCTGAAGTGATCCCCTCCACCCCCAAATCCCCCTTTAACATTCAGCGGTCACTCTGCTGATGAAGTGCCACCCATAAGAACGTGCATGTGGGGCGTTGGTGCCTGCTGCATGAAAAGAAAGGCTTGAAGAGGTAGAGATGGATATGCTGCAGTAAGAAAACACACTCCTCCTCACTGACTGCAGTCCACCCAGCTAAGAAGCACAGCCAGTGAAAATGAAGAGCAATGTTGGACTCGAGGCGCTCCAAACGCCATGTTCTAGGGATTGGTTTATTCTAAGGAGGACCGAGCACTCTAGCTGTAGCACATTTCCCCTCAAAGGACAATATGCTCTGGTCACAATACACTTAAAACCCACAATCTTAATCCCCCCCATGCTTTTATTACACCATGAAATGTAATCCTGCTGTCTGTGTCCTATGTTCTGCATCAGCAGCATCCTCTCAAGTCTTGAGTTACAGCATTAGGCAGCTATTAACAGTGTTCAGGAAACCAAATGTGTCTATATTAGGGTGAGTTGCTATTCGTTCTATTCATAACACTTTGATGTGATGTCGGCCTGTTACTACCATTACCCTCCCATACACACATCCTGCTGTTGTGATTTAAGGAGTACATGACTATTACAGTTTGACCTGTAAGATCATCATTTTAGTTAGCTAAAAAATTGCTTTTATAAGATGTAGAGCAGCGGCTCTCAACTTGTCCAGACCACTGTCCCCCTTTCAGGAGTCTGATTTGTCTTGTGTACCCCCACATTTTAACTGACTTGAAAAGTACTTGCTTACAAAATCAGACAAACATACAAACATGTCACAGCACACTATTACTGAAAAATTGCTGACTTTCTCATTTTTACCATGGAATATAAATCTTGTACTTACATTTCAGTGTATAGTATACAGAGCAGTATAAACAAGTCATTGTCGGTATGAAATTTTAGTTTGTACTGACTTCGCTAGTGCTTTTTATGTAGCCTGTTGTAAAACTAGGCAAATATCTAGATGAGCTGATGTACACATACCGCTGGTTGAGAACCACTGATGTAGAAACCTGAGTTTTACCCTGGCCTGCTGCTGCTAACCATTACAATCAGAAGAGTCCATGATGCAAAGTATTGGAGATTGAGGTCATTGTCAGACAACTAGGTTTATATACCAGTGACACATGTGAACAGTGGCGGATTAGCCACTGGGCCAACGGGGCCCATGCCCAGGGTCCCTGGCCAATTGGGGGCCCCTGGAAAATGGGTGCCCCCATGCCCCAACCTGCTCCACCCGGCGCTCCTGCTGGGGAGCAGGGGAAGCCCCCGCGCCCTGAGCCAGCTCCCCGACAGGATGGGGCAAGCCCCTGCACCCTGACCTCATTTCCCCGGCAGGAGCACCATGGGGGAGGGGGGCGGGGGGGGGGAGACTGCAGGCGAAAGGGGTGGGGAAGGGCCCCCACTTGCTCTGGCCCAGGGCCCCACAAACCCCTAATCCACCTCTGCAGGTGAACTACCTACAGCCTCCTGAGGCTGTGGTCTTACATTTTAAGAGTGAAATTCTACAAGGGGCTCACTGCCTCTTGAAAAGGGACCGAGCAGCTTTACCTTGACGTGAACAGGCATTAAAGGTGTTTAGCAGCTTCCAGCATAGGGAAAAAAGATGACTTTGTGATTAAGGCAACACATTGGTATTCTGGTCATGGGGATTCCAGTCACTGCTGTGCCACAAACTTCCCGTATAACCTCAGGCAAGTGCCCTGTTTTGGATAAATCCAAGTAATCGGTAAAATAAGGAAAATACCTCTTCTCTCCCTTTGTCTTGTCTATTTAGATTGTGATTTAGTGAGGGAAAGGACTCCTATTACAGCTGTGTATAACCACTGGCACAACAGGACTCTCCCTGATTTCAGCTGGCATTTTAGGTAGTGCTGTAATATAAAAATAGCTGTTTTTAATACAACCCCTTTTTTGCTAGTAGCTCAGCTATCTTCTCCTCTGCCCCAAATCAGAAGTGGTGAGTGAATACCAGTCTGTCCTGGTGATTTATAGAGAGACAAGGCGGGTGGGGTAATCTCTTTTATTGGTCCAACTTCTGTTGGTGTGAGAGACGAGCATTCAAGCCACACAGAGCTCTTCGGGTGATTGACAGCCATTTCATTTAGAAAGTTGTTCCATTGCCTCTTTGCATATCTATGCCTCCCATCGTGCCTCACTTATACTGCCTCTAACCTGGCAGCCACTGTTTACTCACCATCCTCAGAGGTAAAGCCTGATGCAAAGAAATTACTTAGCTTTGTGCTGCCATCTTCTCTGCAGCATCACTCAGGTGACCAAGCCCTGGTCACATCTCGAGGGGCTCAGCACACGCCTGCCTACCTCACGGTTCCCCTCTGATTTTAACAGAATACAGTCCCATTCACTTCCTGAAGTACAGTGTATTATTGGTGGCTGAGGTTTCAGTGGGGGGGATGTGTTTATATCTATTGAGAGATTACACAGATTACTGGCCCAGATCCTCCAGTTTAGCCCAGCTGCACTGGGCACTGGGTAGGGCTGTTCAATGTTCTATCTAGTTTCTTTTGTGCCCAAGGGGCCATAGTCCATACCCCCAGGACTCTGGAGCCCAGGGGAAGGGACTGATTGCCCCACACAGGTAGAATCCTCCACCGACCAGCCCAATTAACCGTAAGGCAGCTTTGCATCACTGCAGTGGCATTAGGTAGGCTCAGTGGACTGAAGAATGTGGCTCAGTATATTGTGATGTGCTTTGAGATCTTTCGGGGTCCCACACAGAAATAATTACATCTTACACGTATTGAAAAAAACAGAGTCAGTTTTATTAGTAACCTGCCAAAATAGCAGAGAGTGGTACTAGGGAAAGGTGGGACTCCTTTATAACCCCAACCATTTGTCAGTCAGGCCCATATGAAATTGGGAACTCAAATATGCACAACTATTTGCTTGCACAATTAAGACTGATTGCAGGTGGAGTTAAGCAGACAAAGGGCCAGTTAGATATCAACTGGTCATTTGTGTGTGCAACTACTGCATTTCACGCACAGCTTTAGTCCCTGCCTCATACATCTTACAGTCTGTCGTTTACTAAGTGCCTACCACAATGGAGAAGCCGACTAGGTTGGCTTCTAGGAGTAGCACCCACAAGCCATTGCATACATGCTCTTTAAAAGATTAAACCTCAGTGTGTCTATTGTTAAAAATAAATGGCCATATCCACTGTACCTGAAGTGAATGGCAGACTTAAAGAGGAGGTAGCTCGAAGCCCATGACATTGCAGTCTCGCTATCTAGGTTCAGGAGGAGTGGGTGAAGTAACAGGACCAGTAATTTGGCTCAGGACCAGCTCACAGAAACTACAGGGTCAGCGTTTCTGAAAGCCTTTCAGATATTGCCTTTGGAGGCCGATGACCCTGAGTAACTTCAGCGATGATCAGCACCCAGCATTCCCTTGGAAAGAGAGCCATGCAAACTTGCTGGCTTTAGGGTGGATTGGCCATAGGAAGATGAGGGGTCAATTCTGTTTCTTTCCTACAGAAAATTAGTTGTGCGAAGCTCATTGCTACTCCTTGGAGCTATTGCCCTCCATCACTTACAGGGTATAAGTTTGCTTTATCGATTGTGGGTAACCTTCCCTTTCTTGATTACTCTGGCATTTTATGTCTGATATCACTCTTGATCCTTTTATTCTCTTATATTTCTCTTTTCCAAGTCTGGAATGAGTTGAGTCAACATAGGTTTCATTTTCTGGGATTCATTTTCTGACTACATTGGGTCCAATTTTCAGCATAGCCTCAACCCAGCCTCCCTTTTAGTGCCACAGTTTTGCAGATAATTGCAGTTCTGACCAGGAGCAGCAGAACCAGGTGGCAGGGGTGGCTAGCACCCCTGTAATAGAAATATTCTGGGCAGCTCACATGGCTGGGGGAGGGCTGAGGTGAGAGTGGGACCCAGAGGGAGTAGTGTGGCTGCCGTAAAGTCTGGGACTGGTCCAAGGAGAAGGTAGGAAGCCCTGGAACCTTCCTTCCCAGCCTGGAGCCAGTTATTCCCCCCCCGGCGCTGACTCACTACCTTCCCTCCTATCCCTCCACCTCCCCTGGTTGTGACTCCAAATATTTATGGGCACAGTTGATGCAACTGAACACCTAAATTGAATTTTCAGAAGTGCTCAGTGTTGAGCAAACTCTGCTCTCACTGAAGTCACCGGGAGCCTTCAGGCCAATGTTGAGCACTTATGAAAACCCCACCCTTAATTACTGGGCTGCCTAAATACCATAATTTAACTCCTAAATGACATCATTGCACACAAATTGTAGGCATAAAGAGGGCTTTAAAATGTGATAGAAATCTAACCCTTCCAAGAATATTGGTAAAAATCAATTTTCATCATACACACAAGCTGACCATAAATATTTCCACTGATAACTGAAATTACCAGATAACATTTTTCTTATTCCACCTGCCTGAGAACTTAGTTTGGTTTAAGGATATTTACTTTGTGTATTTTGACACTTGATGTTGTCCATTTGTGTTTTAATGGTTATAAAATGTTGAACTTTTTGAATCTCAACATCTGTCATTTAACTCTTGTCTGACACCCCCCACATAAGTACAAAAAAACACTTAAAACACATTATGCATCAAAATGATATTCATCAAGTTCTGCCAGGCCTATTAAGAGATCACAATAGTTTTTCTATTTTATTTTTAATCAGGCTATAGAAACGGTCACCGATTCTAGCAAGCACCCCCTGCTGGCCACCCACTAGGACTGCTGTGAGTGGAGTCTAGTCTGTGCTGCTCTGGATTCCCTCTCCGCCCATGTTTCAAGCTTCTGGAGCCACCAGTTGCAGCCCTGGCTTCTCTCTTCACATCTCGAGCTCTGACTCTCAATTAGGGTGACCAGATGTCCCGATTTTACAGGAACAGTCCCGATTTTTGGGTCTTTTTCTTATATAGGCTCCTATTACCCCCCCACCCTCTGTCCCGATTTTTCACATTTGCTGTCTGGTCACCCTACTCTCAATCTGCTTCCCCTTTACAGAAAAGCCATATGAAGCACTGACCCCCAAGCTCCTACAGTTACGTAAACACACACTCTCTCTCCCAGAACTCCACCCTAAAGGTGTGAAGCTTCTGGTTTACAGTTCAAATCTCAGGGGCAGGCAGGAGTCAATTCTCTCTCTCACATACGCACACTTTGAATAGCGTCTAACACCTTTATGCTCTCATACTTAATCATGTGAAGTACAGAGCATACAAACACAAACATTACACACTTCCCTTTCTATCTCATCTTTCCCTTGGAAATCCTTCGGGATCATCGGTATCCAGGAAGGCAGGTAGACTGTCCTCTGCCCAATGCAGGCTGTTACACACTGGGGTAATCTCTCCCTCCTAGAGCCCCTTACCCAGCTGCTGTGACCTTGCTTTCTCCTGCCCCAGGCTTCTTCTTTGGTTTTCTATTTCAACCCCCCTGGCTTCCTTTATTCTGTCATTTGGGCAACTTTCCATTGCTCCCTTCAGGGAGTTAAGTTAAAGCTGTTTTGCTGAGGAAGCAGCTCACCCACTGTCCAGGTATTCTCCCCTGAATAGCTTCACTGAGTCCTAAGCATCCCCCCATTGTATCTGCCTGGTGCGTTGATGCTACACGACCTGTCAGCAATGGTGGATCCATATACATGTAGGCATTTATGACACCGCAGGTTTTTTTTAGTACAACTTCACAATATCAACCAGAATTAACAAGTTGTACAGACAAAGCCTCAGTTCATCAGAGAAGCCAGTCCATAAGGATAGAATTCTGTATTCCGTTGGGTGCTTTAAAGAATTCTACAGATAGAGGCTCAGCGCCTGATTCTCAGTCCACATTGGTAATGTAAAGGGACTATTTAGTTATTTTAAGGTCCTTTTAAACTACCAGAGTGATGTAAAGGGGCCTTAGTGTAAATGCCCTCTAGCCCTCATTCGCCATTAAATATAGATTTTTTTTACAATAATTTCTATAAAATTCTATTTGTTGTCTCAAACCCCCATTGAATTAATCCATTACAAGTCCAACTGCCTGTATTGGGAGGCTGAGTCCCCTGCATAGCTTTCACTCCTCAGTGTTTGAGTCATAAGTCAGCTACGATTCAGCGTTGACGTGGCTGGTTTCTTTAGCTCTAACCATTCCCTGTTAAACCATGGAACTCCAGGCTGTGTGGAATTTTTATCCCTGATTAGCAGTGGCTTCATGTTGTGGCTGTCCTGTGATCAGTCTGTGCCCGGGGCAATGTTTCTTCAGCCATCAACAAGAAAATAACTCCTTTCTGAATAATGATAATTATGTGTATCTGGCATCTAGCCATCAGCTAATGCCTCAGGTGCCTGACATAATATAAAAGGCAAATAAAAAGCTCTGTAAAATATAGCGCATGTCAAAGGCGTTAGAGCGTCAGGCCTAGAGATCAAAGCCTCTTTTTTAACCACAGAACAGCTATGGTGTGCATTTCTCCGCACTTCCTCTGCCGCGTGCCTCAAACCTGGCGAGACTGCCCGTCTGGTCTACGCTGTGGAAGTGTACCAAGCTAAGTCAAGTTTGTTCCCCCTCCTACAATTGTAAAGCACCTCACATCTGCCCAGAGAAGTGCTCCAACCAGTTTGCAGGGGGAACGGTAGCATTTGACGCAGATGATGCTTCAGCATTTGGACATTGTTTCAGTATCGTTTTTAATGAGAATTTGGGTACAGACTAGCTGAAACAATTCAACTAGTTGTCCCACAGTTAACCAGTGGCCTTTCAAAGTGTCCCAGAACATACTGCTTCTAGGAGCGGAGCAATGGATGGCCAGAGGGCAGGGCAATTGAAATGGTTTAGAACAGCGCTAGTATGGACAACTTACAAAGGCTCTTAACTCCACTCAGCAGGGCTAGCATAGATACTTCTACTTCAACCACTGGTTCAGCTAGCTCAGTTCATATAAGCCAGGGACTGAGTGCTCAGCAGATGGTCACTTTGGATCCCAACTGAGGAACTTCTATAGCAGGACACTCAAATTGTATTTTGGAGAGCAAAGCTACAGGGTATTTGGAAGGATATTGGTATGTGAGGTTGTGACGAAGTGGGGGATTTTCTTATCTTTTTGTGGTTTTCCTATGGTTTGCATGCAGAGGGAGTGGGACTCAGTGTCCCTGGGTGTTACTGGTTTAACGAGGTGAGGGGAGAGGGAGTTGGTTGGTACAGAGGACTGGAGAGGGAACTTGGGACCCCAGCCGATGACCTGGAGGAGGGACACCCCAGCGACTGGTGACCTGATGACCCGGAGGCCCAGCTCAGGAGTCGCTGCCAGTTCTGGCCAGTGGGAGGACAATGGGCTGCGATGAGAGGACCCCATGACCTAACCATCCGGTTCCAGCCAGAGGAGGGCGGAGAGGAGAGGAGGCCCAGACGACCCTGTTTACCTGGAGAGAAGACAATGGACAGAGGCAGGGCTTGGGGCCGGGGTATCAGATGCCCAGCTGGGAAGCAGGGGGGGCTCTGGGCTGGAGACGGGGAGCAGGCAGAGCCTACCTGGATGCAGGGAGACTGGGATGTGCTGTGCTGAGGGAGGCCAGGCCTGAGGCCGGAGAGTTTCCTGTGCTGTGTTCAACGCTCAATAAACCCTCCTGTTTTACGCTGGCTGAGAGTCACTCCGGTCTAGAGAACAGGGTTGCATCATCTCCTTCAGGGGGTGGAGGCCCGGGGGTCCAGAGCGAGTGGACTCCCCGAGGGGGCCCACGGCAGAGACAGATGTGCTAAGGCTCAGAGAGGTGCGGCTCCAGGAGGTGGAGGGGCCAACCCCAAGAGAGAGTGGACCCCCAAGAAGGGCTGTCTCACTGAAAGGGGCACCCCCCACGGACCGCACAGGGCCACGAGTGGGCACAATCTGTGAGTCCGTGACAGAGGTCCATAAATATCTCTGAAACAATATGCCCTTGTTTATAACCTTCCCTTGTTGAGAATCTGGTCTATCATTCTTTACGTCTTGGCTAAGTTATTGCCAAAGCCTGCTACTGGATTGAAAAATGTTGCCAGATTTCAACTCATCCAAAATTCAACCGCATGGAACCTGCCATGTAATCAGGCTCACCCTCCGGTGCACATGTGCACAGATGGAAGGAACCATTTTAGGCCAGATCCTCAGCTGGTGTAAATCAGCCTAACACCATTGACTTCTGTGGAGGTATGTTAATACACACCAGCTGAGTATCCAGCCTTAGATGTCAACTGTGCTCTGGGTGCATGCTCAATTTGTGTGTGTTAATTGTGTTACAATCTTCTTTTCAAACCCACAATCCAGCATATCACATGCACAATTCAACGTGGCTTTACACCTGCTGAAGATCTTGCCCATTATTCTTTACTTTGCAAAGCTACTGTGGCTTTTTTGCGTGGGGCCACTCATTCTTTTACCTCTGCAATGTGCTACTGTAGTGTTAATATTCTTTACTTTCATCTCCCTTCCCTTCCACCTTGACTGTTAGTGTCTCCTGCTTGGATCTTGTACTTATTGTTGAAACTGATATAAATATTTCTTCCCCGTCCCATTTTAAATCTGTCCTAAAATCTATTGCTTTTATTGGTCCTCATCATCTAAGTTCTTATTTATCAGCAGCCTTCCATTATGGATTTACTGGAAAGTCTCATGTAGAGAGCCATATATAATGAACAGAAAGGCACTATACATGCAAATCTTGGTTGTAAAATACCATAAATGTGTTCATATGTTTTCTTTTATCAGTGTCCCCATCTAACATAAATGATGTTGGAAACCTTTACAGCCACTGTGGAATTTGTAAATATCTGAAAAAAATGAATTCCTATGGCTTTTATGGCATTATTGGACTGCTTGATGTCATTTTTACAGCTTTATGGAAATAAACTCACATTACATCTTGTTTTAGTGCCAGCAAGTTTACATTGCCTTTGAAAGGACTGGGGACAACAAGATTAGCAAGATTTTCCATATGTTCCTTATTGCACTTATAGTCAAGCATGTGCTAATGAGCTTGCTTTGATGGGTCAGAGCTCCTGCTTTGTCCACATCAAAGGAGATGGACAAAGGATGCAATAGCATTTTGAATGAAGTCTAATGTATATTTAAACTGGGTTTCTTTTAAACTCCTGTAAACCAGTCATCCTAAAACGGGCATCTAACAATATAATGCCACTGGTAATCCGCTATACTTGAATCTGATTCTGATCTCACTAAAATCAGTGTAAATCAGGAGTAAAGCCACTGAAGACCACTTACTTACACTGGTGTAAAACAGTGATGTCAAAATCTGGGGTTTTCTTTTGTTTTTTTTGAAGAAGCTCTCTGTCTTTCTTCTACCATTTCCCAGGAGAGCTAATTAATTATAATTAAACCTATTTTTAAGGGCCCAATTGTGCTTAGCATGCAGTGAATAGCATCTCACTATAGGAGTAGCCCTATTGAAATCAGTGGGACTGGGTGTATAGTGAGGAATGGGCGTAAGGGTTTTTCGGAGTTCTCTTCTATTCTGTTCAGGCTTTTATATTGCCCTCATCACTGTGGCATCTGAGTGCCTTCCAGACATGAATGAAGCGATGCGACTAACATCTGTTGTATGTGGTTTGAGTGAATGGAGTGGTGCCGAAAGATGTGAAGAGATGACATGAGAGAATGAAGTCCTTCACAGAAAAGGTACAGCATGGGCACTGGTGGTGGAGGCTTCCCCATGCTTCCCCGTCAATGTGCTATGCCCTGAGCTGAATGACCTTGAGGAGCGAGAGATTAGTTCAGTCTTTAGGTCTATTCAGTCAGAACTGTCAACAAGGAGGCCAATTAAGGTCATTTGAGGTGGTTCTGGCAGTATTTCTGAGAGACATTTATCCCCTATGAATTAGTCTGGGGGGAACAACTCTTTCACAGCATTTAGACTGAAATTATTTCTGATTACTACCAACCTGGGATAGCGGGAAACAATTTTCTATAATGGGGCATGAGTTGCCCCAGTGTCCATGGATAGATAGTTAATTTTGTGTCCAAAACATTAATAAAGAACAGCCATCACCTCCAATATTTTGCGCTTTTCTGCTGCAGAACCAGCTACCCGTTAACGAACACACCCAGTTCCCAAAGCAGTGCTGCTGACTTCATTCATGATGCTAGTAGACTAACAAGAATTATAAATACAGCATGTCTGTGTGCGCTTGTGCTCTATAAAAAATGTAGGAAGTGAAAGCGATTCTTGCCAAATGAAAGAAGACAAAAACACTAAGGAAACTGGAAAGAAATATCATTTTTCCACCCAAAAGAGTTTTGAAAATCATGGAGAACAAATGCCTGCTCCGTCAATAACAAACCATCAGAAAGCATCCCATTAAAAGATTTTCACTATTTCCTTTGACTTGTCTTATGTAATTTACATGGTCATTATTCTATATTACATTGGCTGGCAAAAGAGTAAGGGTTATGGTTCTGCAGGAGTATATATTAGGACCATCAGAGAGGAGCTATTGTATGGATTTTCAGAATTGTTCTATTGGAAAGATTTCATACCAGTTAATATACAAAAATGCAAAAGAGCATAATGTGAAGTGTAAAGTTAACGAACAAAATAACTAATCACAGTCTCACTTGCTACTGGTTGTGTGTAGCTGGCGGACTTCCGGGGGCACATGCAAACCACACAGGACATTGCTATTCTATTGCCAAGAGGATATTGCAACAAGCTGTTATTCAATCAGGGCGTAATCCTGCACCACGGAAATCAGTGGGATATTTGCCATTGACTGCCGCGGGAGCAGGACTGTGCTGGATGCAGCAAGGGATAGCTATAGCTTCAGAAAAATGACCAAGCACCTTGATCAGGAAAAGTTGAGACCATTTGGGCGTGAGTGTGATATACAGGCATGGCTTGGTGTAGAGGGGAGGATTGGAGGTGCCAAATTGTGGTGGGAGCCCACAGGAATCGTTCTGGATGACTTGGCTAGAATTCCTCTGGGAAGCAAATGCTGCAGCAGAAACTCTGCCATCCTGGCAGTGCCTTCTCCCCTACATGCCAGGCCAATTCCAATGGCTGGTGGGGACAGCAGACCATGGGTCCACCTTTACCCCCCACTTTCAGAGACACCAATGGCACTAGCCACGAACGGGCATTGTCCTCCCAGCTGGAGTGTGGCTGTCCTCGTATCTTCTCCCCAGTCTTTCACCAGTGGCAATGTAGCTTTTCAGAACTATCTTACTGTATTATCTACTGTGTCCCACATTGTAAGTAGCATCTTTGGTAATGGAAACTGTACACAAACCTCTCCATCCGCCCAGGAGTCACATCCCATATCTAATGGCCACATTACCACCCTTATCCAACAGTCCCCATAACCTCCCATATTCAGTGGTCCCCATAATCTCCCCTATCCAGTGACAACAATTTGGGCAAGAAATTTACTTTTTTACCCCAATAATAGAGTCTTGCCTGGGCAAGAGGATTATGTAAGAAAAAAACTGGCTTTCAGACATTGGCAAAGAGAATTTGCCAAGAGGAAACTTCAGGGATCACATCTTGAATTTCTGATACCAGGACAATGTACATGTTTCTAACAAGACTTTCTGCACCAAAATATCACCAGTGCTCAACTCTTTAGCGCATTCATGTTGTTTATGAAAAGGGGATTTTGAGTCAATCTAAAAATAATTCTATATTAAAAAACGACACTCGTAACATTATTAAGGTGGCAATGTGACACACTCAGCACTTAGGAAATGCCAGTATGAAGGCTGCCCGTGCACTCTTAATTCATCCCCTTGCGCGCATGCATATTTGATACAGCCTTTAACTACATGATCACACACTATTTTTTTCCACAGAAGCCCTGCCTTATTGAGGGCACAGAAAGGCATGCACATGTATGTATTCACTGGAATTGTACAGTATTGAAACCACAAACGATCATGTCGATGTCTAAATGGCCCTTTGCCTGCATAATTACCATAGTTACACCCCCAATCACAGTAAATGTGTGAGCAAATTATGTGCACATATTCTTCTGTGTACAATGGCATGTGCACGTGTTTGTTTTCAGCACTGTGTTGACTAGATTTGCTCTGAGCAGGTCTAATGGACCTGGTGCTAAAAGTGGCTGTTAGAGGTGGAGAGCTGGCTCCCAATGTTGGAGATGAACCTATGTAGACATATATATTGGAGAGAGAGTTTGCTCATTAAGTAGAGAAATCCCAGTGCAACACCAACGATAATGTTGGCATACAACATCCGGAGGAAAGTCATGCCTTTGGACTGAAGTGTGATTTTAAATAACATCTGAAGAACTTGTTTGAGTTTAAGGTCAAGAGCAACATAAGGTCAAGAGAAATATAATCTAAAACAGGGGTCGGTAACCTTTCAGAAGTGGTGTGCCGAGTCTTCATTTAGTCACTCTGATTTAAGGTTTCGCGTGCCAGTAATACATTTTAACGTTTTTAGAAGGTCTCCTTTCTGTAAGTCTATAATATGTAACTAAACTATTGTTGTATGTAAAGTAAATAAGGTTTTTTAAACGTTTAAGAAGCTTCATTTAAAATTAAATTAAAATGCAGAGCCCCCCGGACTGGTGGCCAGGACCCGGGCAGTGTGAGTGCCACTGAAAATGAGCTTGTGTGCCGCCTTCGGCACCCGTGCCATAGGTTGCCTATCCCTGATCTAAAATAAGGCAGTACAGTATGTAGAGTATATTGTCCGGCACCCTCACTAGTCAATTTAAGATGCATGTAATTACAAGAGATGGCTTCTGGCAATGTCATACTAGCAAAGGCACCATCACTCATAGCAATGCTCTAAGGACAGTCTGTTTCGGAAGGAAGTTATCATAAAAATTAACCTAGCCCTGCAGCAAGATTTCCAGTATCACCTTGAGGCCGTCGTACTTGGAGACACCAGCCACTTGAATTTAAACAAACAAACAAACAAACAAGGAAAGATTATTGTTCCTTAGCATCAGGATGTAAAGTGCTGGCTGCAAAGAAGCTCCTTCTGCCCACTTGGCAAAGTGCAGCAAGCCCAGGTATGTCACGCTGGGGCAACACATTTTTAGAAATGATCACGTTCCAAGTGAGTACGATTTGTAAGGCTGGCAGACTTCACATCTGTCATTTACTGAGATGTATACAGACTAAACACAGAGGACAATAATTCCTGAAGGAAGAAGAAGTCAGATTTCCCTGACTGCAACAAAAATTTTCATCCAGCCTTGCTCCCATTTCAGTCATTTGCAAGATTCCCATTGTCTGCAGTGGAAATATGATTAGGCCATTTTGACTTCATTCTCAGCCTCTGTGCTGACTGCTTTCCGGGTGGAGCAGATTGCTTTAAAGGGGCAAGTATTCAAAATGGGTTCTTATTAGGGCTGTCAAACGATTAAAATAAATTGCATTTGCGAGATTAAAAAAAAAGTTGCAATTAATTGCAGTTTTAATCGCACTGTTAGAATACCAATTTAAATGTATTATTAATATTTTTGAATGTTTTTCTACCTTTTCAAATATATTGATTTCAATTACAACACAGAATAAAAAATGTACACTGCTCACTTTGTTATTTTTTTATTACAAATATTTGCACTGTAAAAAATCTACAAGTCGAAGCATGAAGGGGCATACAAATGTTTAGCATATTTGGCACATAAACACCTTGCAACACCGGCTACCACAGTGCCATGTGAATGCCCATTCTCACTTTCTGGTGACATTGTAAATAAAAAGCGGGCAGCATTTTCTCCTGTAAATATAAACAAACTTGTTTGTCTTAGTGATTGGCTGAACAAGAAGTAGGACTGAGAGGACTTGTAGGCTCATTGTTTTGTTTTTGAGTGCAGTTATGTGAAAAAAAAATCTACATTTGTAAGTTGCACTTTCACTATAAAGAGATTGCACAACAGTCCTTGTATGAGATGAATTGAAAAATACTATTTCTTTTGTTTATCTTTTTTACGGTGCAAATATTTGTAATAAAAAATAATAATACAAAGTGAGCACTGGACACTTTGCATTCTGTGTTGTAACTGAAATCAATATATTTGAAAATGTAGAAAAACATCCAAAAATATTTATAATACAGTTTGATTAAAACTACGATTAATTGTGGCTATTTTTTAAAATCTAGTTAATTTGTTTAGTGTTAATCGCTTGAGTTAACTGTGACTAATTGACAGCCCTGGTTCTTATATCACTTCACCACCAGGGTATCTATGCTGCCTGGGGATAGGGAATCCCCAGCTAGGGTGACCAGATGAGAGGAAGAAAATATCGGGACACATGGGGGGGTCCGCCGGCGGAGCAAAAAAAAAAAGCCAAGTGCTGCCAGCAGAGCGAAATATCGGGATGCGGGACAAACACCTAAATATCGGGACGGTCCCGATTTTATCGGGACGTCTGGTCACCCTATCCCCAGCTGGCATAAAGCCAGTATAGCAGGCTCTATGCCATACTCTCCTCACCCCTCTCTGTTGGGTAGCGAGGGGGCGTGGCAGGGCAGGAGCACACAGCCTGTATTTATACGTATTCATTCCTTACTTGTATAAACTAACACTAACAAGAGGCACCTATCTGAACACTCTAGCTACCTCTAGGGTGACCAGATGTCCTGATTTTATAGGGACAGTCCCGATATTTGGGATTTTTTTTTTTATATGAGCTCCTATTACCCCCCACCCCCGTCCCGATTTTTCACACTTGCTGTCTGGTGACCCTAGCTACCTCGGACACATACTTAAAATCACAACAAATCACAGAAAGGAAGAGACCCCCCATGGCACATAACAGCACTGAAAAAGCAGCAGCGTAATAATAAGCCAAATGCCTCATTTGTCTTTAAACACTGAGTCCCAACCCAACAATATTCACTTCCTCCACCACCCTCGGAACAAGATGTGCCTTTTAGCACGCAGACTTGGGCTATTTCAAACCGGGGGAGGGGACAGCACAAGTCAAAGGTGTGGGGCCCCGCCCTCCAAGAGAACATCTTGCCAGCACCCCCTTTTACAGTGAGGCGGATCCCTCTGCAAACCTCTCAGGTAGGAAGGATCTGAGCCATCTAGGCTTTATATGTCAAAAGCAACACCTTAAACGCTTCCCCTGGGGTGCTGGGGCAATGTTTATAGTGGGGGGGGGGGTGTGCTGATGATGGAAACCAGGTATTTGGTGTGTGTTATTACTACTTCAAGCCAGGGGGTGCGGTAGCACCCTGAGTTCCAGCACCACTGCCCCCAAATCCACAGGCAGTCACTGCAGTCATAGAGCAGTGGTTGAATATGTTCACATTGCGCACTCAATTAACTAAGCAGATGGTTGCATTCTGCTCTAGCTTTAGCTTCCATGTGGATTTAATGTGTAGCCCCATATAGAGCGTGTTCTAAATGACTTTGGGGGCTGTTTCTGCTCCCACCAGCCTGCTAGGGGAGCAAAAGCTGGCTTAGATCCAGCTTGGCCCCCCTCTCCTTTGCAGCACCGAGGGTTTTAATTATTTCCATTCAATGCACATACCGTGCTCTGAGCAGACAGGTCTCCTTGCCCATGCTGTAAATTCCCCCCCTGGGGTTATCGGGCCAGGTCGTGATCTCAGTTACATCAGGATAGAGCCCAAGTACCTCATGTGAAATCTGAATTAACATGGGTGTAACTGAGATCAGAATCTGGATCATTATTTAGGGCAGGGGTGTCAAACTCCCGGCCCGCGGGCCATCTGCGGCCCGTAAGCCTCCCCAATGTGGCCCACGGGGCTCCAGCAGTTTTGGGGCTGGGTCTCTCCCTTGGCCGCAGCTCCCGCCCCAGGGGCCCCTGCAGCACTGTGGAGCTGAGTGGTGTCTGCCTGCTCGCTCCAGTGGCTGCCGGCCCCTCCCTGCGGCCCCGGGGCAGGGCTGTACCTCCGCGCGCTGCCCCCTCCCCGAGCGCCCCTGCGGCCAATGGGACGCTGTGGGGGCGGTGCCTGGGGGCAGCAGCGCGTGGAGGCCCCCCGACCCGACCTGCCTTGGAGCCCCAGGTAAGCACCGCACCCCCGACCCCCTCCCAGAGCCTGCACCCCCACCCCCTCCTCACATACCACCTCCCAGATCCTGCACCCCCTCCCCACACTCCCCCAGCCCCCAAACTCCCTCTCAGAGCCTGCACCCCCTCCCCTTTCCCACACACCCCCTCCCACCCCCAAACTCCCTCCCAGAGCCTACACTCCCTCCCCCTTCCCACACACCCCTTCCCGCCCCCAAACTCCCTCCCAGAACCTGCACTCCCTCCCCCTTCCCACACACCCCTTCCCGCCCCCAAACTCCCTCCCAGAACCTGCACACACACCCAGCCCACAAACTCCCTCCCAGAGCCTGCGCCCCCTCCCCACATACCCCCTCCCACCTCCAAACTCCCTCCCAGAGCCTGCACCCCAATCCCCTACCCCAGACCTCCTCCCCCATCCAGACTCCCTCCCAGAGCCTTAGGCAGGTGGGGGGGGGGACGGAGTTTTTTGGGGGCGGGTTCTGGGCAGCATGAGTGACATTGGCCTGCTGGGAGGATTTGAGGACTGGCACTGGCCCTAGGGTAAATTGAGTTTGAAACCCCTGCTTTAGGGATTCTGTGCTAGAGGATTAGATTCAGGGGAGGAATTTGCCTTGGCCCTGCACTGGAGAGGAAGGACTGTTGTGGTCTCCGTGGGTGATGCTTGTAGCACAGCATCGTGACTTGTGATCTGGCCGGCCGGCCCTGTGGTTGTGGCACATTAATGGGGCAATGTGGGGAAGCATGCACTGTTCTGTAGATAAACAGCTGTCTCCAGCGCTCTCAACCCCAGACCTTGCGCTAGAACCAAAGTCACACACAAAACACATTTTTAAAGTGTTTCACCGCAGTTTGTCTCAAACATCTGGTCGCCATATTGACAGGGTTCCTTTAACAGTCAGCCGAGAAGGGCGTACTAAAAAGGGGACAGTATACCTTTAAGCAGCAGAAGCGTGGGAGTGCAGCTTTCAGAGGACCACCTGTCAGTTATGTACTGAGTGACAGTCACCCACAACCAATAGGAGGGAGTCTGGTGGGACCCTAAGCATTCTCATTAGTTTAGATTCCAAAGGAGGTGGGCCTTAGTGCACAAAAAGGAAAGTGCAGCCACCAGTTCCCCCTTAAAGCATTTAGCACTAAGAGGGGTTTGAGGAGGATGAGGAAGGAAGAAAGTTGTTGCTTCTCTTTAACTCTATACAATTGACAGGAGATTGTGGGGAAACTTTTTAATGTGAGGAAACTTATCAGAAAAGAGGCTGTAGGGAAATAACAGAAGAGCTTCAGTAGAGCAATCTCTTCAGTGGGGGCTGCAGGGGGAACAGGGTCTAGTGGACACCTCTCATGACACAGACTAACTTAATCAATTCTAGCAGAACTAGAGCTTCCACACACACTCAGGCTGAGAGAAGAACATGCAAATAAATACAAGGAAAGAAGGCCTTAGTTCTTATCTAACAGATAAACCCCAGGCGATCTCAAGAACTTTATGAAAACTTTTTGTCAAGGATAAACATAGTTCCTACTACCAAAAAACCGGAAGCTCCCTAACCATGATCCTGGACTAGGGAGAAAAACACTTGCTTTGAAATTCTACTTTAAATTAAAAGCTATAGTGTTAGTTTCCTGAGATTTAACAAACCTACTTGTCTAGTTGTATCCTAAAGTCACTTAGATTCCTGAATGTGACTTGTGTTAACCAGCTTACTTGGCTTTATTCCTCCGTTTTACAGCACAGAGCAACTCTGCTTGAGTAGCACTTTAAAGAACAGCTGAGGCAGTATGATTATTCTCTTGTATGTGGCGAATCTACCAGGAGTCTTATTACAGTAGAAAGCCGCCTAAAGACTGTAATTTAACTATTGTATGTAAAAACTGAAAAAATTTCTGGCTGGTTGCACAGTCCCCTCTAGTTTTCAACTCTAAAGGCGGCTGATTGGAAATACAGCAATAGCTGGTCACAACTTGTCTTGCATCTAAATTCTTCAGCAAATAAGATGGTAAAGGAGATCCATTTTTTAGTTCCTAGAGCACAAGTTTGATATTAAATGATTTTATCTGCTGGGGGAAGGGCCACTAACTTTTAAAAGTTTCTGCAAAAGGGTAATGTGGTGGCACTTGCCAGGCAAACTGCAGGAATAGCACAAAACAGTACAAAAACTCTCCTAAGTAACACAAATTATTCCAAAAGCTCTAGTGATTTCTGTGAAGGGGATTTTTTTTGTTGCCTGCATATACTCATTAGGAAAACACTCCCATGGGCATCCCCTTTAGAAAGTGAGTTGGAACAAGTTTTGGCTCTTAGAAAAGATAAACAGATCAATTGTGTGTTGGAGAAAAAACATCTATCTACATCCAAGGTTCTCCTGCGTCATTGAGAGAGGGTTTAGGGTTACAAACTAGATGTTGATCTTCCCCCTTCAAATTTAAGGGGAATGTATTAAGACCAAAACAGTTGTGTCCATATTTATGGACACAGACACCCCAGTCCAGAATTATGGATCTGTGTAAAGGATTTTAAAGCAAAACCCACAGGTTTCTCATGCAGACTGCTTAGGCCTCTGGACTTACAGAGGGGCCATAAAATCCAGACTTAAAAGCTAATACTGAGGACCCTGGAGGGAAGTGAGGAAATAGATGCGACTTCTAGAGTTGACTTCTCCCCTGAATTAAGTTTAGCATTCCTCTACCTGCTGCTGATCACCCAGATTGCTGAGGCATATAGATAATTGGTCCGATTTGTCACACCTGTGTTAAGGCTCTTGTCAGCTCACTTGCTCCTGAGCCCAGGTGCAGGGCCCTTCCCCACAATGAAGCTCTGTGCTAATCAAATACAACTGGCAGCTCAAATTCTGAGGAATCTAAAGGGGGAAAGCTGCAAACCCAGTGTGGTGCCTAGGATAGGGGAAATGGATGCTTCTCCTTCCCAGTATCCTGCTGGCAAAGACTAGGCTGCCCAGAGGGGTGGCCTTATAGATGGAAAGCACAAACCCTCTTCCAGTAAGGGGTAGTGTCTGATTTGAATAGGGATTTAGCTTAGTTCATCATAGCTCTGCCTCCATCTGGGGTTGTATGTGGAGATTTCCACCTACCTACCATGCAACCCCTCAACTTGCCATTGCAACTGCTTCATGTTTAATGCCATGTGTTAGGATCAGGCAGGCTGTAGCCTACTCTAATAGATGTATCAGACCAGTGGGGGTCAGTGTCATCTCTGACCAATGATCAGAAAAGTTAGATTTAATTTATCTGTATACAGAATTGGATAACCCTTCAAGGAAGGTCTCCCAGAGAGGGGCCCCAGAAGCAGCATCTATAGGAAGCTACAAGGGGCTTGTTAATTAAGTCTCAGGCCCAACAAGAGAGAAAATGTTAATGAGACCCTTGTTCATTGTTACAACATTAAAAAGTTAAATGTGGTTTGGGGTTTCATGTCAAATTATGGCTGGCTTACAAGGGGAGTGTAACAACCATTAAAATGTGTTAACCTTTTACTAATACAAAAAGAAAAACAGATAAAGCATTTGAAATATGAACATATGAAAGCTTTCATTTTAACTTATTCCCTTTCTCTTAGCTGTATGGTCTCTTAAAGGGAAACTCAATGTCAGACATTTTTAGATGGTATTCCTGGCCTTTGGGGGGGAGAGGGGGGAGAAAAAAGGTGCACTTAGATGGTCTGGAGATGTTGAAGTCCACTCTGTTGTCCTTTCAGACCAGTCCAGCTGCGTGCACACAAGGGAAGAAAGAATACAGCTTCTGTCTTTAGAGCTGAGGCTTGCAACTTCGCTGCTGGAGAAACACAGGCCCAGTGTACACTCCTGGCAAACTTGTGCCAGCATTGGGTGGTTTGAGGGGTTGCTTTCAGCTGCTTCTCTGGTCACAGGCACACCACAGTGTTGCAAAGAGTGTCTTGGCAGCGAAGCCAGATGCCCCTTAGGCAAAAGCAGAGACAGACTTAGGAAACAGGAGAAATAAGGTGGAAGAAAAGTGACTGGTGAGGGAGTGGTAGCAGTTGAGGCCTAAGGCTCACATTCCAGGGGATAGTCAGGCTTTAGCTGAAGCCTGTGGGGGTGGTGATGTCATCAGTTTCCCCTCTGACTACTTGGCCTTCATAGTCCTGCTCTTGAAAGACATCCTGACAACACAGTGTCCTGGTGGGACCCCCAGGGGTGGCAGCCATGCTGGTAACGCTCACTTCGTTCAGGCTCACATTTCACTGTTTAGATGGGAGCAACAGCAAAGAAGGGGGCAACCTATCTCATTAAAATCCATCAAATTACTTTCGTGAGTTCAACTAGAAACATTTCTTCCTATTCCTGGTGTCTTTCTTCCAGACATGCCAACCCATGACCTTAGAAGGAGCCTTGAGGACCCCTCATCAGTTTCTTTAACTGAAACATTCCAGTTTGTACCAATCTCTCAGCTCTTGCTGACTTGTATGTAACAGGTTGAGATGGAATTACTTTGGAGAACTTGAAGTACCAGCTTCTGCACCACAGGATGCAATACACTTCCAAAAAACACTGATTATCCCTATCACTTAACGCAGATTGTCCCTGCAAAGTGAGAACCAGACCAGGAAAATCTTCTCTATGGATAAATTCAAATAGAGGTGGAAGTTCTGCTGTAGCTCAGTGGCTGTGCAGATGCAGGTTTCACCCTTGGAAAGCTCTATGTATGTATTCCTTCCCCACCAAATGTCAGAGCTGGCCATGTATCACTGGGGAAAGGAAAATGAGGAAGTGAGGAAAGGAACTGAGCTGCATGAGCAGAGTCAGAACGTCATTACTAGAACTGAATGACAGGCGGTGGTTACAACCCTGTGACGCTTGCTGGACTTCCTTACAAAAGTTTAGAAACCTGAGTGTGGATCTCTGCAATTAGCATGACTAAGTATTCAGCGCTAACTCCTGCTCTTGAAAGACATCCTGACAACACAGTGTCCTGGTGGGACCCCCAGGGGTGGCAGCTCACATTTCACTGTTTAGATGGGAGCAACAGCAAAGAAGGGGGCAACCTATCCCATTAAAATCCATCAAAATACTTTCATGAGTTCAACTAAAGACATTTCTTCCTATTCTTGCTGGAGTAAATTCCAGTAACGGGCACTAGCCAAACACAGCATGAACCCTGCTCCGAGGCACTTTCAGCCTGCAGACCGTACGGAGAGGTAGGAGGTAGAGGAACCACATTTCCTATTCAAATGTCAGTTTATGTACAGCCTGTTTTCAAATTGGCCAAACTTCTCCTCTTCTACACCCTTTCACTAGACACCTCGGCAGTGGTGGGGCTTCAGGATAGACTTTGTGAAGAAGGGGTAGGAGTCTTGGCGGGAGGGATAGCTCAGTGGTTTGAGCATTGGCCTGCTAAACCCAGCATTGTGAGTTCAATCCTTGAGGGGGCCACTTAGGGATCTGGGGCAAAATCAGTACTTGGTCCTGCTAGTGCAGGCAGGGGGCTGGACTCAATGACCTTTAAGGGTCCCTTCTAGTTCTATGAGAGAGGCATATCTCCATATATGAAGTCTTGTAGCATCAGAGGATTTTTCCTTTCATATTAACAAGTTATGCTGAAAGTCAGATATGCTAGTCTGCTTTTCCAGTGCCTGTCATGTAGATTTCCCACTTGCCTTTATCTCCAGGTCCTTCCCCATAGAGGAGAGAACCTGTTCAGAACTCCGCATTGGTGTTGGACTGAGTCTGTTTGTTTTTTTCTGAGGGTTGTCAATAAGTAGCTGTTCTCAAACTACAAACGTCATTTTCAGGAACTTCTAAACAAAACTTGCCCTCACTGGGCATGTCTACAGTGTCTAAACACCCACAGCTGGCCCGTGCCAGCGGACTCAGGCTTGGGAGGTTTGGGCTGCGGGCCTGTTCCATTGCCGTGTAGCCTTCCAAACTCAGGCAGGACCCTGCAAAGAGGGAGGGTCCTAGAGCTTGTGCTGCAGCCCGAGCCTGGAAGTCTGCACGGCAATGAAACAGCCCCGCAGCCCAGGCCCCGTGAGCTTGAGTCAGCTGGCCCGGGCCAGCTGTGGGTTTTTAATTGCAGTCTAGACATACCCAGTGACACACAGTACAGTAACACAACTTTCTAACTTTCTCATGCCATCTAGTCACAGGTATCAAAACAAATTCTGAATACATCATACAAGCTTTGGCTCACAGCTAATACAATATGGATGCTATTGGACTAGATTTCACCTATTGCTAGTAATGGTGCCCAGCTGCATTTTGAGACCATATATAATAGATGTCAGATGGAGACCAGTTAAGTGATCTCTGCCAGTACAGGATTGTCTTATACATTTTTTTTATGCTTTCTCCAGTCTATGTACTTCAAATGTATTACGTGAAAGGGTGGCCAGTTGACATTTCCCCTGAATTCTTATATCTAACTAATACTTCACAATTCTAATATACCTGCCTTTGTAATGAAAATAAACCAGAGGGTGACCTTGCAGTGTGTTCTGTGGGTGTTCAAACTCCACCTGGGGCCCAAAATGGAAAGAAATGTAGGGGATCCGGAGTCCCCTGCCATGAAACCTTACTCCCTAGTTTACCAACATGTAGCAAGAGTGCTCCAGGTGATCTACATTGTGTGCATGGATTACAAGGAAGACGTACTATACAGGCTCTGCAGAGCAAAACTAACCTTTTGCATCTTCCTTCAGAAACATCATAACATTAGCTACTGACCTTGCATTAAACAACATGAACTGTTGAGCAGGGTCCCTGTCAGCCAATGCCCCGTGCTTCTAGAGATGAGGCCTGGTAGAAACAATCTACTTCGTAAAACATGTTGAAGGTGGGTTTTATGGGCTGTAGACACTAGCTGCACAACAGTAGGGGCAGATTATATATTTTTCTTCTTGCAACTGCAACTCTTTGCAGGGAAGAATGCCATGGTACAAATCTCAAACAAATTTAGGCTGGTATGAAACCTTGCAGACTGACTGACTAGTGTGTTGGAGACCCTATGCGCTTATCTTCCAGATTCCATAAAAGCTGTTTCCATAGGATTCCTGGCCTGTCGGTGGTTCTTCTTGCTAGAAATATCCATTCTTTCTGTAGGTCAAACTTGTTTTGATTAATCTGGAAGCAGTCTAAAAACTTGGCTGTCTCCCAGAGAACCATGTAACCAGCTCCATAGAGTTCTGTGGCATAGGCCTGGTACTAGGTGACTCTGGTTAGATTTTGATGAAAGTGGGGAACCTTTTGGCATGTTAAGAATAATGGCTTGTGGCTGAATTTCATGATTAAGAAGTTTTTAAGGGGATTTTTGAGGTCTTCATAACACTTGGGAGCTTCACCCTGAGGTAATATGTCCTTCATCTTCCTCCAGCAATTGCTTAATGAAGTCAGAACCTTTTTTGAAACTGCATGCTATGAAGTTATGCCCGTGAGAACAAGGTTCTCAACAAAGTTCCTAAACTTGGAACAGCGATACAATTAAACTCCCAAAGGTGATCTTGCCTAACTAATCATTGCAAGATATGACTTGGCACATCTCTCATGCATACTCTTTCAAGGGAGGTTGGTGGTAGTGGATGCCCACAGCAAAACCACCACACTATGAAAAATGTAGCTTTTTTGAGGCTTTATATTCACAGTGGTGGCAGCTATTGCACAAGGTTTCAGGCCTGCACTCTGCTTTGACTTGTGATGCCAAATCCTTGTGCCCAAGTACCTACCAAACATTCCCCACAATGGAAAAGTGCCCAGCTTTTTATGGACTCCAGTTCACACCGAGCAGCGTGAAAACCTGCCTGAAGGCGGATACTTCACAAAGGGTTGTATGCCATGTTGTTGTAGCTGTGTTGGTCCCGGGATATTCGAGACAAGGCGGGTGAGGTAACTTGTGAAAAGTGATCCCCCACAGGTCACATGGTGTGAGCTGTGACACTGAGTACGTTTCCCAGCCCTGAAGAAGAGCTCTGTGTAAATCCGAAAGCTCGTCTCTCTCACCGACAGAAGTTGGTCCAATAAAAGATATTGCCTCACCTACCTTGTCTCTAATCCTTCACGCAGGCATTCTTAGTTTCACTGCCTTTTTGCAAGCAGGCCAAAGCCAATCCACTACCACTTCTTTTCTTTACTGATATCAAAACAGTCCCAAACTCTTTTTTGGGGGGGGGGGGGTCCTCTATAAACGTGATAAGGAAAACATCAAATCTCCTCATATCAAGGCTGCCAATAAATGTAGCCCCACCCAATCCCTCTTCCTTCCTGACCCAGTGAGTCATGGTACAGGCGCTGTCCTTGCAACTGGTCCAACAAACTGAACAGCCCTATCCAAGATGAAATGAGCTAGAGAAAATATTGTATCCTTTCAACATCCCTTTTCTACTTCCAACACAGGCTTTGTGCTCCCTGATAAACCCCCAGGAAGAGCTTTTCGGAGGATAAAAATTACCAACAGAACTGTTGACTACTTAATACTGGCATTAGGCTGGCTTGTTCTGCCTATTTAGAAAGGGGGCTTTGAAACTGAAACTTGCTCTTTCAAATGTGTTGAGTCCAATTTGGGCTGGGCATAAATACTGCTTTTCACGTAAAAATAACTCCTCTGCATAGCAGCTGAGATGACTCCTTGTTTCTCTGACTGGGGTGAGTTCAGTCAGAACAGTCTGCCAGGCTTTGGGAAAATGCCAGGTTTGGCTAGCTTTGCCATCTGGTACCCATTCTCTGTGGTTGAACTCTATTCCATTGGGTGCCAAATAGCTGAGTCTCTTGTATATTTGTGTGTGCAATATACCTGTGGCTTGGTTTTCATACAAGGCACAGTGAGAATAGTCTCTACACGAACTGGTAGCAGGGGTACCTCTTGGAGTACACTGGGAATCTAAAGAGATTCTGGAAGTGTTAAAACATACCTGGCACCTAGATATTTAGGGAAGTTAACAGCATTTGTTTGTAAAATGAGAGTTTTAAGCCCTGTGCAAGGCTACACAGACTGATGCCAGCATTGAATGCCTGGGAAAGTGTTTAGATACTTTTGACAGATGCATCTGTCGAAGTGAAGTTTTTTACCCATGAAAACTTATGCCCAAATAAATCTGTTAGTCTTTAAGGTGCCACCGGACTCCTAGTTTTTGACAGATGCTTGTTCTTGCCTACATTTGGAAAGGCTTTCTGATGCTTCTGTGTCATCTTGTACAAGATGGAGGGGAGAGGGGGTGTCACAACTTTGTACAGCTTCCTAGAAATAGTGTTTGTCGTCTGTAGGTCAAACTTGACTCTGATTCATGTTGTACTAGTCTAGAAATGCCAGGCTTTGAAAAAGCACCCCCGCCCCCCGGAACTTTCTGCACCCAGTCCTCACCAGCATAAATGTAGGGGAGAGCAACCCAACTATCTAGTGAAACAGTGTCATCTTATTCTAACCGACGTATTGGGTACTTGAACGATGAACTTAGGCTGGGCAAGACCCACATCCTGAGTCCTAGAACACATTGGTGCCTTGGTGGTACAGTGTGGTAAATGGAAGAGACGTCACAGCTTTCCTCGGGGTTTAGTCAATATTCAGGGTACTTGAATACTAGGCAAGTGTACCAGAAAACCTCGCACCTCCTTCAGACTCCCATTTGGCATTCCTGTCAGTCTGCTCATGAGTCTTTTGCTTGGCAACTGACTTGTATACTAAGCCTTTCTTTTTAGTGATCTCATGGAGGGCCCTCTTGGCCTGCTCCAGCAGCAGCTGCCTTTTCTCTTTCTCTCTTTCTCTTTTTTTTTTTAACCCAAATGATTCCGGGGGACAACTAATGAAAAACAGGGACAGGAGTGCGGTCAAAGGGTCAAAAGAAGGGAACCTGACGGGGACACCGAGCAGAGAACCCCGGACAGCGCCCACTGCTCCTCAAAGGCGTCAAGGGAGCCAGTGGACGCCGCCCAGAGGAACTCTGCCTGGATACGTGAACGGACAGAGGATCGGAAACAGGCCCCGCAGTCACAGGAGTCTCCATTGGCCAACCTCCTCTCCCTGGTTACGTAGATGGCTGTCTTAGCCAGGGCCAGGAGGAAGTTGACCAGGAGGTCCCGTGACTTCGTGGGGCCACGGATAGGGAGTGCATAGAGGAGAAGGTGAGGAGAAAAGTGCAGCCAGAAACGTAAGAGAAGGTTGGTGAGGAGCCGGTATAGGGGCTGCAACCTGGCGCACTCCAGGTAAATGTGCGCCGGGGTCTCCCTCAGGCCGCAAAAGGGGCAGGTGTCAGGGACAGGGGTGAACCGCGCCACGTACACGCCCGTGCTCACGGCCCCATGAAGGAGCCGCCAGCTGACATCCCCGGCGGGCCTCGGGACCAGGGTGGAATAGAGGCTGGCCCACCGGGGCTTCTCACCCTCCAGAGGTGGCAGGAGGTCCCGCCACTTTGTATCGGGGCGGGACACGAGGGTGAGAAGATGAAGGGTGTGGAGCACGAGCGTGTATAGGTGTTTCCTCGGCGCGGTCTGGAAGCGTACCGGCTGCAGATCGCGCAGCCGGCTCACGGAGAAGGGGCGGGGGGGGCCAGTTGGGTCCACGGGGCAGGGGCCCGATGAAAAGGTCCGGAGGGCCTGGGGTGGAGGGTGGGCGGGGCGCGCCCTCTCGCAGGACCCGGTCGAGGTAGGCCCGAGCAGTGGGCAGCAAAGCGGCCCTCACCTCCTGAAGTACGCGCCGGGGAGTAGAAGGCCTGGAGAGCCCCATGCGCCGAGCGAGCGTCAGGGGATCCAGCCAGTCTCCCCGGTCGTAATCCAGGAGGTCTCCGACTCTTTGGTGACTCTCTTTCTCTCTTCACTCTAGTCTTCTCCCACAGACTGTGGAGTGTTTACCCCGTCCCTTAATTCTTCTCACTGAGGTTGCTGTTGTCTGGGTGCCAGCTAAGGTCAGGGCATGCATTGACATGTCAACGTTTATTGCTTCCAACTCTGTCTGAAAACCTGGCCCTTCAGCGTGCGTGCTGCTGCTGCTGCCCGGTGGCTGACCTGCCCCTCTGACTCAAATGTTCACATTGTACTGGGGGGGGGCATATATCTGACGAGACAGGTTTATAAATGCATTTGTTTGGAATTTTGCACCGTATGCTAATGACATCAGCTCGTCAGCACTGCCAGCCAATCCCTGCCTTGATAGGCTCATCTTAGCTTTCTAAAAATCCCATCGGTAGGTACTTACATGGCCCCAATGAGGTGAATGGGGAGATGAGTACTTGCACCACCTGAAAACTCTGCCAGGTGCGGGGACGCTTAGAGAATTCAGTCCTGCAATGCTGAGTGGGACAGCACGAAGTACCTTTAAAAATCTGGTCCTAGGTCACTTCCCAAACTCTCTCGTATGAATTCCTAGTAAATGTCTCTATCTCAAGTAAGTCCTCAGAATGCGATATATAATTGTCAGCAGTAGTGTTGCTTGTAAAGACCCCTAGTGTAGATCTAAACTACTTCTGAAGGCTTCTTCCTGTGTGAATGGGGTAGCGTGAGGGACGAGGGGTGCAATGACTAATGGCTCAGCTAGTTTTGTCACTGACTCTAGCAAATAACTGTCCTCCTCCTTTATTCGCCCTGGAAATGCAAATTAATCCCAAGGGGTTAGTTACCTTTAGAACACAGGTGGCCACACACTCAGAAGAATGTAATGGATTCGTTGTAACTAGCTAGCAAAGTGATCCTGAGGAACACACGTTAATCATGACTACATTCATGCAGGCCCAAGTGCCATTTTCTTTTATAAGGCTTTGCCACACCTGTAAAGGTGTGGCTATCTTCCAGATAGCTGAAATCCTGTTTCTTTTGCTATTTACCAGGCCAGTCTTGGTCTATATCCTGCTTCAGGCAGTAGCCAATACATGATGCTTCAGAGGAAGGTGAAAACCCTCACAATGCACTTATGCAATGCTGTGTATGGGAGAGAGCTCTTGATACCTGCAGTAGTAGGTTTGGCGCCTCAAATGGGACTTGGCTACCGTCTTCTTACCAGAAGCATCAATGGTAAAGTTGAAGACAAATTATAATAATTCTCAGGACCTGTAGCTTGAACACTGAGACTTATTACATTGCTGGTCTATCGGCTCCTGCCTCCAATAGTAGGTTCTACATTGGAGTGCAGAAGTGCCAGAGGCTCTTTTCCAAGATGGCAGAGGCACCTTAAGAAGTAAAAGATCTGGTTAGTCAGGAAAAACTCTTCGGCATCTCGAATGTGTAGTCTGAGGCGCAAAGTGCCACAGTCCTTACAGCTCCACAGTAAGTAGCTCACCTTGAATTCCTGGAAAAAAGTTTCCAGAATCTCAACCGATCTTAAGAACATTTGGTTGCTAGCAAGGGTGCTGGAACCTTTGCAGATGTGGGAAGGCCAAGGCCCAAGTGGTGGAGGAATTAAAATACTACTTAAATATCCCATAGAGTACAACATAAATAACCAGAGTACAATAATTAACCACATATTTTAAATGTATAATTATAGTATGAACAAACGAGGAAAAAAGACAACTTTAGTTCTAAAATCAGGACTGCATTTTATTTTTGTACTTCATGTACACTTGCATTTATCATTTTACGGTGTATTCTCCATTACTAATACGCACTATTATTATTGAACTGTAACTTGCAAGTCTGTAACATTACAATCGAATCGTCCTTGTTTACACATAATGCATAGTTTAACAATTGTAACCCTAAATTGTAAATCTCCTTGGAAAAAGGTGTCGGCAAAATAAAAAATAACGAACAACTTTGAAGGGAGGTAAACGTGTCCCCATAAGAGCTAACATATAAAATGATTTTTTCTAATGTTTTATAAAAAATAAAATAAATATATTTTTTGAAAATCTAACAAACACCATCAATAGGCTGTAGCAGATAGATATCGTATTGCTTCTATTAAGCAAACAATGTAAACTTAATGCAATTTTATTTTTTAATTCATTGAATCATTTTCATTACCTTTTTCAGATGTTTCTAAAATACTGACTGCATCTATCACCGGCAAAACAAAAGTTGTGTAAAACATGTTTGAGATCCATAGAACCCATCAGATGTTTATGAATGTGGAGATAGAGCAGGTGGATTAGACGCTTTTTAATCATGGATGATGATAGGTATGTTTTCATCCATTGGGGGGAGACACAGCTGTGCTCAGAAGTAGCATTACACATTGGGGCTGTAAGAGATCCTTAAAAGGACACTGACTTGTGAAAACAGCACATCTCGGGTCTTTCTGTCAAGATTTCCATTATGATGCCAGCCAATTTTTGTCATGTTTTTGATGCATGTCATTGATTGTGAGTTTTCAAGAGACCTGGCAGCATTACAAGCTGTATTAAAAGTCTGTCAAACACAATGTCACCAGAGTGTGTAGCCACAACCTATCTGGTATTTGACCACATGGCTGACCATCGATAGTGGCCATGAGCTTTTTTTTTTTTTTTTTTTTTGATGCTCGTAAGAAGCAACAAAGTGGGCCGGTTAATTACAGTGGTGAGCAAGTCTATCCGCTCAAAGAACTGGTCAGATGAGTGTGCAGCATTTCAACAGTTGGATTAAGTCTCTGACGTGATACCTATTGTCTGCAGCACCTGAGCCACTTCTTCAGCTGCTGAGAAAATCCTGAAAGATACTTTGACCAAGAAACAGATCAAAGCGGGTCATCAGAACTTGAAGTCCAGGTGCTTTCTTTGCTGCTTCTGTGTTACCCCCCAGGGGCAATCAGCTCCTCTAAAGAGCTTCATAATTGTACAATACTGATTCAGTTGCCTGCCTTCTTGCTCTCAAGCGCGTGGGACAGAGAGGCTTCAGCGAGTGAAAGCCATCAGATTGGGAGGAGTAGGACACTTGAATGTTCTCAAAAAGGGCAAGTCTCTTTGGTGATGAATCAATAATTTCATGAAGTTTGTACAGCAAGTTCAAAGCACTTTGAATCACAGCACACTTCCTACCAGCTTCCTGCAGAATAAGATTCAAACTGTGGTTCATACAATGAACTGGAACAGATTTTGGATTAATGTCTTTGATTCGTTTAGCTATGCCCAACATCTGGCCCTGGAGGGACTGATGCACCATGGTAAATTTTCCTCTTATGCCATCCATATTCAATCCGCAACGTACTAATATATCCTTTATTGTCAAGAAGATTGATTCGGCATCTGTTTTGGGGCAGTTGTGCATTCCAATAAAATCTTCATGCACAACATAATCCTGTGACACCCAATGCACTGAAAAAGATCTCTGCACATGTCCAGCTACTTTTTGTGTTTTGTCAACTGTAATGAAGTAGATTTCTGCAGCCTTATTCGGTGAGACAAGATTGTTGAGGCACTCGATACATTTCCTTGAGTAGTTCATTGGTAATATCATATGATGCATACTTCCCATTTGTCATAAGGGTTATGTAATTATGCGATAGTAGCTCGACTAACTTTTGGAAGTTACTTTCTTCATCAGTGTGTCCTCCTAACAGTGATACCCTGCCTTACAAGACATTGCAACAGCACAGTTGTTCTAAAAGGTATTGCTGTTCTCTTCCTGATCAGCAGTCTTTTGATGAACATTGATGAGCAGTGCATTTCAAGTAAGCACTGCGTTTTAGCAAACACTCCCTGTGAAAATGCAATTTTTGTTTTCATGCAAATCCAGATTTGCAGGACAAATTTTTCCAGTTCTTTATATTGACTTTCACAAATCCGTCATCTCCACACTTGGGGGATGTAACGAGCTGTTTTGCTACTGCAAAACAACAAACTTCACAATAAGGTCTCATTCGAGTTTTGCAGAAAAGAGGCCACTCTTGGTTTTTGTACCACTCAAAATTAAAATGTCTCTTCTCCTGTCCTGTATACTCTAACAGTATCTTTCTTAGGGGCTATCAGTTGAGTTCCCTTACCGGAGTCGGCAATGACAGAGCACACTTGATTACATTCTATCCTGCTGTCCACTTTAGGTGCCCCCTGAAAATCTCGTGAAGATGTCTACCTTGTTATAGTGGACTGATGAGTCCCAATGGCACCTCCTGAATGTGGCTAATGTTGAACAGCCTGTGTCAGAGCTTGCGTTGCTTGACGACTGTGATCATAATGTACCAAAATTCAGTTTTGACGGTCAGCTTTTGTTGCTTAATTGGCGGTCCAACAGCTGCTTCTCTGTTTGCTCATTTTTAAGGTATGCTTAAAAACAAATTGTAAATTTGTATGTTGAACGGACACTTTCAACAGAAAACCACTCGTGTAGCCTGCAGTTCAGTTGCTTTACTTTTCCTGCCACGGAATAGAATCATGTGAGAGAGGATGACACGGGCGGGATAGGATCACCCAATTATGCAATTATCTAGGATTGCAGTGGATCTGTAGGATTGCATCTGATCCGATCTCATAATGCATCTTGGGTTTTAGCAGTACAATCCATGCTTTTCCCACATAGCACATGTTTCTTTTGTTTAAGTGGGGTGGGGGATGGCCCTCCCGGGCCCCCCACCCCTGGTTCCAGCGCTGTTGGTTGCTGGCTCGGAGTAGCCATCTGTCTGAGTGGCTCCACCACAGAAGTCTACACTGTAGCAGAATCGTTGGCTGACCTGCACCTGGTGGATCATAGCTAGGACTTCTTTTAGCCCACACAGCACAACTTGGGCAGGCCAATTCATTAGCTGTATTGAGGTGTCTTGGCATTACTGTCCCAAATAGCAGACACCCTGCTAAGCTACATAGGGCAGGCTCTGGAGCGAGACTCTTGGTGAGGCCTCAGAGGCTTGCCTCTCTGCTGTCTCAGTGGAAGATCTCCTAGGTGCCTCATCTACTTTAGCATGGCATACGAACCTGCAGCTATGGAGCAAGTCAGGAAGGACACACTGCAGTAGCATCAGTTCCTCTGCCAGAAAGCCTGGAGATGCCATAGGATGGAATTCAGAACACAGCAGAGCCAGTGTAAGGAGCTTAGCTTGTATACCAGGCTTTAATAAAGGGTTTGCTTTTGAGCCCTGTATGTTTAAAGCATCATTGTTAATTATGGCTGGCCCACTTGACATTTGGAGGTAGGATTTACTGAAGTTTGCTATCTTTAAGACTGCTCTTGTCATTTTTAGGTTAAAGGCACCTCTTGGCGGCGGAGACTGCGGGAACTGTGGGATAGCTACCCACAGTGCACCGCTCCGTGAGTCGATGCTAGCCATGGTAGTGAGGACGCACTCCGCCGCCCTACTGCGCTTAGTGGGGACATACACGATCGACTGTATAAAATCGCTTTCTAAAGATCGACTTCTACAAATTCGACACAATTTCCTAGTGTAGACATACCCTTACATAGCCCAATTTCTTTAGTTGCTAATTGCTAACCTTTTCTCTCTCCTCCCCTCCTTGTCTCCTGAGTTCTTAGTTGGACAATTAAATACTATATTTCCAAACTTTCCATATTCAACAAACTTACAGCTGTTGGTGCCTGAGCTTGACTGGAGACTTCGCTACAGCTGACAATTCAACTGTGTACTGGTTCCACTTTAAAATCATACTGGATTCTGGTTGCCAGCACCATATAACTTGCAGGCCAGTAGTCACGGCAATCTAGGCCCTGCCTAGACACCACAGGGGCAATACTGGATGGTTGGAATTGCAGTGAGAGCGAGTGGAGCAGAGGATTAGGCGGTAGAGAGGCACAGTGCTAGCGTTGGGGCATTCATCACCTTATCTCCTACTGCAAGAGGTAGCCATGTGGCTGATGGAGGTCCTAGGAAACATGACCAAGTCTCTAAGACAACCAACCTCAGATTTTCTTTTCTGCTGATACCCCTTCTGTAGCCAGCCAAACAGCTGTACTTCCAGATGGTATCAATGATCCCCTCAATCAGTATCTAGTCCTCTGTGTGGAGAGGGGGATGCTGGGAAAACAGCTGCTTCTGGGAGAGAAGCAGCAGCCAGTAGGAACAGATGGAGGCTGACTTAGGAGGGGAGTAGGGGTGAAGCGCACCTATTTCTGTCCCTCACCTGTTAAGAATGAAGATGAGTAGACAGGTTCAGTGTTCAACTGTAGCATGCTATCATCTTCCTTCTGAAATCTGAAATGGACTTAGGTTTTACCACTAGAATGCAGCAAAGAACGGACGTGTGTAATCTTTGACTATTAGCGGTAAATATACCCAATGGCCTGTGATGGGGCACTAGATAAGGTGGGATCTGAGTTACTACAGAGAATTCTTTCCTGGGTGTCTGGCTGGTGAGTCTTGCCCACATGCTCAGGGTTTAGCTGATCGCCATATTTGGGGTCGGGAAGGAATTTTCCTCCAGGGCAGATTGGCAGAGGCCCTGGAGGGTTTTCACCTTCCTCTGCAGCGTGGGGCACGGGTCACTTGCTGGAGGATTCTCTGCACCTTGCAGTCTTTAAACCACAAGTTGAGGACTTCAATAGCTCAGCCATAGGTCAGGGGTTTGTTACAGGAGTGGGTGGGTGAGATTCTGTGGCCTGCGTGGTGCAGGAGATCAGACTAGAAGATCATAATGGTCCCTTCTGACCTTAAAGTCTGAGTCTAACCTGAGCTGTCTCCAACAGCTGTTTGGCATGTACCCACCATGACTGCATTTCACGACTGAAATTACTGGGTTTTCCATAGGCTAGAGTATTTATATAGTACCAGGTGCTCATTGTGTGTTCACCCCTAACTTTCTCAATGGTTAAATGCCTCCTTATTGAATGTGGCTTCTCTTGAGAGTTGGGGAGGGAGGGAAGGACAAGAATAATGAAAGAGAAACCACATCCATCTTACAAATTGCCTTGCATTCTTACAGCAAACCTGCTAGATTGGGCAGGCTTTATTACATGGACATTGTTCTTGGGATGGGCTCTTGTCCTTCATATAGACTATAAAATGCAAACACTTATTCAGATAGTTACAAGTAGTACCCAAACAGCTGCTCAGAGCTATCTGGGCTATATAAACATGCCCTCTAGAGCTTAACATCTATGAGAAGAGGAGACACCACAATGGGAAGAAATGGGAGCCAGACGTTAACAGCAACAGTGGGTCTGTATGCTGGCTTTGGGAACACCTTGATTGCTGTTTAAAAGCTGGCTAATAAAATCTATAATCTTAACATACTGGTTAGACAGAGGGTCAGTAAAGATACTGGGTGTGACAAATTCCTATCTCTTGTAAAACAGGTAGAAATGGTTCTATTATGAAATAGACTGCAATCCTCTGACACACCAGACGGGTATGATACAAATAGGTGTAACCGTGAATTATACATAATCTCAACCTGTCTAAAGATCCACAAAGCAGTTTACTCACGACCTGATAAATCAGCTCAGGTTGCTGAACAGAATGGCAGTTCACTTGCTGTCTCTGCTTACTTCTTTATTGAACGGGCTTGTTGCAGGAAACTCCAGGAAGTGATTAACATGATCAAGAATGGTCTTGTCCTCAAGTGCACTCTTCACTACCAACTCTCCCCTTGTGAGGGAAACGTTCCCCGGTATCTCCTTGTCCTCCGTTCTGCTGCCTTCTTTGCCCCAAAACAGGCCTTCAGGAAACACCATCACAACTCTCGAGGCAAGACTTCCCCCCCCCCCACAATTCTCTATCCCCCAGTGGGTACCAAATGCTTCTGCCACCCAAGCAGAATGAGCTTTGCAGTGTGCCCTGATGCTCGACAATCCTGAACCGTTTTGGACCATGTGCAGAAGCTGGTTCTACAGCTGACAGCCCATCAGAGACTCTGCCCCAGCCTCTTCTCTTCAAACTGGATCTAGCTGAAGCATCTCACTGACCAGAGCTTAGGCACTATGCCAGGGCGGGAGAGGCAAATAAGGCTCTTTGTTGAACATGACACTGTCAAGTGATATGTTTTTGCCAGTCATCACTACCCTTTGGATCATACCACTGAGGTACGCTTGTCAAAGACAAATCTGGATAAATACAGATCTATGTGGCTAAGCAGATATAAAGGAACATTTTGGATGGTAATCTCCAGTGCCAGTTTAGCACAGTGACCTTCTGTGGACACGTCAGCAGGTCTCTTAACTTGCATTATGGAAAACACCTTGGGAGAGGCAAGTTTCATAGTGATCCCGGTGTAAGCTAATGTAAACATTAGCCGCGTGACTCGCGCCCTGTC
Source organism: Platysternon megacephalum (assembly GCA_003942145.1). Lineage (NCBI taxonomy): Eukaryota > Metazoa > Chordata > Testudines > Platysternidae > Platysternon > Platysternon megacephalum. The sequence goes on from QXTE01000172.1 coordinate 373,913, forward strand.
ATGATGGCTTTCAATACGTCACTGGTTCTCCCAACCCATACACTTAGGGCTTAAGGGTTTTTGGCAGAAGTTCTAGGCATCACCTGTTTTGAATGACTATAATTACATATGTGGGAGGGTTAAATGGTCCTGTTTACTCACTTATGTAAGATAGAAAAGGTGCTGAAGCTAACACTTACTGTGGCTTAAACTTAACCTTAGACCTTCATTAAACCACTTGCTCTCAATCACTTTTTATAACTTTTGGAAAATAAAGGGAAAATCGATTTGAAGAGATTCCGTACAGTCACTCAGTATCTCACTCCTGGGCAGAGGGTTTTTTTTCTTAGCCTTACTGAACTGCCAAAATGTATTAGCCCTATTCATAAGAATGGGATGGGTGCCCTCTGCTGTCTGAACCAGGAGCAAACACCTGCTTGTGCTACCAGCTAGAGGTTTTTCCTTTAGCTCAAGGGATGGAGGCTGGTGCTACTGGAATAGAAGGAGGGTTCTTGTCTTGGCTCTCTGTGAACAATCTGTCTGTCATGTGGATTCATTATACTGACTGGTTGCTGTACCTGAATTTATGCTACCTCCAATGTCGTGACACTTCAGATGCAAAGCTGTCTTCACAGTACTATGTACCTTTATCTACTACACATTCTTAGAGGCCAGGGTGAATCTAGTTCCTATTCTTAAACTTCATATAGCTTTTTTTTTTTTTTTTTTTTAATGGTATAACCTGGTACAGAACATCCAAGCAGCACTATGTATAAAATTTTTTAGATCTGATCATCCACTTAAACTACCCATTCTGTATCGCCTAAAAGGGACATCTCCCGGTGTGCCTAGTCCGGATAGTGGAACAAGCGGGCAGAAGGAAAGGTCTGCTCCCTCAGCCAAGGGGGAGGAGCCACTGAACCCCGGCCACACAGGAATTCTTGGGACAACAAAGAAACAGGAATGGGAATGAGGGTCAAAGGTTAAATCAGGGACCCAGAAGGGCACGCCCACCACAGAACCCCCAACCTCACCCACTGCTCCTCAAACGCAGCTAAGGAGTCCGTGGATATCGCCCAGAGGAACTCTGCTCAGAGGCACGAATGGGCAAGGGCTTGGAACTAGGCCAGACGGTGGCAGAACCCTCCTTCCTTCCCCCCACCCCTGTCCAGCTTCCGCCTCCTGGTGTGATGGTTGGTTGTCTTGGCCAGAGCCTGGCGGAGGCGGTCTCATCACTGTGTGGGGCCATGGACGGGGTGTATGTGTGTGAGGAGAGGGCAGCCAGACCTCAGTAAGAGGTTCTGGAGGAGGGGCTGCAGCCTGGTGTACTCGACGAAAACAGTGCACCAGGCTCTCTCGCTTGCTGCGGAAAGGACAGGTGTTGGGATGCTGTGACCTAGGCCAGATATACATCCATGCTCATGGGGCCATAGGGGACCTGCCACTTCATACCCGCCCAGCAGGCCATGGGACCAAGGTGGAATATGAGCTGGCCCGCTAGGGCTCCCTGCCTACTGCAGATCCCACCCCCCCCTACCTTGGAGTAGGGGCGGGACACGAGGGCAAGGAAGTGGATGGTATGGAGCAAGAGCAGGTTCAGATGTTCTCCGGTGTCAGTGCGGAGGTGGACAAGCTGGATGTCGCTCAGCCGACTCCAGTGCCAGGTTGGGCGGCTGGGGAGGTTTACAGGGTAAGGACTAGCTCCAGAGGGCAGCCAGGGGTCAGAAGTGAGCAGGGCGCACCCTCCCATGGGCCCTGCTCAAGAGAAGCAGGGGGCAAGGCTGCCCTCACCTCCTGAAACACGCAACAGGATGAATAGAGTGGGGCAGCCCTATCCTCTAGCCAAGCTCCACAGGGTCAACCTGGTCCCTCTGGCTGTAAATCCTAGAGGTCTCCAATTCTGGTGGCACCAGCCAGAACCATTCTCTGGTGCACTGAGGGGACTCCACTAGCTGCGCGCGGAGGTGTGTGGGGTAGCTGGAGTTCTGCTAGGCGATCTTCCCCTCACTGGCTGCTGTAGCGCTGGTAGCTGAGAGTAGCTGCCAGGTCCTGAGGAGGTCCTGGTAGAAGACCAGCAGCTCAGAGGTCTCGGGGAGACAGCTCCGTGGAGATAGAAGAGCTTCTGGTCATATCACAGGGGGCAGAGGAGAGCCTGGGCGAACATGCTCCATGCCACGTGGCAAGCACCCTAAAACAGTCTTTGCAGAGCCTGAAGGTGTGGATCTAGCTGTGATTACAGACCAGGGCCTGTCTGCCCTCTCCCACGAGGCGGCTCAGGACACCCACAGACCCCTAGTTCACCCCTGGCCAGAAAATCTCCAAGATCATCATCTGGCGGTTGGCCAAGATTCCTGGGGCGAGCACAGGGTGTTGAGCTGGTGCTAGAGCACGGACAGGACTACATTATTGAGTACCAGCACCCTCCCCCGAAGGGGGATCCACCCTCTCAAATGCGTTCTCCTGATTGAGGGACGGGAAGGCCTTATTGGAAATCCTGGGAGGTGGGTGGGCACAAGCCTGCCCACGTCTCAAGGCCCCTCCCCCAGCCTTGCAGGAGGGACCACTGGACCCAGGAAACAACTGAAAACGGGACAAATAAGGAATAACAGGGTCAGGAGTGAAGGTCAGAGGTTCAAAACACGGGTGCCAGAGGGGGACACCGAGCAGAGAACCCCGGACAGCGCCCACTGCTCCTCGAAGCCGTCCAGGGAGCCAGCGGACACCACCCAGAGGAACTCTGCCCGGATGCGTGAGACCAGGGAGAAGCAGAAATAGGCCCCACAGTCGCAGAGCATCCTCTCGTCCAGCATCCTCCTCCTGGTGTTGTACGTGACCACTTTGGCCAGGGCCAGGAGGAGGTCTCACAACTTGGTGGGGCTAGGGACAGGATGTGTGAATATAAACAGGTGTTGGGAAAAGTGCAGCCAGAACCTCAGCAGGAGGTTCTGAAGGAGCCGGAATAGAGTCTGCAACCTGGCGCATTCAAGATAAGCATGCGCCAGGTTCTCCCTCACGCCGCAAAAGGGGCAGGCGTCGGGGATGGGGGTGAACTGCGCCAGGTACACGTCTGTGCTCACGGCTCCATGGAGGAGTCACCAACCGATATCCCCGGTGGGCCGTGGGACCAGGGTGGAATAGAGGCTGGCCCACCGGGGTTCCTCACCCTCCACAGGTGGTAGATAGTCCCGCCATTTGGTATCAGGGCGGGACACGAAAGTGAGGAAGCGAAATGTGTATAGTTTGTTTCCTTGGTGTGGTTCGGAAGCGAACAGCTGCAGGGCATGCAGCCAGCTCGGATTGTGGAAGGAAGAGGGATGAGAAGGCTCACGGGACAGGGCCTCAATGAAAAGGTCTGGAGGGCCGGGGGTGAGGGGCGGGCAGGGAGCACCCTCTCGCAGGACCCACTCAAGGAAAACCCGAGAGGTGGGGGACAAGACTGCCCCCACCTCCTGGAGGACGCGCAGGGAGGTGGAGAGCCCCATACCCCAACCGAGCGCTCGGGGATCCACCCAGTTCCCCCTGTCCTAGTCCAGGAGGTCTCCGATTCTGGTGACTTCTGCCAGGACCAACCTCCGGCGCAGCAAGGGGGGCTCCGCCACCTGCACACGAAGGTAGGGGTTGTGTAGCAGGGGCTCCGCGAGGAGGTCTGCCCTCTCGGTGGCCACAACAGACCTGGTCACCGAGAACAGTTTCCAGGTCTGGAGGAGGTCCTGGTAGAAGACCGGCAACTCAGAGAGGTCTTGTGGAAGACCCCTCGGGTGGAGGAAAAAGAGCTGCCGGTCGTATCGGAGCCTTCAGAGGCGGCGCAGGAAGGCGTACGCTAATGTGCTCCACGCCGGACTACCTGTACCGTAAAGGAGTCTCTGCAGGGCCTGGAGGCGGAAGACATGGACCTGGCTGCGAAGGCAGACCAGGCCCTGTCCTCCCACCTCCAGGGGAAGACTCAGGACCCCAGCAGAGACCCAGTACAGTCCTGGCCAGAAGAACTCCAGAGCTACCCTCTGGAGCCGGGCCAGGATCCCTGGGGCCGGGCTCAGGATGTTGAGCCAGTGCCAGAGCATGGACAGGACTACATTATTGAGCACCAGCGCCCTCCCCCGAAGAGGGATCCACCCTCTCAAATGCATTCTCCTGATTGAGGGACAGGAAGGTGCACAGACCATCCCTACGTGCCAGATGGAGAAAGACCTGGAGTCTGGACCAAAGATGGTCCGGCATGGGACAGTGTAGGTCTGGTCAGTGTCAATCATGTCCACCAGCATGGACTGCAGCTGCAGTGAGATGGCCTTTGCTACAACTTTATAGGCTGCTGAGGTGCCAGTTCCTTATGCCATAGAAGTCCCCTTTTTGGGCTGCAGGGCCAGCCCTAGCCCGCCTGCATGACAGGAGAAGCACCCCACGCCCCAAGGACTTGGCCCAGACGGTGGCGAGGCTGAGGACATCCCTGAATACGTGGTAGAACTCCTCAGTCAGCTCATTGGTACCTGGAGGTTTGTTGCTCCCATGGAGCAGGTGCTCTAACAGGTCTCCTCACCCACACTGATCACAGGCGATTCATCCCAGAGGACCCTGCAGACATTGGCATCAGTCAGGTCTGGGGAGAAGAGGCTGGCATAGAAGGCCAAGGCCTCTTCCCACATCTCAACCAGATCCATGAGAGGGATGCCGTCCTCCACCAGGAGGCAGGTGATATGCTTTTTGGTACCCCTCTTTCTCCAGGGCGTAGAAGACACAGGAACTGCAATCTATCTCCTGAAGGAGCTAGATGTGGGATCAATCAAAAGTGGCCCCTGCCTGTAAAGCGGTCAGTCACTCTCCATGAACAGTGCCATTATAAACACCAACACTCAAGGATAATAATTGATAGCCTTCACCTGCTGCTTGGAGGGACATGGAGAAACAGCTTTTCCAGAGAGCTGAATTTGTTCTCTGGTGGCATGTAGGATGTCGGCCACTGTAAGACAGTGTTAGTCTCCTGATGCAGCAGGAAAAGACTAAACTATCCTGTAATTAAGAGGTGCTGAGGGTTGGTCTCCTCAGGGATGAGGTTAGTGACTCAGGTTACAGTGGTGGGGTTACACATTTATTGCTTTTTTAGGCCATGTCTTCAAGACAAAGTTATCTCAACCTAACTTACGTCTGCCTATAGCCACCACAGTTATTAAATTGCACATGTGTGCACACACTTGGCTCCTTGTATCGGCAGTGTGCATCCTCGCCAGGAGCACTTGTCTCAGTTGTATTGTCAGTGTGGGACGGCTCCTGGAGGCCACTAACAGTCAACATAAGCAACGCAGCATCTATACTGGTGCAGCGTCAACTTACAGTGACTGACTCTACGTCATGCGGGGAGATGGAGTTACTAAATCGGTGTAGAGAGGCACCTTAAGTGAAGAGACTTTCATAGTTAGATCCATGCAAAGTAGCTTACGGCAACCTACCATATGGTGTAGACCAGATCGTAGTCTACCATTGCCCCCCACCCCACTAGGATCTTCATCAGGATTTGTTCCTTAGTCTGTTGCCGAATTTCAGTCGGCCCCAGCGTATCTGCTGTTAGCCTGAGCAAAAGCTTTTCCCAACACGGTGATGGTTCTTCACATCTGGCATTGCCCTCTTGCATTGCAGTGCGACAGAGTGAAGAGTTGAGATAAGATCCAAAATGCTCCCGAGGAGCATCAAGGATGTGTTCTCTCTAGAATAAAAAAAAAGGAAGCTGGATGGAAAAAATACAAGAGGCCATACACAGAACGGGAACACTCTAAAAATGCAGAAATCTAGCAGGCCTTCTTGAAGAATGGAACAAATTGTATCTTTCAGCTTGCTCCCCCACCCCCAATAGCGATCATAAATCATATTTCAGGCTAGTTCCAGTGGTGCACTATTCTACTTTTTGTACATAATGCATTAAATGTTAGATTTAAAAAATAGCTTACATCCAATTTTTGTCTAAAGTAGCAGCACAATACCACTTACCGTAAAACATTAGATGGGAAAGGAGAGTTAACTGTTGAAAAGTCTATAAAAGTGTAAATGAACCCATGTCAGGCACATAAAACGCAACAGGCAGTCTGCAAAAGACTTATGTAGACCTGTGGTGAGACTTCTACAACATATCAGTCCAAATGCATCTCTTTGTAATCACCAGTTATCACTTTCTTCAAATACACTAAGCACATAAATAACTCAAAGGAATAAAAAATGCACTCTGTCTTCATATACTGTGTGACTAGGATTCCTGATCATTTTCAAGAACTTGGTTCAGGAACGGCTAGTTTAAAATATCAACAGCAATTGTATAAGTATTTAAGGTTTTGCTTTTGCAAACCTACTTAGACTTACAAAGAAGAAACTTGTACTTTGACACTAGTTGATAGAACCCCAAAATACAGTTCCTTGGAATCTCACTGGAGAGAGCAAAGATCTAGCAAGTGACTTTCAGATACTTTGTATTTCACTATCTCTGAAATGAACTCACCACTTCTTATTCTTCGTAACTCTTGGGTAAAGGGAAAGGGTGTCAGCATTAGCTGATCCAAAGCTTCATGGAGGGTCCAGCTGCACTTGGTTGGCTCAGTAAACTGAGGTTCTTCCCTGCGACTAAGGTGACCAGATGTCCCGATTTTATAGGGACAGTCCCGATTTTTGGGTCNGATTCCTGATCATTTTCAAGAACTTGGTTCAGGAACGGCTAGTTTAAAATATCAACAGCAATTGCATAAGTATTTAAGGTTTTGCTTTTGCAAACCTACTTAGACTTACAAAGAAGAAACTTGTACTTTGACACTAGTTGATAGAACCCCAAAATACAGTTCCTTGGAATCTCACTGGAGAGAGCAAAGATCTAGCAAGTGACTTTCAGATACTTTGTATTTCTCCATTTCACTATCTCTGAAATGAACTCACCACTTCTTATTCTTCGTAACTCTTGGGTAAGGGGAAAGGGTGTCAGCATTAGCTGATCCAAAGCTTCATGGAGGGTCCAGCTTCACTTGGTTGGCTCAGTAAACTGAGGTTCTTCCCTGCGACCTAATACCCTTTCAGGGTTTGCTGGAGGGGACTACCTTCCTATTGGATGCTTGCCCAACAGGCTTTTTTCTGCTCCTCCAGTTTACATATGCTTGGTTTCCAGTAGATGGCGCTGGTGTCAAATTTCCATGATTCCTTTCTTGCCAGAGGACTTGAGGTTCATGTGTTTACAAAATTCTTGTAATGTTGGTTAATGAGAATTCCTTCTTTCTAAGCAGTTGCTCTTAATATTCCAAAGCTATGCAGCTTAATTACTTGTACCTTTAATATATTGTGCCATACATTTCATATTGCCAGCATGCAACAACCAGAACATTCTATAAAGAATATTCTTTATAGTTCTCAATTTGGTAGACAGGTAGTCAAAGCACGTACAAAAACTTTGGGCCCATGTCATAACCCTTGGGGCCTACGTAAACTGACATCTGCTTAGAGGAACAAGACAGACTCTCTACACATGGAAAAATCTAATTTCATAAAGGCAGGCTAGAGTTAATTTTCACCCCAAACGAGAAAGTCATGTCACTTTGATTCTTGGGACATCTGTGAGTTTGAATTAAACTTCTGTTTTTTCTTTGGGTCAAACAGCAAGTGATTTTTAACAAGTTTAAACGAAGTTCTGGTCACATCTTTGCAATTTAGGTCTACTCTACTCTAAGCTAGAAAAGACTTGTTGTTATAGCTATCGCTAGCTATGCTTCTCCTGGTATATCTTATACCAGTTCCTTGAATGAAATAAACTATACTGGAAAAAAATACTTTTTTGCTGGTATAACTGCATCTACACTAGGGTTTTGCTGATACAGAAATGTGGGGAGGGGGGGGAAATAATCACTCCATCTNATGATTCCTTTCTTGCCAGAGGACTTGAGGTTCATGTGTTTACAAAATTCTTGTAATGTTGGTTAATGAGAATTCCTTCTTTCTAAGCAGTTGCTCTTAATATTCCAAAGCTATGCAGCTTAATTACTTGTACCTTTAATATATTGTGCCATACATTTCATATTGCCAGCATGCAACAACCAGAACATTCTATAAAGAATATTCTTTATAGTTCTCAATTTGGTAGACAGGTAGTCAAAGCACGTACAAAAACTTTGGGCCCATGTCATAACCCTTGGGGCCTACGTAAACTGACATCTGCTTAGAGGAACAAGACAGACTCTCTACACATGGAAAAATCTAATTTCATAAAGGCAGGCTAGAGTTAATTTTCACCCCAAACGAGAAAGTCATGTCACTTTGATTCTTGGGACATCTGTGAGTTTGAATTAAACTTCTGTTTTTTCTTTGGGTCAAACAGCAAGTGATTTTTAACAAGTTTAAACGAAGTTCTGGTCACATCTTTGCAATTTAGGTCTACTCTACTCTAAGCTAGAAAAGACTTGTTGTTATAGCTATCGCTAGCTATGCTTCTCCTGGTATATCTTATACCAGTTCCTTGAATGAAATAAACTATACTGGAAAAAAATACTTTTTTGCTGGTATAACTGCATCTACACTAGGGTTTTGCTGATACAGAAATGTGGGGAGGGGGGGGAAATAATCACTCCATCTCTAAACTGACCAAACAGCAAAAGATTATAGTGTAGATCTGACCTTAGTATAATTGTAATTTGACCCAATCTGGCTTCTGTTCTTGATGCTGCACAGCGTGACTGACTACCTTAATGGTAGTGTGTAGAACACAGATCCATTACACTCTAGTCATCCACTGACATCACACATCTTGTTAGGACTCTCTAGTATGGAAGAGGTCTTATTTCTGATGCCCCCTCTCTGTTGAAAATACTAACGTATCCAGGTCCGAATGAAGATTTTTCCACACTTGGCACATTGATGTGGTCCTCCAGCAATGAGTGATTTCAGCTTGTGTATTAGTCTTTCTTCAAAGTCAAAGGGAAACATCTAAATAGGAGTAGAATACACTGTGCAAATAACTCAATTGTTGATCTTGGACAAATTGCATCATACCCAGATGCCTCCATTTTCCCTCTCTGTAAAGTGGGGATATTAATACTTGTCCTCCTTTTGTAAAGTGCTTCCAGATCTACAGATGAAACACTACTACAGATATTTCTGCCTCAGAGAAAGCATGGTCTTTCTGTCCCTCTTGGCATCTAATCTGAACTAGTTGGCATAGAAGATGCCAGCTTGTTCTCTGAGGCAGTTTGCCCTTTAATTAAATGTTGTCCCATGGAAAGGGCCTACTGTATAGATGTATCGTCTTCCATTTTGGACACTTTCTTGCAAACCTTGCCCCCTGGGGGTAGGAAAGGCTGTATTGAGTTAGCATGTTTTACTTTAGGCTTACAAATAGGCACCTATTACTTAAACTTCCAGGAAAGAAACAAATGGCACAGTCTGTTCAGAAACAGGCTCCTGGGAAGAGGGGAGAAATTCTCTTACCTACAGCTGAAAAGTGTTTTTTAAATAGCTTTCAGTGTAGTACACACAAAATGAACCTAAGATTGGGGTTTATGTTGCGCAGCAGATTCAAATGCCATCACATGCTGCTTTCTAGATAATCATGAAAATCTTGAATTTGAAAGAAAAGGGGAAAACCTACAGAGTTAAAGATGCATGAGCAGGAGCACCGCCAGCTTTTCCGGCGCCCTAGGCAGTGGAAGGTCCCGCCCCTGAAATGCCGCCCCCAACAGCGGCGGTGAAAGGTCCTGCCCCCAAATTTCCACGGACGGACAGGGCGCCCCCCAAATAGTAGCGCCCTAGGCGACCACCTAGGTCGCCTAATGGGTTGCGCCGGCCCTGTGCATGAGCATGGATCACTGTCCAATAGGCAATAGCCAGCCAGCACTGTCAGATGTTGCTTGTGTGTGTTCAGAATTCTGGGACTTTGGCTGGCTATGAAAAAATAAACCTCTTGAACAGATTTTGCTCCTGGCTCCAAGTAACTCTTGTACTTCTCTGGAAATGGCTTTTATTTTCCTTCCCGGGGCAACTCCTCTGAGCAGGAAAGGCCATATAATTATATTGGGTATGCAAGGAACCCAAGCACTAGTAGTAAATGCTCTAAACCACAATTCAGTTTGAGCAAGGTCAGATTTTATATAAATTCTCATTGGAACCATGTCTGTCGTTCCAGGGGCCAACTTGTATATTTGTGAATAAAAGGTTGAATTTAAGCCTTTTAATTCTAAAATAAGGTAAGCATAATACAGATCCCACCTCTGAATTTCCAAAGATAATGTATAAATAGGAGCCAAATTCCATTATATGTATAAGAAATCTTACCCTAAACCACACACCAGAAAAATAGCCTCATCAATGCCTTGGACTGAACTGATGTGTGTTTTATATTTCCTGAATGTTGGAATAAAACAAATAAACACCAGCTGATGCCCCAGGCTCCCAAACCAATTGCTACTTGTAGTGTTACAAACTCAAGGTGTCCGGTGTCAGACCCAGCTGGCTCAGGCCAATAGACTTCCTGCTATAGCCTTTGAATAGTCAAGACGTTCATGACCCCAGCTGCTTTGGAGAGAGCTGTAGAGGAGAATTTCTAAGCCAAGGCTGTGTTTGTGATTGGTTTGCATGACAACATTCTCACTGCAAGTGGTGCCTCCTCCTGGCCATCCTGGGATTAGCTCTGTCTAGGTGTTGCACCCTTCTCCAGCAGTGTCCCTCCTCTCATCTTGCCCTGTGGCACCGCTCGCTCCAGCAACCGCAGCCTCCTCTTCATGACTTGTCCCTCCAGCCCCAAAGTCCTTCTGCACAGTCTCAGACAGACATCTCCAGCACTGCCCTGATGGTGCCACGTCTCCAGTGGTCACCAGGGGAACCCGGGCCTGCCCACTACTCTGGGTTCCAGTCCAGGGACCCTCAACCCAGCAGTGATGGGCTTTCCTCTCCCAGCCCTCACTGCTCCTTCCCTGGATGGCTTCCTACAATTTCTGGTTTCCCCCCCTCTTTTCTCTGGGTGTACCAGCTCCAAACCCTCCTCCTAGGGAGTGACTGCAGCCCCGCTCTGTTGCCAGCTTCCTGGCTTATATAGGCTCTGCCTGTTCCTTCTGGCCCTGGTACCAGTTTTCCAGTCTCACTCCCTGTGGCCTCTATTAACTTTCTCCCACAGGAGCTTAAATAAGTAAGGCTGCTGTTCAGCCAGCTGTACCAAATAGTTTTGCCGGTACACCTGAGCCTCCTCCGTCTCTGCTAGTTCTTAAGCACTTGCCTCAGCAGGGCCCGGATGCGTCCCTGCAGGGGTGGGGACTCTGGAGTCCAGCCTGGGAGGTATAAGTGCCCTCTTCCAAAAAACAAACAAACCCAACAACAAAAAACTTCTACATGCTGCGGCTCCATTGTCTTTATTCCTTTTTTCTTTCCAGCTGTAGCCTTTGCTCTCCCCTTGTCTCAGGAGTAACTGCCTTATACAATTTTTCCACAGTCTCTTAAACTCCCCTCCTACCAGGGAGGACCATGTGCTCTCATTCTCCACTACATTGTGATGGGGGAGCATCACTCACCACTAGTCTGGCGCCACCTCCTGGTCGCTCTGGGGATTAGCTCATCAGGTCAACACCTCCTCCCAGGGTTGCAGACCATCACTCCATCTCTTTCCCTGGTCTGCAGCACCTCTCTCACTCCAGGAACTGCAGCGTCCTCTTCATGACTCAGCTCTCCAGCAAGGTCACTCAGCGTCCCCCCCCTTTCCAGGGTATACCAAACTTCCTTCAGCAGTCCTAGGTGGTCTTCCCGTTCACTGCCACAGGTGCCCCTCCTTCAGTGGTGGGTAGGGGAACCCAGGCCTGCCCTCTACTCCAGGTTCCAGTCCAGGGACCCTCAACCCAGCAGTTCTGGGCTTTACTCTCGCTGCTCCTTCCGTGGGCTGCTTCCTACAACTCCTGGTTTCCCTCTTACGCTGTGTGTACCAGCTCCAAACCCTCCTCCCGGGGAGTAACTGCAGCCTAATGTCTCTGCAGCCTCTAAACACTCCTCCTCCTTCCCAGGGAGTGACTGTCCTTTCCCAGCTGCCTAGCCTCAGTCTGTTGCCAGCTCTGGCTTTGTAGGCCCTGCCTCTTCCTTCCCAGCTGAGCCTGTTTACAGTTGATCCTGGCTCTTCCTTCAGGTGCAGGCTGTGGAGTTAATAGGCCTACTTGGCCGCCACAACCCCTTCCAGTCCTGTGTGGGGTAGACACCCATCACAGTGATTATATAGCCCTGAAGGTCTGTACAATGTCCTGCCTGATGAAGGCATATGACTCCACTTTAAGGTGTCCTCCAGAACTACTATAGCTACTTCTGGAAGCACTCTAGAGATCTACTAAAGGGGTCACAAGCAAGGGGTGGAAGGGTAGCTCATGCCTGCTGTAAAAGAGTGAAATTACATAGGTGTACATAGCTGCTGGTGGCAGTTAACTCCTCTCTGGGAACGGTTTCCCAACCAGTTATGCACCCGTCTTACAGTAGCTCCATCTAGGTTGTATTTCCCTAGTTTATGAGGTCATGTGAGACAGTATCCAAAGCCCGACTAAAGTCAGATATACCACATTTACTGCCCCCCCCTATCCACAAGGCTTGTTACCCTGTCAAAGAAAGCTATTAGGTTGGTTTGACATGATTTGTTCTTGACAAATCCATGCTGACTGTTACTTATCCCCTTATCTGCTAGGTATTTTCAAATTGATTGCTTGATTATTTACTCCATTATCTTCCCCGGGACTGAAGTTAAGCTGTAATTCCCTGGGTTGTCCTTATTTCCCTTGTTATAGATTGGCACTATATTAGCCCTCTTCCATTCCTCTGGAATCTCTCCAGTCTTCCATGACTTTTTGAAGGTAATTGCTAATAGCTCAGATATCTCCTTAGTCAGCTCCTTGAGTATTCTAGGATGTATTTCAACAGGCCCTGCTGATTTAAGGACATCTAACTTGTCTAAGTCATTTTTAACTTGTTCTTTCCCTATTTTAGCCTCTGATCCTACCTCACTTTCACTGGCATTCACTATGTTAGACGTCCAATTGCTACTAACCTTTTTTGGTGAAACACTTTGGCCATTTCCACATTTTCTGTTGTTCTCCCCCCTATTGAGTAACATAATAATTAATAACACCTACTTCAGCCAAAACTTGTCTCGTGCTAAGCAAGCTGCTTCTTCCTAGTGGTGCCCTGCTGCTGATCTGTCACTTTTGAACATGGATCCGTCCAGGGACACAGCGAAGTAGTAGTTGTTGCTGTGGAGTGCAAGCGCATATAGCTGTTCCCTGGGCCCGGTTTGGAGGTGGATGGTGGGAAATGGCCCAGAAGGAAGAAAGCTGAGGAGGCTCCTGGAACGGGGTGTCAGGGAGGTGCTGCTGCCTCTCAAGCTTCCCCTGCAGACTGGGCTGGCTTTGCATGACCCCTGCCTCAGTTTCCCTGGAGAAGACTACACCCCAGCAAAAATCTCTCAAAGAACGTTATTCTCCCTGCACTCTCCCCGGGGGGGGGGGGTGTCTCATTTATTTAACATCGTGTCCTTGTAAGTCCTGGCTTCCCAAGGCTACAAGTTTGCCCCTTTAACTCGAGGTTCTGCAACAGCTCCTGGCCGTTAGCTCCAGCAAGTTCTTCCCAACTCCCCGGTGGGCTTGCCGGCTCTTAGCTTCCTTTAGCAATCTCTGCCTGAGCCCCCTCTGACAAGGGCCCCTCTTCCTCCTTGCGGGTCTCTCCCCAGGAACATCCTGACCTCTTTTTTTTTTTTCCTTTCCTCAGCCAGGCCTAGGTGTCTAGCTCCACCCCTCATGGCTGGGAGGCAATAACTCAATCACCCCCTAGCTGTGAAACTTCTCTCTATTTGGGGTGTTTGCCTCACTAGCGGGTGCTGGGGGTTCACCCCATCACACAGGGTCTGACGTGAAGCTCCAGGAGATATGGTCACTCCACCCCCTGTACATGAAGATGCACATTGTGCAGCAGGATTTATAGGGAAAAGTCCTCCCCTGTGGTGGTCCCCATGGACATGGATGTGCAGACCAACCTCCAGGTCCTGAGGTGATCCCGGTCCTTTTTGAGCACCGGGACGTGGGCGAGCGCTAGCTAAAAGCCCCTCCCCCAGCCTAGAGAGGGGCTACTAAACCCAGAACTCAACCGAGTTCGGGGGACAACAAATGCAAAAACGGGAACAGGCGTGGGGGTCATAGGTTCAAAACGAGGGTACCGGATGGGGACACCGAGCAGAGAACCCCGGACCGCACCCACTGATCCTCGAAGATGTCGAGAGAGCCGGCGGACGCTGCCCAGAGGAACTCTGCCCAGATACGTGAATGGATAAAAGAATGAAAGACAGCCCCACAGTCGCAGGGCCCCCCCCTCTGCCAACCTCCTCTCCCTGGTCAAATTGGAAACCCAGGAGGTGGGCGGGCACAAGCCTGCCCACTTCTAAAGGCCCGTCCATCAGCCTAGCGGGAGGGACCACTGGACCCAGGGACCAAATGAGTATGGGGGACAACAAATGAGAAAAACAGGGACTGAGATGAAGGTCATAGGTTCAAAACTAGGGAACCAGAAGGGGACACCGAGCAGAGAACCCCGGACAGCGCCCACTGATCCTCGAAGATGTCGAGAGAGCCGGTGGACGCTGCCCAGAGGAACTCTGCCTGGATACGTGAATGGATGAAAGACAGCCCCACAGTCGCAGGGCCCCCCCTCTGCCAACCTCCTCTCCCTGGTGTTGCAAATGGCCACCTTGGCCCTGGCTAGGAGGAGGTTGATGAGCTGGTCCCGCGACTTCGTGGGGCCTCGGCTCGGGTGTGCGTAAATAAACAAGTGCGGGGAGAAGTGCAGCCAGAACCTCAATAAGAGGCTCTGGAGGAGCCGGAAGAGGGGCTGCAGCGTCTCCCTCACGCCACAAAAGGGACAGACTCCAGGGACGAAGGTGAACCGCGCCAAGTACACGCCCGTGCTCACGACTCCATGCAGGAGCCGCCAGTTAATGTCTCCGGCAGGCCGTGGGACTAAGATGGAATATAAACTGGCCCACCGGGGTTCCCCATTCTCCACTGCTGGTAAAAGGTCCCACCACTTAGTATCTGGGCAGGACACGAGGGTGGGGTAATGAAGTGTGTGCAGCATGAGCGCGTATAGATGGTCTCTTGGTGCGGTTCGGAAACGAACCAGCTGCAAAGCACGCAGCCGGCTCGAGGTATGAGGAGGAAGGTATGAGGGGGAAGGCTCACGGGGCAGGGGGCCGATGGAAAGATCCGGAGGGCCTGGAGTGAGGGGCGGGCGGGGCGCTCCCTCTCGCAGGACCCGCTCGAGGAAAAACCAAGCCTCAGGAGGCAGGGCTGCCTCCACCTTCTGGTGAAGGTCTGCTGAGAATGCAGCCAGAGTGAGAGGAAGTTCCAGGCAGCCCCAATCACCTGCCCTGACCAGTAGGATTAATCCCCCAGGACTCTGCAAGCAGCAGCATTGGTTGGATCCAGAGAGAGAACGCCAGCGTAAAAGACTTTTTGCTCTTTCCCCCCATTACTGGCTCTGCAAGAAGGGTGCTGTCCCCCACCAGGAGGCAGGGGTTGTGCCTCTGCTCCAGAGCATAGGAAGTGGAAGCTAGCTGTGCTGCTGGACAAAGTGCCCCAGGCCTAGTGCTCATCAAGGGCTCTGAGCGCACCCCACTTCTGCAGTTCCTTTAAATGGAGGGATGGAATTTCAGGGATGGTTGCTGGGCGCCCCTCCAGCTCCATCACCTCCTGCTTCAGCTGTTCCATCACAGCCTCCCTCTGCTGGCTGGCCCTAGGGGTGCTGTATGGGTGGAGTTTCTGCTATGACATCTTCCCCACATCCCACCATCTCCACACGGAGAGAAAAGGGGGTCTCTGTGCTCCCCAGGCCAGGAAGACCTCCTGTAAGGACTCCACAAAGCCCACATTCCCTACAACAGGCCACTGTTGAAATGGCCACATGCCAGTCCAGGTTGCTCAGATGTTAACATGACCTCTTGTCTGGCGTGAAAGCCGGGAACCCCTTCAAAGACCAGCTCGCCCTGTGACATATGCACCCCAAATCATATGCTGCGTCTGTGAACGTGACGTCTCCTCCCTCCTTTCTTTTTGGGTTTGGCTGGGAGGTGATACTGAAGATCTACAAATCCTTCACCTAAGTGAAGCCCCTGATCTAACAAACCATTCTGTTCTACACTAGTACTGGGGAAAGGGTGCAAGGTATCATGTGAACGCCTGGGCCTGTAGCTCTAACCTGAGGGTCTGCAAGAGGTCAAACCCCCTCTGTTTTTTTCTACTCTAGGCATAGCTTTCTAACCCTGACTTGTGTGATCAGGTGCAGTTTCCTAAACCTGACTTTTGTAATCAAATTTAAGCTAGATTTAATATTGTAACTGTTTTGCTGGTTTGGCTCCCCTATGGCTATTACCTGGCAATAAATAACTGTTATGGTTAAGCTTGTTGCTCCCCCCGTCACCACCCATCATGTTTTTGGCTTCCCCATTTGCTTTGCAGCAACGCTCCTCTTACCTCAGCTAAAGATCCCTGTAGCGCCCAAAAAATCCTGTGGGGTTTGCTCATCCAGTGGGTTCCGGCCAGAACAAGTGTAACGTGACAGTGGGGAGAGGGACGTGCTGAACCTGGGGCATATAAGGGGTCAGCTTGGGAGAGTTGATTTACCCGGTCCGCTCAGACGCGCTCTGTTAGTGTGTGTGTGTGTGTGTTCGTTCGTCTGATTCTGGGGCTGGAGGAACCCAGCCCTGGGAAACCTAGGTCCTGCAGGATTGCTCCATTGGGAGGGGACTTGCAGAAGGGAGGAGTAGAGCTCCATATGAACACACAAGTGACACAAGCAGTACATGGATAGAATTACAGAATTCCTCCGCCTCCCCCCAGAAGAGTAACCCTAATAAATGAGCGTACCCCAAAGTAACGGGCAAATCTGGTAACATGCCAATCAGTGCTGCCTGGGACAATGAAAATTGTGTTTTGAAGGGAGTTTCCAAATGAGCTGAGGTTGCCCGATCCCCCTCAGAAACATTTGCATTGCAACAGCATGGTTCCCTTTCTGTGGAGTTGCTGGTTTTCCCCTTCTTACAGTATTATCAGTCAAGTACAAACAGTTTTTGGCTGGCTCTTAAATACTACTCCATGACTTTGCATGGTGGCTGGCACCGTTTTGTTCCCAACTAGCTTAAGAGCAAGGGGTCAGTTATTCAAATACATCTGGGGTCTCTAGCACATAATTCCCGGCCTATTTTACAGCAGACAACATTGTACCATTTGGAGGCCCGGATCTTGTAATCTAAGAGTTTTACAAGCACTTCAAATAATTGATGAAAAAGTATTTGATCAGACTGGAAATGTCACGCTACTAACACTTTAACTGCAAGCACATCGTCTGGAAATAAAAAATCGGTGGAAATAGCAGAGACAAAGGTCAGTCTTATCAAAATCAACATAGGTTCCTCTGGAAAGAAGTGACAACTGTATGTAAAGGAATCCGTGACATGCATGGAAAGTGAATACACCGCTATACCTGCATATGTTGTGGTTGGGGGAAAGGTTATAGCACGCCTGAAAGTGAATGGCACGTCTCTCTTCTGAAGCTACCTACATAGTGTTTTGACTTAACCAATGGCGGGTAAGTCAAACCCATGGGCGGCTATACTGAAAACAGATATCGCTGATGCTACACCCACAACAACCTGTTATTATCTCAGCACATATCACTTTTACTTCCACTCAAAATGAAACCACTTTAGAACACAGATGGTGGCCACCGCAACAGCAATTCTTCCAAACCGAATCTCGTCCGCCAACCCACCACGGCTTAACGTGTCCTCCTTCCACATTTTGTCAGAGTGGCTGGACTGCCCAAAGCCAGGCAAGGTCTGTCTCTGCATGTTCTGGTCACCCCGGGGTGGTGCAGGGCCAGTTTGGGAGACTTAGTGAAAGCAGAGCCACCCACATCTGAATAGTTTTCCCAGGGCCACCTGGAACTTGGGGGACAGGCCAGGCCTTGAAGTTATGCTGTGTTGGGAGGTGGGGGGCCCATCTCAAGGATCCCCTGCTGGTGACCGAGTACTTACTGGTGTAGAGGAGGGCAGCAGATGAGGCAGGGGGGAAGGATAGAGGAAGCTTGTGGATGGTGGGCTTGCAAGGGAAATTGCTAAGAATGATGCCTGGAACTCTGGCTGCAAGACCAGGACAATCCTTCACACTCGTGTGTGCAAACAGGATTCCTGTAGGTAAAGAGGGGGATCCAGCTGAGGTGGGCAGGTGTGCAATGGTCAATGAAGGTTTGGTGAAGTGGAGGTGTCAGTGGTTTGGGGGAATGGAGTCAGTGGCCGGGGGAAGGTGTCACGTGGGGACGTGCTGCATGGAATCTAAAAACCAATTGCTTCTGCACATGCTTCCTTTCAGTGGTGTGGCCCTCCACCAGACATCTCCCAGTGCACAGCCTGCAGCCCCACCCAGGAGTGACATATGCCTATGCAGAAGACCGAGTCCTTCCTCGACCTGCCCCCCTGGGATGGGGCGGGGAGACTCTGGCTGTGCCACCAGTCACCCATAATGTGCACATGTCCAGCCCATGCATTGCAGTGTCCCTCTGGATTTGTCCTACTGCTCATCCTCACAGCGTGGCTGGCGATGTATCCATGGTGTGTCCAACTCCCCTACTCCCATCGCTCTTGCCACCCTCAGGAGTTCAGGGAGCTGGGACACCAGGCTTCCTCTCCCCTCCTCTCTTCTTACAATCCTCTGCAAGTCCACCATTGCCTGCTCCCTCGGTAGCCTCTGCTTCTTGATGCCCTTGATTCCCGGCGGGCGGGCTGTCAAGGGGCAGTGCAGCTGTCGTCATGAGGAAGATACTAGGGGAAAACCCACCGCTGCTCCATGTCTCCTTCCAGGTGTTCTTGGTGGAGGGGCTGGAAAGCCCAAGCCAGGCAGTGGCTGTCCCCCACATTTTCTGGGCACTCTGCTGTGATGTAGGGCCGGTTTGGGGAGGCGTGCTGGGACCAGGGAGCCCTGCCTCTTCTGGAAGAGCGGCAGGGCAACAGGGTGGCATCAGGGCAGTAAGATGGGCCTGGCCCAGGGTTTGGAGCTCTGGAATGGGGATAATGTTGATGGCAGAGATGGGGAGGTCCATGAGTGGGGGCTGTCAAAGAGGCACCTTCGTGGTGCAGAGTCGAGAGGGAAGATGGGCTGACTTGGGCGGGGAGAGGTGGGATGTGAGGAGCAGAAGAACTTTCTGTGGGGGCAGATGATCAGCTTCGCCCGGCTCTGTGGGCGGATGTTGAAGGGGCAGGGAGCCGGGGGGGGGGGCGGGGTTGGTCTCCGGCAGAGCTGAGGGTAGGGTCCTGAGACTACGCGGGTGTGGGTTGCCCCTTGGAGGTGACACACGCCTCCTGGTTCTGGCTGACCATCAGCGGAAGTGCGTTGGCCGTCTGAGTCGCTGCTGCAATCTGGTTGGCCAGTTTCAAATTCTTTGCTGAGGTGGCGTCTTGCACCCCACCTTGGATGGCACTGCCCGGGCGAGGCTCTGGGGATCTGTACATCCCCGCACTCCAGCGCCTGCTCAAGGCCTCTAGCCTTGAAACGTCGCTAGTTCCCGGCACCCAGCAGGGCACAACCTGAGGGCCCACCCTGGGGTGGCAGCTGGCTATGCAGAAGACTGAGGCCTTCCTCGACCTGCTCTCCTGGGAAGGGGTTTGTGCGCGCAGAGGGTTATGGGAAATGGAATCAGGACGCTGCGTTGGGGCTGTGGGCCGTGTCTGGATTGGGGGCATGTGACAGTGGACGTGTGGACGTGCCGTCTGGCTACAGCGATTGCTCGCCCATAAAGTGCACGTGTCCAGTTCATGCGCTGCAGTGTCCCCTTGCATCTGCCCTGCTGCTGCTCGGCCAGTGACGCTTCCTCAGGATGTCCAGTTCCCCGACTCCCATCACTGGGAGTGATGTCAGGGCGGCACCTACTCACTCATCAGCCTCCACTTCTCTGATGTCCCCTGTTCCCCGCCTGAGCTCCCCCGGCAGGCTGTCCCTTGCTGCCACGCTCGTTTCTGAGGCATGAGCACACGGGACAGTGTTAATGGCCTTGCTCTCTGGCTCAGTGAAGTTGGGCCTGTGCTGCCCATGCCACCTCCTGCATCTGCTCTCGCCCGCCCGGGCCCAGCACTTGCCGTGACGGTGCTGGGGCACGGGCCCAGTGGGACCCGGGTTTCAGCTTTTATCTATTGCTGTAAAGTGCCGCTGCCCTATGACTCCAGGGAGACGTGTGCCTGTGCACACCTGCCACTCAATCCCCGCGCGGGGCAGGGCAGGGCTACCACGTCGGCACCTAATTCCAGCTCCCCCCTCCCCGTTTGGGTTTGTGGATCGCACTTGGCCGTAGGCACCTATGTAGCTGCAGCATGTGTGGGAAGACAGAGGCCTACCTCTGATGTCAGGGGCACACCTGAGCCCCAGCTCATTGCCTGGGTGCACAGCCACTGGGGGATGGCAGCTTTCCTGGACCCGGGGTGAGGCAGCATGCTAGCCGGGGAGATAGTGGGAGGATTGGACGGTACATGTCCTGGGCCTCTTTGTTGGGCTGCTGCTACTGGCGCAGGATGTGAGGCTACTCTGCTTCACCACTGCCTCAGACAGGGAGATGGTTCCGTGCAGTGCCAGGCCTATGTCTTGGGCGAGGGAAGCACTGTGGGTAGGGGGGCGGTGGGGGTGGGCGGTGTGTAGGACAGCGAGGTGGCTTCTGGAGTACCAGGCCTTCTAGGGTTAAAAGGACCCCTGCCAGCAGGGCAGCCCTGCCTGGGCTCCTGCATTACGAGGCTGTTCCCCTCCATACGTCAATGAGGTCAGGGGAGACTAGGCACTTGAGCAACTCTAGAGTGTAGCCCCATGGGGACTCTGCTGCCATGAGATCCAGGCCATTTCTGGTATTCTCTGGGATATGACTGAGGGTGACTTCTTGGAGATGTTTTGGCTGAGATCTGGCAGGTCACTGAGCCTAGGGTGTGTCTATATACTGCAATGTAGTTTTGCTAGATGAATCAGGAGCCTGTTTTTGGGGGGGGTGGGGGGGTGGAGTGAGTCATCACTGAAACAGATTGCAGCTGGGGGGGGAAGTGAGCATACCCATATAAGGTTGATTCTGGCTGGGGGTGACCCCGTGATACAGAGAATTTAGTGGCAGTTTCCAGATAAAAGGTTTATCTGAGCGTTGCTGTTGAGGTGCCATGCAAACTTCTCAGGTACTACAGCACCTGTTTCAACAGTCCTAGAGCAGCACTGGTTAGGACTAAACCAACATTTTTTACTTAGCTGTCCCATGATGGCCTCCTCCAACACTTGCACATCCTCCCCTGGATAGCTATCAGTCAGTTTAAACTCATGCCTCCCTGCCAGTTTGGGGAAGAAGAGAGATTTTTTTTTATACTTAGTTTTCCTGCCCAGATACTCTGGTGAGGGGCAGACCAAGACCTAGCTTGCGACCACAGGAGACCAACAAATCTGTACCTGTGTTTCAGTTTCTACTTTTTAAACCAAACCTGATTTGGGCTTCAAACCATCTCATTCGCCCCAGTGACATATGAGACTTTAGATCCTATGTTCTCCTGGTTTATCCAATGTGTATTGCACCCGCAATATTTAACTTCCGAAAGGTTTAAAAGTTAACAGTGATAGACTCTTCCACAACTAATGCATCAGCAACTTAGTGGGCAATTCCCAATGGCATTATAAACTGGGCTTCCCTGTAAAAGGTTTACTTAGCTTGTACTTGGTGTCATCAGCTGCTGACCCCAGACGGCTGATATAACATCAGTCTGCTGTAATATGCAAATAAATAACGGTACTTTTAGGCAGCGGATATGTTTAGACTGGCTTTTTTTAGTGTGGACAAATGTGTGGC